>OZ026625.1:83782424-83809924 GCA_964020975.1 Hermodice carunculata | reverse complement strand
GTATACCCGCCATTAGTTTTCGATAGTTTGATGGGGGGGTGGGGGCAGGTGGGTTTGTTGTTATTGTATGTTAATTCTTTAGTGAGAAAATTTGATTCAGTCAACAGCTTTCCTGGACACGTTTGCGGCGAAATGCACCCAAAGCTCGTGCATAAAAAGGGGCTGACTTAGATTATTCTTACGGGTCTTGGCTTGCCATGGTAACTGAAGGCATGCTAGTTCTTCAGTAAAAGGTTGCTTACAATCAAGTGTCAACATGTCACTTCAGGTCATGTAGATTTAGATCTGTCAAAATGGGCAGGAAAAGAATTCAAGAGACACACTTCATATGCTTTAAAAAAAAAAAAAAAAAAAAAACTGACAGGCTGGGAGCTCAGCTGCCGCAGACTTACTTTTGCACTGTGGACTGGCAGTTGTGCTCACTGGTTTAAAACTAGTTGTGGTGCCAGTCACTTTTGCCGTCGTAATGCCATTTCTCGGTACGGTGGTATTAGCAGTTGTTACCATTGTGTGTTTTTCTGTTGGCGTTGTGTGTTTTGCTGTTACCGTTGTGTGCTTTTTTGTTGGACATGTGTGTTTTGCTGCAACCGTTGTGTGTTTTTTGTTGGCGTTGGTTGTTTTGCTGTTACCGTTGTGTGTTTTTTTGTTGGCGTTGTGTGTTTTGCTGTAACCGTTGTGTGTTTTTTTGTTGGCGTTGTGTGTTTTGCTGTAACCGTTGTGTGTGTTTTTTGTCAACGTTGTGTGTTTTGCTGTTACCGTTGTGTGTTTTTTTGTTGGCGTTGTGTGTTTTGCTGTTACCGTTGTGTGCTTTTTTGTTGGCGTTGTGTGTTTTGCTGTAACCGTTGTGTGTTTTTTTGTTGGCGTTGTGTGTTTTGCTGTTACCGTTGTGTGTTTTTTTGTTGGCGTTGTGTGTTTTGCTGTTACCGTTGTGTGTTTTTTTGTTGGCGTTGTGTGTTTTGCTGTAACCGTTGTGTGTTTTTTTGTTGGCGTTGTGTGTTTTGCTGTTACCGTTGTGTGTTTTTTTGTTGGCGTAGTGTGTTTTGCTGTAACCATTGTGTGTTTTTTTGTTGGCGTTGTGTGTTTTGCTGTAACCGTTGTGTGTATTTTTGTTGGCGTTGTGTGTTTTGCTGTTACCGTTGTGTGCCTTTTTGTTGGCGTTGTGTGTTTTGCTGTAACCGCTGTGTGTATTTTTGTTGGCGTTGTGTGTTTTGCTGTTACCGTTGTGTGTTTTTTTGTTGGCGTTGTGTGTTTTGCTGTTACCGTTGTGTCCTTTTTTGTTGGCGTTGTGTGTTTTGCTGTAACCGTTGTGTGTTTTTTTGTTGGCGTTGTGTGTTTTGCTGTTACCGTTGTGTGTTTTTTTGTTGGCGTTGTGTGTTTTGCTGTTACCGTTGTGTGCTTTTTTGTTGGCGTTGTGTGTTTTGCTGTAACTGTTGTGTGTTTTTTTGTTGGCGTTGTGTGTTTTGCTGTTACCGTTGTGTGCTTTTTTGTAACCGGGGTGTGCTTTTTTGTTGGCGTTGTGTGTTTTGCTGTTACCGTTGTGTGTTTTTTTGTTGGCGTTGTGTGTTTTGCTGTTACCATTGTGTGTTTTTTTGTTGGCGTTGTGTGTTTTGCTGTTACCGTTGTGTGCTTTTTTGTTGGCGTTGTGTGTTTTGCTGTAACCGTTGTGTGTATTTTTGTTGGCGTTGTGTGTTTTGCTGTTACCGTTGTGTGTTTTTTTGTTGGCGTTGTGTGTTTTGCTGTTATCGTTGTGTGTTTTTTTGTTGGCGTTGTGTGTTTTGCTGTTACCGTTGTGTGTTTTTTTGTTGGCGTTGTTTTTTTTGCTGTTACCGTTGTGTGCTTTTTTGTTGGCGTTGTGTGTTTTGCTGTAACCGTTGTGTGTATTTTTGTTGGCGTTGTGTGTTTTGCTGTTACCGTTGTGTGTTTTTTGTTGGCGTTGTGTGTTTTGCTGTTACCGTTGTGTGTTTTTTTGTTGACGTTGTGTGTTTTGCTGTTACCGTTGTGTGTTTTTTTGTTGGCGTTGTGTGTTTTGCTGTTACCGTTGTGTGCTTTTTTGTTGGCGTTGTGTGTTTTGCTGTAACCGTTGTGTGTTTTTTTGTTGGCGTTGTGTGTTTTGCTGTTACCGTTGTGTGCTTTTTTGTTGCCGTAGTGTGCTTTTTTGTTGGCGTTGTGTGTTTTGCTGTTACCGTTGTGTGTTTTTTGGTTGGCGTTGTGTGTTTTGCTGTTACCGTTGTGTGTTTTTTTGTTGGCGTTGTGTGTTTTGCTGTTACCGTTGTGTGCTTTTTTGTTGGCGTTGTGTGTTTTGCTGTAACCGTTGTGTGTATTTTTGTTGGCGTTGTGTGTTTTGCTGTTACCGTTGTGTGTTTTTTTGTTGGCGTTGTGTGTTTTGCTGTTACCGTTGTGTGTTTTATTGTCGGCGTTGTGTGTTTTGCTGTTACCGTTGTTTGTTTTTTTGTTGGCGTTGTGTGTTTTGCTGTTACCGTTGTGTGTTTTTTTGTTGGCGTTGTGTGTTTTGCTGTTACCGTTGTGTGCTTTTTTGTTGGCGTTGTGTGTTTTGCTGTTACCGTTGTGTGCTTTTTTGTTGGAGTTGTGTGTTTTGCTGTAACCGTTGTGTGTTTTTTTGTTGGCGTTGTGTGTTTTGCTGTTACCGTTGTGTGTTTTTTCGTTGGCGTTGTGTGTTTTGCTGTTACCGTTGTGTGTTTTTTTGTTGGCGTTGTGGGTTTTTTTGCTGGCATCGTCGATTTTACAATGGTGCTTGTTTCTGGTTTTCTTGTAGTGGGCTTGGTAGAGCTAGCTTTCCGCTTCGCGACATCGGCATTGACAAAAACTGAAACATAATAAACAAGGAATCATGTAACGCAGCATGCTCTTCGGCATCCTTCCCCACCACCCTGTTGAAGAAACGTATTTCTTAACTCTGTCCAGATGTTGAAATATATTGCAAACTAGAAAAGATGATTTACTGCATAGCAAATCAGTGTGTGTCTTTGCAGGTTACTCTATCTACTATAGCTTTGAAGTTATTCAAGATTTAAACTTTCTAATGGTACTACTTAGCATGATTTAAATTGCTAGCACTTTTGCTTTAAATTCATTAGGTGCACAATGATCAACAACCCTCTAGTTGAAGTTGAAATGGCATTTCTTTCTATTATAGTGTTGCAAATATTCAAGATTGAAAATTTTGAGTACTGCTAATTAGCAAAATCTCAATTGCTACAACTTTTGTTTCAAATTCATAAGATACACAATGGTCAAAACCTCTCTAGTAGAAGTTGCAATCACATCTCTATCTATCATACTTTTGAAGATATTTCAGATTTAAAATTCTAAAGGCCCCTAATTTGCATAATTTTAAACATTTTCATTCCTCTGCATAAAAAGGCCAAACTCCTTGCATGGAGGCACACGCATACCAAGTTTGGAGTTTGCATGAATGATAGTGTACGAGAAAAGTGCCGGACAAATTCACTGGAAAAGAAGAAACAAAGAACTAAAAAAGAAGATTTGCTTCGCAGCTTATCTGCCTGGGTGCCTTCAAAATGAAAAAACAGTTTTGAATGCTACACTTCGCCAATGTTCAACTTAATCTAAATTTCGCGTATAAGCCTATTTTTTTATAAAGTAAAATGCTACAACTTTGGTTCTTGGTTCATTGGATGTGGCCATGTCGCAAACTTATCAAATGAAGTTTGAATGAAACTACTATCTGTAATAGCTTTGAAGCTATTCAACATTTTAATTTTGTGTTTGCATAAATTGAAAGCCTACAACATTGTCGATGGTTCATTGGATGGGGCTTTGCTACAAACCCATAAATTGAAGCAGGACTGGTACCTATATTTATTATAGTTTTGAAGCTATTCAGGATTTACATTTTGCATGTTCACCTTATTTACATAAATTAAAATCCTATAACTTTAGTTTATGGTTCATTGGATGCAGCTTTGCCGCAAGCCTATAAATTAAAGTTGGAATCGTATGTCTATGTGTTATGGGAATGGAGACATTCAACTTTGAAATTTTTCAAAGTCCCTTATTGGAATAATTTGAAATTCTACAACTTATACTGTCCATTATATTAGCGGGTGTCAGAAACCTATATATGCTCATTGAAATATTGAGTATCTGCAATAGTTTGGAAGATATGGAGCTTTTAAAATTTTAATTGCCCCTAATTTGCTTACTTTTAAATATCATGACTATTCCAAATGAGATGCACAATTTTCACTGGTTAGGTCAGTCGCCATAGCAACTTTGGTGGTTTTCGAAGAAATAGTGTTTGAGAAAATCTCAAGACTTACTTGGTCGTGAAGAAGAAAGAAAAATAGAATTCCAGTGTTTTCTTATGCATTGAAACCAATCTGCAGTGGGAACCCTTGAGACCAGTGAAAAGTCACCCCTGGGACCAGAGAAAAGTGCCCACACCTGATAGGGTCAGCTCTTCTGGGCAGTATGGATGAGTATGTGTGCATGTACATGTACATTATTCATACATGCACGCATACATGTACAGTGTATACATATTATAATTCAAGGGGAGGTGTATACATGCAATACAAAACTCTCTTTTTTCCTTTCTTACATAAATGAATTTTAACAGAAGCTGTCAAGAAACTACATGTACATGACCTGTGAACCAAGACAAGCAATACACTGTTATATATATTTAGCGTACGTTAAAATTCCCCAACTTTTGTTTCTATGCCATTGGATTTGCCAGTTGTCTCAAACCTATATGTGTAAGCTAGAACATTGTGTCTATCTAAAATAGTTTTGAAGATATAGAGCTTTTAAAACTTTATTTGTCCCTCATTTGCATAATTTTTAATAATGACTATTCCGAATCAAAAGACACAATTTCATTGGTTGGTCAGTCAGAATGGCAAGTTTGGTGGTTTTGGGAATAATAGTGTCTGAGAAAAACTCCTTACAAATTTGGATACCATGCAAAGAAAGAAAGAAATAAAGAACACGAGGAAAAAACCATATGTCTGGGTTGGCACCTAGACATAAATAAAGAACTTAAGGAAAAACAGAAAAGTGTGTTGACACACACTCTTCAACTACGAGTTCAGTTGACATTTCATAATTTAGAGAGAGAATGACTATGTGTCTGGCTTTATTTATCTCTGCCCTATGGTTTTTGTTGGCTGCTTAAAGTAAATAATCAGTCAATACACAATAGGAACAAAATTCAGTCCTTTTTAATTTTAATTAGAATTCATCACCACATGCACTTGCATAGGCCATGTAACATACTGATCAGATTGCCATGACCATTGCACAGTAATTTATTGGAAAGCGTGTGATGACACCTTGTAGTATGCCACTTGATCGCTACTCAGCTGGAGGAACTATATTTAGGTTGCAAAAATTTAGAAAGCATCGTAACTCATTTGTGCCCACTTTTGACTGGGTCAACATCTTTCCTCGCCGTGCTTTGTGGGCAATGCGCCCAAGATGATCCTTGAATGAAAGGTTGGTACACAAAAATATGAATCCAGTATCTGTAATGAATTTACAGCACATCCACTCTGTCCATGTCGGCCCTAAAGAGTTAAAAGATGACAGAAAACTGCCCTAAACATCCTAGCGGGGGGGGGGTCATATTTATAATTCGCTCACTCCTAAAGATTGACTTTTGTATAATTAGAAAACTTTGCTCGATTAAAAGTAGTTCTGTGTATGTGATTGCCACAGAATTAGTCAGAACTGAGCGCATACTTGGCGTTTTAAGGTACACCCTCATTTTGAAAATGCGGTTTGGTAGATTTACACCACGGTAGGCTATTCTAAATTTAGTTTGAAAGTTAAAAACGGGAATCAATTGATACTTATGCAATTAGTCAGTTGAACCCCATGGATTCTTTCAGCTTAGGTATACCTACAAATGGAAGTAGTTTTGGCTTTGCCTTCCTCTTTGTCCCTTTTTTCTCTCGACCTTTACTCTTTTCTATCTGTCCAGTAAATATGCTATATCTCATCTACATGTTACTGTTTTCGCTCATGTATAGTGCTCTGTTGTGTATTTCCCTCCCTTTTTAATATTTGAGAATTGATATATTGTGTCGCGTTCATATGATTCAAACCCTTACATTGTAATGCTCAATATCTGTATTTTCTACATATTTTTACTATGCTGGAGACATTTATATACGCTCTGCATGTTTCTCAATCGTTTTTTTTTTTTTTTTTGCATAAAATATGATTAAACAGTTCTATTTTTTCAAACTACTTATTAAAATGCAAAGTGTGTATGCCTTTAGGTTTCACCCGATACATAGTCTTACCATGTTAAGGTGGAAGATCTGAAGCCGGCAAATTTGGATAAACTCTAATCACTTTTTCATATTTTTGAATAGTCTGATATTAAACTACACGCTCCCAAAAACTCAGAGGTGTGAACATAAATTATTTTTAGGAGATAATTGATCTCTAAACTTTTGTTTACACTCAAAAGTTTAAGCAGTGCCGGAAACATGGGTTTGTTTGCACGGGCATGATAATGAACCATGTCATTGTTTGCACAGTCATTAGTCCATGAACCCTGGAAACCATTTTGAGCTGTTGACAAGGGTCACTCACAGGACACCATTAACCCTGGAGAGAAGAATGGGCCAGTTCAGACTAATCACTACCGTTGTTTTGATTACTTTGAAATTCTCTAGTGATGAAAAAAAAATGAGCACAATCCACTTCTGGTCCCTAAATATGGAAAGCCGCATGTGAACCCACACCCAAACAAGCCAGGTGTGGTGTTTCCAAGTTTATAAAAGTCGAGATTTAAGCCACAAAATTTACTTTTGTTTAATGACAACATCACAGAGATAAAGGTACAATTTTATTTCACACAATACCGGTAGAACGACCTTCTAGCCTCTATTTTTTCAAATAGAGTAATGACAACTTTTTTTTTTTGAAGTTGAGATTTATTCATGTAAATGTGATATAAATAAGCACAAATTATAATTTTTGCAGGGTGTTATGACTATTATCGGTGTCTTTGGCAGTTTCTGTCAGCCTGGCTACAGAACTTCTCTTGGGTCCTCTCCAGTATGAAGTTGGCGAAATTGTGCATTTTAAGGGAAGCAATCACTTAATTATCTCCATTATGAATGGTTTAATTTGGCACCAATAGGTCTGCCAATTGATGAATATCGACACTGGTAACAATACTACCAGGTGGCATATTCACGAACTCGACAAGAGTCCATGGTGAAGCCCTCATACTAGATGCCAATGGCGATTCTATGACTGAGCGGTCAGGCATGGCAGACATGACAAGTCAACCTGCTCCTACAAATCTGTCTGTTCCTCCAGACCGAACGATTTGATCGTCTAAGTGACCAAGAATTGAACAATATTGTTGGTCAAGGTACTGAAAAGTCCAATGACAAGCTTTATTCCCCAAGCAAACTGGTGGGGAATAAAGAGGTTGCACTTCCATGTTTTCATGTCTACCCCACTATCTGTGTGACAATACATGTTTATCAACAATTCCATACCCTCGACCTTCTAAATGGTGTTCAAAAGTCACATTTTGGTCACGTTTTCCTTTCAATTACGTTCACAATAAAATGTTCCAGTGCTCCTTGTGGATATCTCCTTTTTTTCTCTTATCGTACTCAAGTGCTACAGTGGAGAAATATATCGTTGAAGTTTACATGTCCTTTATGTCATGAGATCGCCATGATCCTGGGCAAACTGCTTTGCCCAAGCAAGAATATTGTGAAAATTGGGGTCTTAAAATGAATGTTGACAAGACCCATATAATTCAGCAGCAAGATGAAGTGGTCATTCAGTTGTATTCACACTTTTCATGCTGGTTAAAGGGATATGCGTGTTTATAAAGTGGAAGATCCCCAGATGGTAGTTTGATGCCGCATGGAAAAGTGTACAAGGTATCAAATTACAGGGTTAAATTACGTGGTTGTGTGGGCCTCAACGGCTTAGCAAATCAGAAGAACATTTTCCAAGTTGTAAGGTAGATGGACACAGGGAAGAGCCTCCCTTGTCAGAAAAGGGAGCTGTTGTAAGGCCAGCTCATCAGTCACCTAGGCACAAGCTACTGGACCTTGCCTGTCATGGGCTGGCTGTTGCGATTTGTTCACAATGTGCATTGGCTTGTGTCAGAGCGAAACGTTGGACAGCTGTCATATGATGAACTGCCCAGTTCCAAAATGCAGTTATGTAGTCTGACACAGTCAATATCTTATGCAGCTGAGATAGAAGACTTAAAACAGGGCAAATTTGTATCTGTATAGCCAAGTGGACTCCACTCTTAGGCAGGATGCTCCCTTGAGAGTAAAGAGTAGACTTCAGTTGTCAGCACTTTCTTATGAAAGCAAACACCCAGTCATTTTGCCTAGGTGTCTTTTGATTCTGCTGCTTGTCAGATTTAAGCATAAGGTTGTAAAACATGGTGGAGTTGTTACATTAGTGACATCCTTTCGCCATACGTATTGGGTAGTTGGTTTGAAACGTCTTGCCAGGCAGTTGCACCCTTGCCAGAGCTCAAAGTTACACAGGCACCACCTTTTATTGTTATAGGAATTTACTATGTAGGGTCCTTGTACAGTAAGGGCTTGCCTGGGTAGAACTTGTACATTCTTCTCTTTACCTGTGCTGTAGAGAGAGCTGTTCATTTGTAACTGACAGATTAACTGTCCACTGGGATTTCATTGTAGCCTTGAGGCATTTTTCAGCTGGTAGAGGTGGGCCTTCACTTATATATTCAGACAATCCTTTGACATTCAAGGGAGCAGAAGCTCAGTTGCTTCATCAGTTTGAAAATGTTTGTCCTGAGTGAAAATACATAGTTCCTGCCTCGCCATGGTGGGGCAGGTGGTGGGAATGTCTAGTCGATCAGTCAAGTCATCCTTAAAGAAGCATTTGATAAATGCTGTTTGAGTCGGTCTGAGCTAGCGACAGCTCTGCACGAAGTAGAGGCTTGTGTTAACTTTGACTTTCACCGGCGATGAGCCCAATTGTACCTTATTGTAACTCCAAGTCATTTTCCGCAGGGTGGCAGCTTGCAGTCCTTGAGGATAGTGAGACTGTTTCTCACAAGGTGTTGTTAGAGTGTGACCAAAAATCCATTAAGAAATAATAGATAAGTTTTGGTGAATCTGGCACAATGACTATTTTGTAACCTCCTGCATTCAATCCATTAGATTCAGGTGTATGGCTCATTGCATGTTGGGTCAGTTATTTTGATAAGGAAAGATAATGTCTGGCGTATGTAGTGGAGCATGGGGGTAATTACAAAATCATTCCCAGGAAGTGATGTGACAGTTTATACAGTAAACCTGCAGACAGCAAAGGGGCATATAACCAGAATAGTTCACAGATTACATATTTTGGAAATTCATAATCAAGCAGAAGGCGACTTGTGGGAACCTGAAGAACAACATGAATCTGATTGGACTGAGTCTAACAATGCAGAAAGTATATCACAAACAGATCCAGATGCACATGTGAAGGATATGTCAAGCACAACCATTACTCATTATGGTCGTGATTGTCGACTTGTCCAAAGGCACTAAGTACCAAGTGTGGGGTCTACGACATGTTCTGCTACTTGTTAGGCAGATGTATTGGTCAGTGAGATGGAGAAAAGCAGTGATATGTGCATGAACATACATCGTGCAAACATGAAACTACATGTGACTTATCATACAGGTGCACATGCATACGCGACATTATGGATTATTAACTAAAATACTGAAAATTACATTAATGTCACTTACAGAACAACGAGCTGCCATTTATGTAGTACAACCAACTTCATTTTATAGTTCAGTGGACTTGATACATGATTCTTGTCGTATCTTGACTGTGACTATTGAGTTTATTCTGTAACTAGTATCAGTATGTTATGCTTTCCCGCTTAATGTAGCAGTAGACTAAGATATTCATGGAAATAGAGATTTATGGTGCAGTGAGACGGGATATGTATATGATACGTTTTTCTTTAATGTTGGAAATATATAGTAAGAAGTTACCATGTTAAATGATATCTTTGTTCCTCATTTAGTGTTGGAGCAGGGAACTTAAGGATCTCCAACAAGGGTGAGGATGTTGAATGTTACATTTAACTGTGTAGAAAAGTATGTGGTCATGCCATTTGTAACACCTTTGTGCAAGTGGTATCCTGTGTTTGGCCACTCCATTAATGTTTTCTGTGTCAGTGCATTGTTTCTGTAAATGAAACCTAAGGAATTGTTCCCCATCCCTGCTGTAAACCAGGCCACATTCCATGAATAAATTCGAGACCTCAACAAAATGGCAGCCCTGTGAGTGTAGTTTTCTCGATCCCAGTTGAGCAAGCTAACAGTATATTAATTATCCCAGTAAATCAGGGCAACAATTATTTCGTAACTGATACAGGAGTTTTCTCCTTACAGGAATGATTCTGTTTGTTTAATGTGGTACTCTTAATTGGACATCTCTGTTCTAGTCGTGTTGTCTGAAGTATAGTGTTATCTAAGATCTCACACTTCTAGTATTAAATGACAATACCCCATACCATGCGGGATACCATGATAGCACATAAACATTTCGTATACATTACCATATTACGGTACATATTTCTCTTCATGGTGCACGTTATACATGACGAGCCAACGAAATTAACTTAGAAGTGTATCATTTAGCTCCTGGGTGGCGCCACCGACCGGATCTTTCTGTTCTCACTCGTTATCGTGCCTATCTCACCAATGTATCACCTTTTTATGCTCTGGGACATGTGAATGACTATACCAATTTACCATAAATACCCTACCTGAAATAGTTTCTATCCCGTTGCCCTGTCCTAGGCACAGACAATACAACACACATCGGGTACTCTATTTGTCCTTGTTCTCACCGACACCTTACTCATCAACAAAACATGTAACCGTTATTCTACACGTCTTGTACATCTTTATCAGGTTAACAAGCAGCCATCTTATTTTGTTGCACATACAGCTCTCATCCCACATTTTATCAGTTTGTAGCAAACGTCTGTTATGTCCTGAGTGCTTACATCTGACGAAGGCCTCAGATTCCAAATCTCATTTTCCCTGGATCATCATCATCATCATCATCATCATCATCATCATCATCATCATCATCATGTCGTCGTCATCATCATCATCATCATCATCATCATCATCATCATCATCATCATCATCATAGTTTATTTCAACCCCCGGAATCGGGGAAAAGCATTCATACATCGAGATAATTATAAAATGTGATTTACAGCAGATATATAATATGAAAGGGGCAAATTTACAGCCCAGCGCTCTCACATGTAGTGCCGTTTCCCTTTATATGATAGGTGGCTCGTGCAAACAGTGTAAAGGGGAGGGTATACATGTTCAGATAGGAAAGAGGATGAATAAAAGTACTTCTATGAACTAAGATTGCTATAAAAGTTTTAAAAAAGCTCTGACCAAAGGGGATGCCAGTTAGTGTTGGCTACTCCAGGGTTTAACAAAGTTCTCATTGTGAAGAAGAAATCTTGATGAGGCGACAACTCCATCTGGCTCATATGTATCATAGTTGTTGGCCAGTTTACGAGCGCAGTCATTGATGTTAAAATGTGCCTTGATTGGGGAACACACCGACACATGCTACTCTGTCGCTGATTGTGTTTCTTTCAGGTCGACCATCGAAAACATATTTAGACATGAGAAAACTACATAACGTTCTATATGGGGAGTCCACCCGATAATTCTGTTTAGTAGTGATACAGTATCGCGGGATTATATGTCGGTAGCAGGACTAATGTCCAGAGATCTCACAAGACGGCTACGTGGTTCCGCTTGCCAAAACATAACACCTGTTTTAAAATAGCGGCTTGTGCTGAATTCAATTTCTGCGGTAAGTTATTAGTTAAATGAATGCAATCTAGCCCATACGGAAGACATGGTATTCCAACGACTTTCCATAGATAAAGCTTAACTGAAGTGTCAAGACCTGGATAAGTAAATTTTGCACTCATGAGACCGTACGTGAATCTTATATGTGAATCCTATGTTTCTGTATTTTCTATACAGCAATATAGTGCATTGTACCTCATTTATTTATTGCGTCTGGTGAAAAAAGGAGTGTGCTTTGCAAGACCATGTTGAATTTGATATGATGATGATGATGAAATTCTGTTGTCCAAATGACAAGTGTAATTATTCGTACTATTAAAATTTACACCGAGTACATCTAGCGATTTCTCACATGACATAGGAATTTGGCCGAGGGCCAACGCGGGCTGTCCAGGAAAGCTACTGGTGCCTATGACCATGCACCGAGACTTTTTCAATCCAAAACGGAAACGCCACTGTTCAGAATAATTATAACACGCATCAGTCAGCTTTTGCAGACCAGGTACAGTTGACGAAAACAGAGCTATATCATCGACATATGTCATGGAATTTTACACGTCATTACCTATTTTTACGCCGGTTTGCAATGATTCTAATTAGACGCCCCCCCCCCCCCCCTCAGATTGCTGTACCACCGGAATAAAAACATCCAATGTGATTCATGTAAAATGTCTTTAAGCTTATAAAAAAGGCTGGCATGCCCTATAGTATCAAAGCACTTCTCGGTGTCGAGTGAACAGGCAAAGACAGGTAAGCTCCCGGCTGTAAAAGTAGTTATAACATCATGAAAAAAAGCACAAGCCATATCAGTACATCTCTCAGAAAACCAAATTGTGTGTCCGCAACACTATCTTCATGAGCTAAAAATTTTTCAATAGTTTGGCACGAGTTGAGCCAACCGTAATCGGTCTATAATTTTTGGGGTCATTCGAATTTAATGTAACCCTTTTAAGTACAGGTATAATTAAACCTGTTAAAAAAGTGTCGGGTACAATACTCCAACTTAAACATGCTGAATATAACTATGACAGCTGCGAACAAAGTTCTGGCGAGTTCCCATGTTTCAAGTGTTGAGACAAAATTCCATCAGACATAAGTCTCCTAGTGTCAAACTGTCCGGTAACTCTCTAGTGCTAGAGGTAGGAAAACCACAAAAATATTCACATCCGGGAACAAAAAACAGTAGGTTTGCACAAGTAAATGTGCCTAAATATACATCAAATTTATCTTGTATTATAACAAAAGATGTGATAAATGACTGACAATTGATAAATTTATAAATATCAAGGTCAGAAACAGATTTAAAGAAAATACCAACATGCACCTCCAACACAAGAAAGTACAGGACAATTTAGCATAAGGAGGCGCATGTGTGCGCGCATGCACACCGGCGGCATTAATTCCCTTAGGAGATTTAATCAGTGCATCTATTGTCTCGGGAGTGACATCAATATCGTAAACCTTATCTTTGTGCTTATCAAACTTGTGTTGAAACTTCTGTAGCACCTTCAAATGGGAGTCGGACATGTTATTGCCATCTTGCATCACTTTTTTTAAAATGATCCACAAATGCGTCAACCTGTAATACTGAGTTAGGTTTAGACTGTTTCTGACGCTTTAATTCGTTCCACACACTGCGCAATCTCTTACTATAAAATAGGTCATTCAGTTTCGATACTCCACGTGTCAAAACACCGTTCATACATTGTCGGCTTGTGCGACGGAACACCCTTTTTTGTACATTTCTAGACTTCATAGATGGCCCCCGTACGCGGGCGTCCATTTGAAACCCACAAAGACCACCAAAGTCTCTTATTATCGCGTAACATGCTTAAAGTAGGGCACCAATACTTTTTAGGTGTATGCAGTTGTTTAGGAGTACATCCGACTTTTAGAGAAGATTCATGAATCGCGTTATTAACAAAGTTGCATCGCTCATCTATAATACGCTGAGCCATTTCACGGTTCACAACATGAGACAAAAATGTATTAATATGAGGCATACATCCTATTTCTTCTGGCGATTTTTTTTCTATGTATCATTACGCTGGCCATTGTTCCAATTAGGATATAAGAAATCAATACTGTAAGGGGGCACTCATTTTTGCAGGTACTTTCGCAAATATTTTATTCATATCTAGTTGGTATTTAATTTGGTGAATTTGCCATCAAGTGTATCGACTCTTCGGTGTCTTGTTTCAGCAAATAAAGAGCATTTGTTCTCAAATCCATTTTGGAAACATATAGCGCCCCAGTATTAACATTGATGGGAATTGAATATTAAGCACCTTTCATCGGCTTTTTCGATAGACTTAAACGGGGATGACCGGAAATTTAACCAAATAAATGCATAATTGTCTACAATACAGAAGTACCAAAGAAAGTAAACTTTCCATAAATCTCGACAAACTGTTTCATGTAAATGATGATGTGTTTAACACCTGAATGGAATGATTCGAAAACACCCTTTTTAAACTTCCACAAAAACAGGTTAACAGACAACAGTTGAATGTGCTGTTCAAGGATGGATATGTACTCTGCCCTGGCAAAAGGGGCGGTGCTGGTCCGAGGTCCAGCTACTTATCTCAACGCACGTGATGTTCCAGTTTCGTTGAAATATTTGCAAGACCTACTTTCACGCCAGTAGCCTTAGGCGAAAAAAAAAAAAAAACGTTTGCAATACCATAAACCTCAGCTGTTCAAGCTGATCGATGCCCCCAGCTAAGAATGTTTGTTTCAAAAAACAAACAAAAACAAACAACAACAACAACATCAAAAAAATAAATAAATAAAAAAAAATAAAATAAAAAGACAAGAAGAAAAAATAAAAAGCCGAAGTATTTTTAATGGAAACCTGTAAACTAAGTAAGCTCTTGTTTCACACAGTTTATGTGGATCGGCCTGCAGATTGACTCTCTCTATCCTGCCCCCCTCCCCGCAAAAAACAATTAATAATAATAATAAATAAATTAACTTAAAGTTGCTGCAGCTGTGAAAAGTGGCAGTTTGTTTTTAGACAGCAAGACTCAAACTGATGACTTGTTATCTTTAAATTTGTGAACTTTGCGTCCTCTTTGATATGTGTGCTAACGTAGACATTATATTAATCAAAATATCATGTACGCTTGCCTTGGTACACTGACCAACACTGGCAAGCTTCTACAGTTGGCACTTCGACTCAGCGGGTTCCAAAAGTTATCAGTCACAGATCGTCCTCCAAGCCGCGGTGAGAAGAGTTTGTCTACGACCGCAAACTTTACGCTGTCTCAGCGCTAGCACGATCGAATATTGCATGTGTACTTTCAGCAGTATCTGCTGTATACTATTTGTCACATATTTATTCATGTATGAAAATGATTTCAAGCCAAATCATGCACCAGTTTTACCGGGTGAAGCGCGAGGCACAGACAACCTCATATTTACACCATACGCGCGAGATAAAAGTAAAAAAAAAAAAAAATTGTCAAAGTCACGTCCAACTTTCATTCATGAACCAAAAGACTTGATAAATTAAAGATGTAGATATTTCAATAGCAAAGCCTGACTGTACTGTCAGACGCAAAACGCGTAGCCGCAATCTACACAAGCTGTGGCATCACGAGGTGTTTACTTTTTGTCTTTCTCTCAATCAAGGCCAAGTGACACCAAAGAGGCAGACATATACATCTTATTGAATTGTCATTCAAAATTAAACCCAGTGACAATATCCGAGAAGACGGCACTGCGTTCTGTCGAAATATGTATATATTATAATAAAAATCATGCTTACCCGACAACGCAAGAACTACCAGACATACTATCTTCGCGTCCATGTCTGCCTCCAGTAAAAGTTAAGGCACCAGGTGTATCAGGTGTGAATGGGAGGAGTTGAAACTATGGCCCCCTATTTAGGACGCTTTTATCTCCCGGACATCGGTGTCGCCAAATTGACTCACCTATGATCATTGTGCAACGATCAGCAAGAAAATCAATTAGATGTTTACGCACAGGAAGACACTGTTTTTCGAAACATGCTACGTTATCTAACAATTGAAAGGAAGTTTTGGTTTGGTATATTCGTTGTAACGCCGGAAAAGGTGTTTTAAAAGCTTTGTATAAAAAATATACATTAAGAAAAAAAAACATTCAATCCAATCAATTACGTGTTGTGATATTGTTTAGGGTATCATACACTGTCGACAAAACCCTACTTCGTATTATGATCTGCTAACAGTAGCCTATATTATAAACTTGAACTTTTCTTTTGGTTCAAACGAGTTCGGGCATGCATATTTTAAATTGCTTACTTCGCTTCATTGATATATATATATATATATATATATATATATATATATTCTAGCGGTATGCCTGTAAAATTGACGGAATAAATGTGGGCACGGATACAACATTGGTTAGTTTCTTGAAAAAAACTTGTATCACTATGATATGCTTAACCATTTGGCTGAGTAATCATAGTTTGCAAATTGAAACCGGGAGATATGTAGGCGAGGACAGACATGAAAGAGTTTGCCAATTTTGCGATAAAAACGTTATAGAAAACGAAAAACATATATTAAATTCTTGTCCTTTGTATGATATATTTCGCATTCCTTTATATGATACAATAAGTAAATACCACCGTAACTTTCATGACTTCTCGGATGACCAAAAATTAGACGTTATTATGAAACCTGATACTCTCGTTGTTGGAGCTGTAGAATCGTACATATACCGTTCCGTCGAGTTCAGGAGAATGCGAGTTCAGGAGAATGCGTCTCCTAAATGAGCAAGTCTCCTGAGGCCGACGGCCGAGTATATGTAGTCTGAACAAATATTCATGTGCAGGGTTTTCTGTGTTTTTTCAGTACCTAAATTTCATGTATATAACTTCTTGCCAATTTTAATTTGTCTATCCGTCTGACATGTATATTGTATATATTTTTGCTCTTATTATATATATGATGAGCAATTTTACTATATGTATTTTAATTGTATGCTATGAGCCCGATTGGGCAAAAGAAGCAATAAAGCACATAAGCCTATTCACTATGATATGCTAAACCGACATCACAACTTACCATTATGGGTGAGGCTTGACCCCTAAGTAGGCCACATGCCGATCAGTAAGGAAACAAGCACCATCAGAGAGCTTATTTCTATTAATTTATTTATTCTTCTTCAGTTTTATTGATTTGTTCTGCTTCCATTGTATTTTTCTGAGTACACTTTCTGCAATATGTTAGAGAAATTCACGATTTAACAGTCTGACAATTGACATGTTGCATGAGGTTCAATCCACCAAAGAGCTTTTGGTTATACTCCATACACGTTTAAACACTTTAAACCCCTATTATTGCTCACTGCGACCTTTTCTATGCTTCGTTGAGTTTCGATAATAAAATCACTGTTCATTTTACGTGTCGAAGTGCCTTTGTGTTGTTAAACTTTTAGGTTGCAACACATTTTCTCTCTCAGCACAGTTGTTTTCAAGGCAAAATGTATTATTTGAAGCCCAAGAAGTACCTTATAACTTGCCTTTTCCAAAGAATTGGTGAAAATCCGATTTAGGCACCAACCCCCTCCCCCTTTCGAGGTTTTCGCATATTTTTTTGTACACAATACTTAAGAGTTATTCTAGTGTTTCTTGTGAAAGGTATATGCATATAATTATTATTTTTTCCCACAAAATTTATTTAAAAATTTGATAACACTGGAAGGATTGATGCTGGTGATCAAGGCTACTTATAAAGTGTTTAAGATGAATGGAGGTCATTTCCTTTCGCCAATGACCTCTGACCCATATCCACCTATGGCTGGCTATTGGCAGAGACTTATAATGAAGGGTTAATCATTTTCATCATTTTTGAATTTTTGAATTATTACCTAGAGTACGCAAGGGGGAAGGGGTTCAATGGGTCTGTACCCTTGTGCAGAATATGGAAAATGATGCACAGTACGGTATCCGCATCGGCTCTTGCCCTGTGACATGTTTGACGTTGGTCCTCTGTATGCATGCGTCGCCTTGCCGGAGAAGCCCGAAGGTAAAAAAGGCGGGGTGAGTTCTAACAGCCGAATAGTTGACGTATGATGACTTTTGGAATTTGAAAAAAATAATGCTGTGAAAAAAAAAGTAAAAACGTGACCCCCATAATATTGCCATGAAAGAAATTATACCCCGGAAGGAAAAAGGGGAAAAAAATTCTTCACAAACGGAGATTCGAACCCAACACCTCCTGATTTCATAGCGAGTGATTCACACACTCTCTTGGTGTTAAAAAAAATCAGCTGTAAACTGTGCACTGAGCACCACAAAGACCATTCATCCATATATATATATATATATATATATATATATATATATATATATATATATATATATATATATGTATGTATATATATATATATATATATATATATATGTATATATACATATATATATATATATATATATATATTAATTGTCTTTTCATCGGGGAAAGTGAGGAAAAATTGGATAAGCATTTCAAATTGTAACAATGTTGAATCGGCGTAAAGCCATAGGTACACAAGTGCAAACTAAAAAAAAAAAAAATTCCAAGAAACTTATCTTGGTAACATTAGTCCCAAACCCTTGTATCTTAGGAATCCGTCTTCTAAAGTGCTGAAGATCCAAAGTTTGCGGGGTCCGATTCATTGTCATTGTCGTATCTAGACATAGCAGTCTTTTCAGTCATACCGACGTTGTCACCACGTTGCAGTTAGAGGGGAACAAGTGCCTCAAATTTGGTAAACTTGGATTGTTTGTTGAAGTTTGTGTCAAAAAAACCCCAAACATTTGCCCTTATATCACTTTGCCTCTGTTATCACCACTTGAATGGGTCATATTCACATTAGCTGGAATCCTGTGCTGCCACCTAGGTTGCAGCAAGAAAGCTGACTGCAAGGAGGGCAGATGCATGTATTAAGCAGGTCCAAATGTGCTTCTATAGTTAAGGTAACTACTCGAGAAATCACAAAACGCACAAAAAAGTCATTCAAAATTTACAAGATGCCAAGCACATTTGTATAATTTCATTTGTTTTGTAGAAAAAGCGTTACTTCTTGATAGTTAAATGAATACTGGAAAAAGTGCTACTCGACACTGTACGATTATAAGGCAACTGTGGACATTTTCACTTGAGGGCTGTTATATATCCGGAGGCAGTTATTATTATTAGTATGGTGATGATGATGATGATGATGATGATGATGATGATGATGATGATGATGATGATGATGATGATGATGATGATGATGATGATGATGATGATGATGATGGTGGTGGTGGTGGTGGTGGTGGTGGTGGTGTGTATACACTTGTTTTCTGTCACATCACATGTGCCTATTACATATCAAATCTCATATAAAGTATGGCCACCTATGGGGAAACAAGCACCATCAGAGAGCTTATTTGAATGCCATAAGCTGAACCGAAAACACTATTACATATCACACACACACACACACACACACACACACACACACACACACAGATATATATATATATATATATATATATATATATATATATATATATATATGTAAAATTTCCCTCATTCTTCATGTCATTGCTGATCGTTTTAATGGATTTTTCACAAATATTGGTCATAAACTGGCACCAAAGATTGAATCTAGAAACAAGTATTCTTACTATTCCTATCTAAAACGTCCAACTGATCACATATTTTCTTTCACCTCAGTTGAGCCGCAGGAAATAATTCAGATTCTACAAAAGTTCAAACCGAAAACCAGTTCTGATAATGATAATCTTTCAATGAAACTCCTTTGAAGGCCTAATTCGTTCAATTGCAGAACCATTGTCCATTATCATAAATCAATCCTAAACCACTGATATATTCCCAGAAAAATTAAAAACAGCAAACGTGATTCCCATGTACAAAAACGATGATAACTATAAGCATATTTCCTTTCTTCCTGCTTTGTCACATTTTTTTTTAAAAAGTTGTCTACATCCAGCTTCCCAGTTACTTTGAAACCAATTCATTATTGTATCCCAGTCAATATGGTTTTAAAAAAATATATTTTACTGAAACAGCCTCTTTGGAATTTATAGATCGAATTTTCAATGTCCTTGAAAAAGACGAATTGCCCATAGCATTTTACCTTGATCTGACGATAGCGTTCAACACATTAGATCATTAGATTCTCTGCCAAGTATTGAAATACTATGATGTCTTTGGCATTGCTTTACAATGACTAAAAGATTACCTTACAAATATATCACACTTTGTTCAATACGATGAATTTTCTGCTAAAAATCTAACAGTTAGTACTGGTGTCCCTCAGGGATCGATGCTTGGTCCGCTCTTCTTTATAATTTATACAGATGATATGCATCTTGTCTCATCTGTCTTTGAAGCCATTTTATATGCTGATGACACCACTCTTGTAAACAGCCTTTGTTCTTTCAGATTCTGTCCTACTGAAAATTTAAATGTCCAAAATACATCTCTCACTATAAAGTGTGAATTGAACAAGGTGTATGATTGGCTGGCAGCAAATAAACTTTCTCTTAATATCACAAAAACAAAATATATGATATTCCACTTCCCTCAAAGAAAAATACATTTTATGCTAGATTCAATAATCAATAATGTCCCCATTTTAAGAACACAGGAATCTGATTTCATGGTCACCGAATTCAAGAAAAAAAATAAATTGGAATACTCATTTAAATAAGATTGGTAATAAACTTTTCAAACTTGTTGGAATTTTCAAAAGAACCAACAGTTTTATGCCCACTGATACTATGCTAGTCATGTATAACTCTCTTTTTCTGTTAGACCTAAATTACTCTCTCCTTGCCGGGGGGTTTTCATGCAAACGAATTTTTTCAACTTCCAAAAATGAACATTCGTCTAATATATCATGCCAGGTATATATCCCACTCTGATATTAAAAGACTCTGTATTTTTAAAGTTGAAGATTTGTTAAGGTTAAAGGCATTGATATTTTACTTCAGACACAGAAGAGATGACTCACCAAAATCGTTTCAAACCATGCTTTCAGTCCCTGCACCGTATCATACTAACTTTACCTGTGGTCGATAGAATGCACCTTTCCCAGTACCTACGAGAGCTAGATCCAAACAGTGTATCAGGTATTACATGCCAACTTTACTCCAAAATCATCGCCCTTGTATCACTGATATATTATATACATGTATATACTCATCCACTCTCAAGTTTTCCAGGATATATATATATATATATATATATATATATATATATATATATATATATATATATATATATATATATATATATATATATATAAAATACCATGTAAATCTCTTCTCAAATGTAAGTACCATACCCAACTGTTATGTTTGTACCCTTAAATCGATTATGTTTCATGTATGTGTTTACTATGTTTACTAATTTTTGAATGAGGTTACTTAGTCAGTTAATATCTCTCCAAGGTGGCTCTTGTCATATCGGAAACTTACTTCCTTAGCAGGCGTCATCATGACACACTACTTGTTGAAATTTTGCTAAATAATGGTAACTGCTGTGATATCATAATTTTGAAACTTGTATTCCACATGTATTTACTGTTTTTTGATGTGTCAAATAAATGCCATCTGAGTCTGAGTCTGAGTCTAAGTCTGGCCCCAGGTTTGAAGGATGAGATGATGAGAATGACAGTAATTCCGTATCGACTGTTTACCAAGTTTATTCAGAGTATAGCACAAAAACTGTTAGAAATCGAAATTCTCTAATTCAGGGGGTGAGAATATTTATTATCCTCGAAACCCGAAAAATAAACAAAAGTTTCATATATATTTACATATTTCCACATGTCGATCGGCATATTTTATCATGTCTGTCGATAGGGAATTACTGTCATTTTCAATATCTCATCTTTCAAACCTGCCCCAACATGTATGTCCTGTGATTTTGAGTTTTCTCGACAACAAAGAGTTGTATAGGCTTTTGCCCTTCTTCCACATCGTTTTCGTGCTAGTAAAATACGTTTCAACCAATGACAGCTTATTGTGCATCGACGAGAGCTCTCGTGAATAGGGGGGGGGGGGGGGGGGCAACGTAATAAATTCAACGCGTGTAATTAAACATCCAGCCGTGATTAATTGATTGGATGCCTGCACCTAATGGTCTGCACGTATCCAGAAAATAATAACACACGAGCATTAAGATCATCATATGTTAACTTACTTCGAGAACAACGCAGGAAGCACGCGTAAAATACATCATATCTTTGGCACTGATCCCCACAATCATAGCCCACGCGAACCTTTGTCAAGAGATTTTTCTGTTGTAAATGGGAGAATATGCACACATGCTTAAATTTACAGATTCTTTCGCGATTTAAACTTCGGGTGGTCTAAAATATTAACACGTAAATCAAAGCATGCGGAGATTTTGCAACTAAGCTGTTTTACGCCTAACCGTACGTTCTGTGCATGTGTGGCCATCAAAATGGCAACACAAGGTACCGTGATAAGCTGGTATATCTCGCTCGTCAACTTAAGAGAGACAAGCTATTGGTGGATACCTATACAAATAATGGGGAATAATGGTTAATGTCTGCATAAATGTCCGTGGTAGAACACAAAGCAATGCTGGAAGTGATTTCATGGGATACTCTAATTTTCTTAAATTTGGACAGATGAGACATCAAAATTACGACAACAACGAATACCAAGTATGTCGAGGCTTAGCTCCTTTAACACGATAACACTAAAAGCTTTTCTGCAAAGTGAAGAACTGAAATGTCCCTTATTTCATGAACTTTATTATATTGACTGCACCAGTGCTGGTGCGAGCAGCAACCAACTGAACCCCCCCCCCCCCCAGCCTTAATGCACAGGCAGCACAACCGTTTTCCATTAAAGGTCGAATGAATGAGGTATGTATTACTTCTAATACCCTTCTGTCAAGAGTGTACTGTAAAGTGTTCAAAATGTTGAGTTGTTTGTTGGCTTTCATAATTGTATAATTTATATGATCAATATGACTGCTCACTCACTGCCACGTGCTGTTGGCGATTAAACATATAATTCTTAACCCAGTTGAGGAGGGAGCCTGATATACTATTGTGACCCAACTTGTATAGTGAACCATTATGCCAAACACGTTTGAAAGCCTTGCTTATGTCGAAGAACACTTTGGAGTCTCTTTTTGCAGATAGATAGCAAGGCATAGTAAGTCATGAAAAAGCAAGAGAAGCTGGTTGACTGTTGACTCGTCAGGTATAAGGCCAGACTGATTGGCGGATAGGATTAGATTACCCCTAGAAAAGTTAAAAACGTGTTTAAATTTTTCCCAGTACCTTGCCGACACTGCTAAGGAGCGAAATAGGTCGGTAGTCGTTATTTGGACTAGGATAACCCTTCTTATATAAAAGGGTAACATTAGCTTGCTTCCATAAGCTCAGGAAATTTGTGCCTGGAGGTAATGGCGTTTTACTAATTAAACTGTAAACGCAATAATGTACTTAGGCCTGTTCAATCGTAAATATTAAGGAGTCAAAAGTTCTTAAACATAAACATGAAAAGAGACCCATTTAACAAGTAACAATATGTAATACGATGAATGAAAGCACTCAATGATCCAAGGTTGCAAAAATGCTCTCCTGATATTTCATTAGCGCATGCGACGTGCTGTCAGACGGCATTTGGGTATTTGCAAAAACGATAAAGATAACGGAAGTCGTAAAAGAAATGGCAAAGTACATAGTCGTATACATTACTACGCTGGAAAGAACAAGATTGAACAGAGTTGAGTCAGAGTGTGATACTAAAAACACCCATTGCAGGACTGTAGACCCTACTTAGATGAAATATAATTCAGTGAGTTACAAAGCGACGAACGAACGACTGCACCCGGTTACCAGTTTAGCTAAGGAGCATATTATTGTGTTTCTGCCATAGAACTGTAGAAAATTTAAGAAAACGTTCGTGCAGTTGTACTTCGATATCAAAACTTGTGCGATTATCATTTCAGATTAAACAGTCTAAAACCTTTACGATAACGCTCCCAAGTGCAATGCCTCTTTAATTTTCAAAGTCATTTAAACTTTTCCTTTTGTTTTTAGGGATAGGTAGACAGATACATTTCATAGGCCGCTCGGAGCATAGCCGGGAGTGATCATAGCGATCAGCATTAGATTCATCATCAATAATGGCGGACAGATCTTGTTTATTTTTCCTAACTTTCTTGATGTTTCTCCAAAATTCACCTATATCGTTTTAGCTAAACATTCTGCGAGATACTGGGCACTTAACTTTTCTCTGTCGTCTTTGACATAGCGAATTGCTTGATTGTTTGATGTCCATAAAAAATGCCAAAGGAGGGATTGTTGTTTTAATGAGTCCACATGTTCGTTCCATCCAGGAACAACCTTAGCTTTATTGGCAGAATAGTGCGGGATGTGTTTGCGCCCTGCCTCAATACATGCTTTAACAATGCTGTCATGATATGCCTGAAAATTTTCGGAATGTCCATCACAAACCAAAACAAAAAACAAAAAAACAAAAAAAATTACAGCAATAAATAACCCCCATGTTACGTGAATGTCATTTAAAGCATTGCTCAAGAACTTTTGTAAGCATCAATATTTTGCTCAGATGCCAATTGCCAAGACGAATGTGAAATGCACACATCCGATTTCTCGGTGTAATATGGAATAGCGACTTCCAAAGAAAGTTTTACGGATGAGTAATCGGACATGTTTAAGCCATCGTGTATTACGTAATAGTCTGCCACGTGATTATACAGGTTGTCTGTTAGTAAGATATGGTCAATTGTCGATCCTTCACCTTTGGCTTTACTTTCAACTGGGTTAAGAATTATATGTTTAATCGCCAACAGCACGTGGCAGTGAGTGAGCAGTCATATTGATCATATAAATTATACAATTATGAAAGCCAACAAACAACTCAACATTTTGAACACTTTACAGTACACTCTTGACAGAAGGGTATTAGAAGTAATGCATACCTCATTCATTCGACCTTTAATGGAAAACGGTTGTGCTGCCTGTGCATTAAGGCTGGGGGGGGGGGGGGGTTCAGTTGGTTGCTGCTCGCACCAGCACTGGTGCCATGCGTACCACATCAAATGCTAAATTTTATGAAGAGACTGATCTCATGTCACTGGCTAAGCGTAGAGAAATATGAAAACTAGTTCAAATGTATCACATTAAAAACAATTTATTTCCATTTCAGAGCAAAACAAATCTAATTGATTACTCATTTTCCTTCTACAACAAGACTTTGGAAGTAATTGCTATTAGAAACAAGAAATTCCAAGTCCCTTTTCAGAATTCAAAAACAAACTTACCGATCGATGCAATCATATTTCATTAGTTTGTACAGCTAACCACTTTCAAAGCCTGTTTATTATCCACAGCGGGCATCGAACAGGATATTGTGTTGTTTCGTCTGTTCTGTGAAACCGTCCTTTCTCCGCAGTGCGGTTAAACGGGGCGCTGACCTTCTTCCTGATAACATTTCCGGAATAAAATATGGTCAAAACAAAATGGTAATGTCCAAGACTGACAAAGGTGTGAATATTCGTACTTTTATTGCTGAAACATCCAACATGACTGTAATTAAGCCTTTCCCAGGAAGTAATACAAGGATGCACTGAAATCACGGGCAGCTACACAACCCACTTCAAGTCCATGTGCTCTGCCCCTTTTCTTTTTGTTGTTGTTGTTGTTGTTGTGCTTGTTTGTTTGTTTTATTTTTGTTTTTGTTTTTGAAAGAAGGGATGCCATTGCAGTCCCGGAAAGTGACCTGCTGCACGCAAAAAGAATTTGTTTGGGGCCTGCACGTGATAAAATATGAATCCCTAGGTGGTTAAACAAGAGAGGGGCACCACTGCGTCGAGACATCGAGACTTGCCTGCATATTAGCTTTGTATGTTGGGTTGTGACTCGGAGGTTTAGTATTTTTCAGCTCAAGGTGGTTTTCTTTGAATCTTAATAAGCACTAATGGTGTGCACTATTATAATATTTGATGGGCCTGCGCACGGGTAAGTCTCAGTCACTTTTCTAGGTGAAATGATTGATTCTTTCCATTTTTATTCGCTGAAATGGTGGACTTAATTCATCAGGTCGTCCATCTATCTGCTTTTGAGTCATCTTACCCCATAACAATTCCCCAAGGTCAGAATCACAATTCAATTATTCTTTCTTTTGTTTTTTTTTTTTTTGGCGAATTGAACCTTGATCATCAAAATTTAATTATTACAATTTTTTAGTTTTTAGGATAACTTTTTCCTGTTAGCATTTATTTCTAAATTTAGATTTGACTTCAAAACGTTGAAGAAATGGTCGAGTGAGAGTCCAAGATACGATGCTTTTCTTTCATCTTTCCTTCCTTTCTTTTATTTCTTTCTGTCCTTCTTTCCTAGTTTTTTTCCTTTTTCTCTTTTTTGTTGCTTTCTTTCTTTCTTTCTTTCTTTCTTTCTTTCTTTCTTTCTTTCTTTCTTTCTTTCTTTTTTCTTTCTTTCTTTTTCTTTCTTGGTTCCTTTCTTTGTTTCTTTCGTTCTTTCTTTATTTCTTTCTTTCTTTTTTCCAGTCCCTTTTCCTTCTGTCTTTATTCCTGTCCTTCCTTCACTGCTTCCTCTTCCTTCATGTCTTGATTCTAATTAATCTCACAACCTCAGACTCAGATCAGACTGTCAATAGTGTGCCATTGTTTCTGCTCCCCCCCCCCCCAAGGCCCTTCAAAAGCTGACCGATAAGTGTGTGTGCACGAGTGATCCACCAAGATAGGGTGCCTTTTTATCTTTTTTTCTTTCAAAAAAAAGCTTAATGTGAGTTTTGACGTTGCAGTAGTTGCCAGGTCGATGGGCATTATTAGATAACGCAGGGCTGTGTGTTCATAAAGGATAGGTGTAAGACGAGCCCACAAGGTCAAATATTCAACAAAGGAAATACTCGTGACTATGTGCAATATATTTTAAGGATAGACATCATGCAAAATGGATTCATTCAAAGGTTCAGCCGTCCTGGATCTTTGAATGGAAAAAAATCCCCCTAAAACTGAAAACTTAGTTCAACCCACACTGCTGCAATTGAAGTTTGGACATTATGGCGTCTAATTCTGAGACAAGTCCGTGTACAATCTCACATTTAGTTTACATAATATCTACATTTGTAAACAAAGTTAAATACATCTCTCATATTTAGTTTACATAATATCTACAATACTTATAAACTCATTTTATATTCATACTTGAAATTTTACGTCAGAAAGCGGACATTTAAAGTAGTTTTAGAGCAAGAATCGTGCTATGATGTAGGAGTGTCGTGCCAGTATTAAGTTACGGCGTCAGCCTGCATCTTGCCACAGTGTGTAAAGTAATGGGCTGTGTTTGTTTGTGCTTGTAAAAGCTTTATAAATCACTTATTTTTCTCTATTTCAAAATACATATCTGGAAATTTGCAGATGTGGTCTGCCACGAGAACCAATTAAGTAGCAGGTTAAACTTGATTTTCAAACTAGTTACTGAAACTTTTTGAAATCTTGAAAGTCATATATTTTAAGCTGCAAGAGGGTATCTTAATTCAACTTCATTAAAAACCCATACTTTTGTGGAGTTTGATACTTTGGCCATAAAACAAGATCTTTGAGGGAGTGA
>OZ026625.1:83739924-83779924 GCA_964020975.1 Hermodice carunculata | reverse complement strand
TGTGTCACACATACAGCCCCCCCCCCCAAAAAAAAACACATTTCCGAGAAAGACATTTTAACTTTGAAAGCTCTCAAAAGTCTGATCATCGTGCAATTAATTTTGTATATTTTTGTGGCGATGCATGTTAGTGGTGAACCGACATGTCTTACCGCATATTGGTGAACCAGTTTCTGTGCAAAGTGAAAACTTTCCCTCTTCACAAGGAATCTTCCTTAATGTTTGGCATAACAATCGATAAAATCGGATTTATCTCACTTTCTGTCGCGTAAGCAAAGCATGATAAGTTACTTCAACATCTGATACCCCTTCTTCCTTTTGCACTAAAATGACCAAGGATCAATACATTTCGATGACCTATGACACATGTTTGTGTGTATATCCAGCTATATTCCTGGCCACACGACAACCTTTGCTTGCTGTTATCGTTCTTTTGCTATCTCAATGACTCTTTCAGATATTTAGGAACACATTCATTGGAACCTTGGTTTTCGCCGATCAATTGTATCTGAACGGTTAATTATTTGCGAAGTATTCTAATTATCAGATATCATTAGTATTAAATCGTGGACGTGGCCCTATGCAAACAGTAGCAGCGTCGCAAGTAGGAATATGTAGAAAAATGTCAAGATGAATCGGAAAGCGTAAATGAAAAAAAAAAAAAAAAAAAAAGGAAAATGCTATGAATACACTTAATTCCACTGTGTTTTTAGCTCTGCTGACCATACGTCGCAGAGCAACAACTCATAATCGGCGGTCCATCATTCCGTCTGTAAACAATTCTTTTGTCAGCCTGTTCGCATCTACAATTTTCAAGCTAGCCTCTTGAAATTATGTGAACATGTTCTGTGAATAAACATCTAGGTTCTTGTCGTTATTTGTGACGCCACCTGCAGGATTATGTACTACACAGAACAAAAAGTTAAAATATTGAAAACACTCTGGTGTCCTTGATTTGTGATGGAACTTTATGAAATTTGGTGCAAAAGTTTTTTAATTTTTATTTATTTATTTATTTTTTTTTTTTTTTTTTTGGGGGGGGAGGCTTATACGTTTAAGCCGAATAGTACTGATGACGCCACCTACAGGTGAACGGTACATATGAGCCGATATGTGTTCAGAGTTATTAAATTCATTATGATAAGAAATAGTCAGGATAACCTCATCAAATGTCACCGCATGTGTTTCATGCCTGGAAGCACGACATTGCATACGATGGGTGATCTTGACCAACTTTCTCAAGGTCACTGAGGGAATGCATTTCAGGAGATGATATTCTTACACATCGAAATCGGTAGACACAAACGACCTAATAAAATTTTGTAACCGAATCGAAAATGAATATCACTTTATGATATAATGTAAGCTGTTCGAAAGTCCTGGCAAAATTACGATCAAAACATTTGAAAATATTTTTTGCACATTTAGTCAACATGATTAAGATCAAATATTTATTTGTTAAAGAAATTAGAAGATAGTGAGATTATTCAAATTGTGGAAAAACTATGTCGCTTGTACGATTAGTATAACAGAGAACGCATTGTAGTTGTTCTGTATGTGCGTGTGTGTGACTGGTGGTATTAATCTTTGGTTTTCTTTTGTGTGTGTGTGTGTGTGTGTGTGTGCTATTAGTCCCGCTTTTCGTGTGAATACTTTGACTTTTTTTCTGGCATTTGTATTAGTATTGTATTTGTGTTTGTATACGAAGTCTGTATTTGTGTGTTGTGTAACCTGACACATTTCTACGGATATATGTTGTAGTGCAGTCAATAAAGTTCATTTCTTTTCAATGAAATGTGGTGAGAATGTCGGGGAGGCAAAAATCTTGAAGTATAATGTTACTGGTTGGGTCAGCTGTAAGTCAACGCAAAATATCAGGAAGTGGGTTTTGAGACACGTATAATTCATTACCATAAGAAGAAATGAGATAATGATGATTCCAGATGCACATGCATTATAAATGAATACCATTTGATTTCTTTATTACAGAATATGGGTGACCTTGATCTTCTGTCCCAAGGTCACTGGCGACATAAAGTTAAAGACTCACTCATTGTTATCTTTGCACCTGCAAGAATATCCATCAGAGGAATAGGCCAGAATAGCTACAATTACATGGGGAGCGAAGTGCCATCTGGTTGATAAGTCAGACACTAAAATCACATCAGCTTTAAATGTTGAGAAGCCCCTTGAGGGCTCACAATTTTGAAATGAAGATGTAGGTGCAATATAGCCGTGGTGCCAGGGGAGCATCAGGCCCATGAGTCTCTTGTTATCTGTTCATTTTCGCTTATTTTACTGATGGTATAAAATCATGAAGATGAAAAAACAACGAAATTCGTATTTTACATAGGTTTGTCTGAAACTATGCCTGAAATCGTTAAATCAAAACTCCGTCAAATATCTGAAATGCTAAAGCCGTGAACATGTATACACTTAAAACAGCAACTAAGATAGTTTTACACGTTAAAACATGACAATGCAAACGTTCATTTACTGAAAACCGCTCTGATTCCCTGAGCCCCCTCCCCCCTCCGAAAATATCACCCAGAAACCAAAGACAAAGTTGAACAAAACAAAAAGACAAAAAGCTTAAAAAAAAAAAAAAATAAAAATAAATAAATAATAAAAACAAATCAAAAAAAAAAAATAATGGACATTCATCAGATATACTTTTATGCACTGTCACTCTTGGGATAGTCTTGGCGTTTGGAATGATCCCGAGTGGTTGGACCGTTATCAGCGCATTTTCACTTTTAGTGTGTTTTCAAGGTTTCTCTATTGCCTAGTTTTTACACAGTTGTAGGGCCCACAATTTCCAGTACTTCGTCAATTCAGACGTAAATTTTGGACTAGTCCTTGGGTGACTTCTCGAGTCAATGACCTGTGTGCTCACTGTCATACCAATTGATGTGTAACCTCTCCCCTCCACCCACATCGTGGATCATCAATCCTGCTGAGACCTCCCATTAATTTTTCCCATTGTCAGCTTTAGTGCTCACTTGAAGGACTTTCACAATTTTTGATCTGGAAGTGAAATACACTCGATATGCTGAAAAATATACTTAGTGAAAAAACAGTGATATCTCCTATTTGTTTAAGGTTAGGTGCTAAGAATGTGAACTTCTGTGCCAAATATGATACATCATTATTGACTTGAAAGCCAAATTTACGGTCCAATGCACAGTAAGAAAAAGTTGGCTTAGAATTCAGGCCATAATAAGAAAAAGAAATTGTCACAAAGTGCATCAAGTATCGAAGTGCACGTATAGTTTATGGGATAGTTATAACATGTCACATGGCCATTATGCCACATAATCATAGAGGTCGAAGACCGAGTTGATTATGATGGCACAACGGTCATTGTGACATGTTATAAATGACTTGTAACAAGGGTGGTAGGAACTGGCCAAGAGATTCCTTGGTACATGATATTCTCCCCTACTTTTTGTGCATGGTGTAGTTTGTCGCTTACGTAAGTTGTCAAATGGAAAGTCAAGTTTGACTGCTTGCTCATGTATTTTCCACTTATCGATATGGTAGTAGGAAGACCAGGTGACGTAAGCCAAATGACAGATTTAAGTGAATCGGGCAGTATTCCCACTCAACAGTTATTACTTTAGAGGAGTATGTGTCATGATGGCGAGAGTGCACGCTACAAGAAACCTTACATGCCTAATGCAGGTAAAAAACAATACATTTTTGGAATTTAATTCACTTATTTTATTCTCAGGGTTCATGCGTGGCATAGACACTTATTAAGTGTTGTAAATTAAGTCATATACATCAGCTTACATTATCAGGACGGTGATATCATGGTAGAGTTGATCGACGACTTGGGAAGTTCTAGGAATACACGTCTGTACTATTCCAAGTCCTGTGCTCATCTGCACAGATCCTGCTAGAGCAATAACTTGGTTTGGGCTATTCAGGAGAAGGTGTCATCAACAACTGTTCATACAACACACTGCCTGCAGGTCATGCTGCACTGCACAACACTAGCAGTGCTATTGTATGAAAAGTGCTCATTATGTGTTTATTTCACTTGCTATTTAAAACTGAAGGAAGACCAAAATAATCTGCACTCTCACAGAAAGAATGGATTATGTGATACAATCAACACTTTTCCCGGCTCCCTAGTTGTCGGTTCATACCACACATGTTAAAAGGGGGTTTAAATGGCCTGCTGGAAGCTCGAGCCACAAGTGAGTCAGTATGTTTTAGCGTGAGGATCATTGGCGACAGAGCTCTGATTTTGAGAAAGGAAGGATTGCTGGAATGCCAGTTTGGAAACACAGCTTTTAAAATATGTCCGATATAAAACAAGTGGGACCGCTCAGTTTCTTGTTCTCTACCGAACTTTCTTATGATCTGTGACATGTGGTACGGTTCTAAATTGCTGAAACAATTGGTAAGATTGCGGGTCTGCTTCATTTTTAAGACCGTCATTGAACTGACAAGTGTCTCTGACCCTATAAAAGCCCAGCCCTTGTGTGCCCTGTCAGGGGGGTCCTGAAAATCGAATAAACCTAAAGTTCAGACTCAAAAATAAAAAAAAATCCTTTATAAAATTGCAAGAAATCCTTCAAAATTTTTAAATTTCAGTAATCTTTCAGTCGTAAAAAAGAAGAAAAACCCAATACTCCACATTTTGATGTACAAATAATTCCTTTCAAAAGGACCAAAACTCCAATAATCCTAAAACCTTAACAGTTCCCCCCGCCCCCCGTTACGCAGCCGTTAGACCTAATGCACATGGTGACTTCATGTCCTCCGGGTGACTTCAGTGTTCGTTATAAGGATCATATTCCAGGACACACAGAACAGCCAATGCGTACTTCCAGGCAGTGTGTGTAAATAACTAGGTCACGCTCGCACAATAAAGTCCCAGTTTACATTGTGCAGTACATTTATTCGATAAATCAATTTTCATTTTACGCTTATCACACAAATATTTTGCATACTACACATTCAAAATATCGCTTTTCAGTCAGTCCTGTTGTGTTTGAACTTTGTTGCCATATTGATAATTGTTAATTAGTCACCCAGAGGATTGTGAACAAGAACAATAGTTTCATTTTTATTTTAATCATCAAACATATAAAATATATTTTGAAAATATTCCAAACGATCTGAAATGGTATGCTATATGCTTCCATACCATAAATGTATTAACTGGATCCATTATTACTCTTCTTGGCCCAGCAAATATTCAATGCATTTGGCTGAGTTGGTTTTGCAAATTGCTGCTTTACAAGCAATAGCAATGGGAATTAGGTGTGTGGTTATCATACCTCACTGCAGTTTTTATGATATTCCTGCACTGGACTTATATTTATTAGATCACCTTTTCATCTCATAACGTGAACCAAAAGTAAATGTAAGGTTTACTTGCTGAGTATAAGTGCACAATTTGGCTTAAAGATTACCTGTTGTGCTGCTAAGCTTTTTGGCGCCTGCTGTTTTCTGCAGAAAATTACTTTTTGCCAAACAAATGGCGTGTCCAAATATGAACAGTCAAACCATGGTCGAACAGAATGTTTTCCAGCCTGGGCCCTGGCGTTGCTAATATGTTCCAATGAGCGGGAGGGGGGCGGAGGTGGGGGGAGACCCCCATACTTAGTTAACTCTGTTTGTTAATTTTGGAGTGTTTGTCAACATATCTGTTCTTTGAAATAAACATTTTATCCCTCTTATGATGCTGTCACCTTTGTTCTCCATTGGAACAGTCACCTGGGGTGCAACAATCGCAGGCATCTTTAAATTTAAATGACATCATCATATTTTTGTTCCAGTTACTTTTATATTGAATTATCCCTATGATCTGATCAAGCCCACTAAACACACACACAAGTGCAGTTCAGAAAGCACGAAGACTGATCTATTTACCAGGCAATTATTGTGATGAAAATACAGTGTTCATTCTTACTGTAGCACCGCGTGCTCGTGCTCTGTCTGTCTGTCTGCCTGTCTGTCTGTCTGCCTGTCTCTCTCTCTCTCTCTCTCTCTCTCTGCCTGAGTGAAAATAGACACATACAGTCAAGAAGAATGTGATGTAAAAAATTTTGTCTCTATACACGTATTTCTGCTTCAACACAAGTCTGTGCACTTGTAGTTCCCATGTTTTCATGATTGCACACATAGTGGTTGTGCTGACTGTCATAAATGCATGCGTGGCCATGGAACCGGGTCATGTATCTATCCATCCAAAATATCGGATTCCAAATTTTCTGCCAGAACCTTTGTTCATCAGAGGAATAATATTTGTCACGTTTGTTGACTTTGAAGTTGAGCTGCATGGAAAGATGTGTTTAAAGCCTCTTCATGCCTCCTGAGCAATACATTTCGCAACAAGCTTCAATTCTGGTCATAACTTTGTTATCACCGCCGTGACATCTAAACGTATGTTCATTATTGTATCGAATTATGCCCCGACCATGCACGCCATTCCAAGTGAAATACATATATTCAGTTCAATGTTTCTAGTCCGAGTCTAAACAGGCGTACATAAAAACTCACACATGTTAGAAGCCATACTTATTAAAGTTATTGAGCTTTATTTGTCTATGTTCTGGTCAGAGTTGAAAGACATATATACATGTATAAAAGATTCCACGCAGTGAGTAGCCATTATAAGTAAAATACATATGTATATTAGGGTTCATTTGTCTAGTGAGAGTCTAAATACGCGTATGCATACATGATAAACACATGTAACTATAAAACATTTTTAGTTGCATCTCAGGATCTTCAATCGGGGTATAAAGAGACATACATGACAGCTCATACAGCGTGGTGAGAAGCCATAGTAAGTTTGATATATTATTCAGCTTTGTTTGCCTTTAGTCAGAGTTTAAAGAGGCCTATGCGAGATCACAAGGCTGAGAAGACCAAACAATTAGCACAACGAAGTGTTACCAAAATTAGGAGGATTAACCTGAGTTCCGGAATTGAGAGCACGATTTAAGGTTCAAACATTATTTTCAGGAGTGTTGTTAGACCCCTAAATGTAAACACGCCCCTAATGAGCGCAAGTTTTATTGCAATGTTGTAGAGTGCCCTTTAGCCAATACCCTTACGTACATTGCTCGACCTGGTACATTAATACCAACAATTATTACAATGCCGGTGCAAGAAACATGAATTTGTAGCTATTTGTAGACCTTGGATATGAAAAGAGGAACCGGTATTATAGGACGCAGATCCCAAGCAACCCTATCATTGCATAAAATCGATTATACCAGTTTTTATGGTACGGCTGTGCTGTTTTACTCACATCAACGTTTGGTGCCATGGTCCAACATAAACATACGGACCATACAAGGGAAACGAGGTGTCAAATTGATCATGGAGATGTCACCCCACTGCATCTAAACAACCTATGTATTGATATGTTTATAGATCAATCAAAGTATGACAACATATTTTATTCCTTAATAATACCTGTATTACGCTGTATTAAGTGAGGTTCATCTGCCCGAGTATGAACCAAATATATACAGATCTCCAATATTCATACCTCAGAGTTTCTCCTCAGCTCCCATGTCCGTCATGCATTTATTACTGTCATCCAATATATCTTGGTTCCCTTCACAATCAAGGTGAAAATTTTTAGGTCCTGTTCATTCGAGAAAATAATAAATGAACAAATTGTTTCCAACTCCAGTATGAACAGTCTCAGAGTGACCCTATACTATATGCTGTGCTTTGAATCTATGATCTTATATAGTTAATACAAAAATCAAGTCCAACGAAGGAAAGAAATTTATTTGGTTTCATGTTACAGTCAAGATACAGTTTGATATACTGTTTTCTACAAACCAGGGAGACACTGCATTAAGAGACTCCGATGAGTCACTGCCATGGTGGCCACCCTAAAGTGTAAGACTTAAATAAAAATTTGTCCATTAAATTTACACTGCAACCATGCACAGATGGCGGTGTTCACTTAAGTATACTATTTTTCCAGTTATCATTATACGTGTTAATTGATATACGCTTTTAAGTCAAAATGATGTACATGCAAATCATATCATCAAGATAAATAAGGCATTGGAGGTTCAAATATGACAATTGCCAATATTGCAGAAAGGTTTCTAGTTGTTAATGATATACATTTTGGCAAAACTTATAAATCCTTTATTGATATGAGAATTTGTTTTTTTAATGACTAAGTATGGCACATACTTTTCATTAACTGACACAGCTATCTTGTACCTTATACATTTTCGACATATAATAATAGGCCTATTGGTTTGAGGAATTTGTATTGCTGGTTTTAAGAAAGAAAATTCAGGTATTGTTGTTGCAAGTAGTAATTTTTTAGATACTGAATTTTATTGACATTTTCAACAAGTTAAGAACCTCCACTTACAAATTCTCTGATGTGCTGCAAATTTTGGTCCGTTTTCATAAATTGTATGGTCCTGTATATGCATGAATGATGCAAATGTTCAAGCCAATTTACTGAAATAGGCCTATAATTTCAAACAAAGTTTTTTCCCCCTATGGACCTTTGCACTTACGTTTTGGTCTCTTTTGGGTAAATACGAACTATAAATTTATATTTTTCAGCTATACATACCAAGGAACATTGCCTTTGGTCGGAATTGACTTGGATTTGTTTTGTTAGGACTACGGTTTGGATATGGTAATGACACTGTCTAATTTGATGTAGCTTTCTGGTGTTACGGAAGTTCTTCTTGGTCTCTCATTTTGAGTTTGATTACATGGCATTTTCTAAAGTCAATAGGGAACATTTTATTGGTGTATTTGTAAAAAACATTTCAAATACGATGAATTAAATAAATCGTTAAGTTTTAATAATTCAAGTTTTTTTTAAACAGAGTGAAAAAATACTTTTATTTGCACAAAATTTTACCCCCCCCCCACACCCACACATCAGGTCATCTCAGAGCTCAGAAAGCACAATTTTGCATGACCCCCCCCCCCCCCCGCCATCCGCTCTCCTCCAAGGAGATTGGAGGGTGGAGCAAAATTTAAATTTTGCACGTAAAATGTGAAACACGAACCACCAGTAATATGGTCCATGTGATCCAGGCTCATGTGTGATACATGGTTTAACCTAACTTTGTTTCACCTTTGAAAGATGACTCCATTGACAGACCACCTTACTTTTACGGCCAAATTTAGTAGATCCACCACAGATTTGTCTTTTCCATGGTACTTGATCTTCTTTATGGATAGGTTCAAAGATTTGTGTTTTCCATGGTACTTTATCTTCTTTGTGGATGGGTCTAAAGATTTGTCTTTCCCATGGTACTTGATCTTTTTTAAGGCTGGGTTCAAAGATTTGCCTTTTCCATGGTACTTGATCCTCTGTATCGATGGGTCCAAAGATTCGTCTTTTCCACAGTGCTTGATCGTCTTTATGGATGTGTCCAAAGAGTTATCTTCTCCATAGTACTTGATCTTCTTTGTGGATGGGTTCAAAGATATGTCTTTTCCATGGTACTTGAACTTCTTTATGGATGGGTCCAAAGATTTGTCTTATCCATGGTACTTGATGTACTTTATGGATGGGTCCAAAGATTTGTCTTTTCCATGGTACTTGATCTTCTTTTCGGTTGGGTCCAAAGATTTGTCTTTTCCACGGTTCTTGGTTCTTGTTTCAGGGTTGCATAATTTTGAATCTTGTTGATTCTTTTACCTTCTTAATTGAATATAAAATTTTGGAGGTACATGGTGCATGATTCAGATGATCATGACAACTTTGTGAACTTTTAGAGACCAGTTTCCCAATTTCTTACAAGAGGAAGATTTTACTTGAAGCTACTCTCGGTAATCACAGCAAAACACATGTCAGTTTAGGCAGTTAATTATGTTTGCACTGGAATCGCTTTGGGGGTCTACAATCGGGCCTCTCACATTAAATCATTGACATTTTTGTCCATGTAATTTTCTTTTAAACACATTTCAAAACAAACATAGTTCCAAAAGACTGGTAATTTTAGATCTAACTTGGCCCTTTGGTTCTTTTGTCAGTAGTTGAATTTTATAAGATATTTGTTTGAGAAAACCTTTCAAAGTTTGAGTATCTTTCATCAGATGATAACGTTTCTTTCATAGTTTCTCTAAGTTCAGGTATTTACTTCTTAAGTCAGACCTTAATTTGTCGGGCATGTAAACATATTGCTGTCTGTCCTGGAGATAAGTTTTTCTGGGGTATTCCTGAAGGTTCTGTGTTTCATAGATTAAGTACTCCCGATTGGCCAGTGCTCTGTTGTTTTCATTTGCCAGAGATGTACGAATGTAGTAGCCCATTTGCTCAGGCAAGAGTTTTCGTGTCTTGAAGTACTTTGATAATTTTGGCAAAGTAGACGCAAAAGCAAATGCTAACCACGCCTTTTGATATTTAGGAGAGGTACTTGCTCTTTCATGGAGTGAGGAGTCTACTACACACATGACTTTTGAGGGAATTTGATCAAACACAGCTATTATGACCATGTTTAAGCCCAAAGAAAACATTGGAAAAAATAAGCAGATTTGGAATCGCAGCAAAAAAAAAAAAAGCAAAAAACAAAAAAAAAACAAAAAAAAAAAAAAAAGGATTCTAGTCATGATGTACAATTAATTATTGAAGTTTAATGGCTTATTACCAAATGTATCAGGCATGAAAGTGTTTTTAATGGTCTGCATGCTTTATTATTCAGTCTTCCCAATATTCTTCCGCTACCCATTCCACGAGAATTTCTGAAGGATATTAGGTGGCAAGAGTTTAAAGGAATCTCTATGCTTCCAGGCAATATTGGTCAGACCCTGATGAGGTTATGGTCAGAGGCACATGTATAGCTTTTCATGGTGGGCATTCCAAAACATTAAGACCATTATTGTCACCATGGGTTCCCTCAAGCACACTGTGATATCAATATGCTTGATGTATTGATTAGGGTGCGAGCGAAGATATACGAGATTGATGTCAAAGGTCACAAGTTCAGGATTTATTGTGACATCTGCATGTGTCCCCAGATCAGATCGTACTTGCAATGCTATGCTGAATACGTGCTTCAGAGAAGTAGTCTATACCTGTACTGTGTCTGAAATGGGGGTGACCTTGTTCACAAATCTGCACAGTGTAACAGATTATATTGGATTTATTGTTACGAGTTTGCAGGATGCACGATAACCTTGATAAGATTTAGCAACAGATAGACATCCGTGGTCAGGAAGTGACACTGTCGGATTTTATTTTATTCATTTAATTAATTAATTAATTAATTAATTAATTAATTAATTAATTAATTAATTTATTTATTTATTTATTTATCTATTTAATATGGTAGCTTCTTATTCATGTGTCGTGTATTTTTATGTCTGTACAATTTTGTTACAGATCAGGAGCTGTAGCGTTTCTATACAGATGTACAATTTCCCAGAATGGCAGCCTTTGCACCTGAAACTTTAAAGTATTTTATAGTTCAGTGCAGAGCTTCTGGACGTTTTTCCACTCAAGGTACATACCAACATCACTGTTCACTATCTGTGTTCATGCAGAGCATTTGCTAGTGTTGATTACATCGGAAATTATCTTTATGGCGTGATTTTACAACATTTATATGCATACTTTGGTTTTTCTTGCTTGCAAAGCTTGCAAAGCTTTGAAAATAAGTCTTTTAAATAGGTCTTGCCAGAATGAAACCACACAGGGAAACCAGGGCTGCTGCTGTCACTTTGTCGATTCTGTTAGAAAGTACACAAAGTTATGGATACAGATGGCCCTGTAGTTATAGCTACTTGGGCCGCATTTCTGATTGCCTTATTATGATAGCTAGAAAATCCAATTCAGTGCAACCAAGTTTGCATAAGTTTAATGGACCTATACATTTAGCCAGACAGAACGTTACTTTTTGTATATCATGCCTTCTTATCTCTTTGCTTTGGTCTAGAACTACTCAGTTTGGCTCTGGAGTCGTGCAAATTTCCATTCATAGTTTTCATTTTTCTTCCCGTTGTCGTGCTTGTGCATATGAACATTAAGTCCATAAAAGTATAGCCAGCCCTAATTGTGCAGGTTTTGCTTTTGCGGTCGATTGGAGAATCTAAGTACAAAGTTTAAATTTGTAAAATCATTGTAGCGTGAATGTTTTTGGTCATTATTTTTTTTTTCTCGAAAGTCTTTTATAAGAGGGGGAACATCCTTTGGTTTCAAAGCAGAGATCCCTCCACAGTGGGGCCATCATGACTAAAAGTGTATCATAGCGCCCCCCCCCCCTCCCCGTGGCAACATAAGACACTTCATTATTTTTTCAAAACTGCAGAGATGGCAGGTTCAAGCTACTGCTGTGTCAACAAAACATCAAGATACAGGTGATTTTTGTTGGATATACTACATCCAGATTATTGTTAAGAACTGAAGTGCCATACGACCAAACATAATATATTCTTGAACTTTCTGGTAAACTCTTGCTTTTATGTATATTTTTCAGATTAATAATATTATTACGCATTCATAACCATAGGATTTCCCTTTGTTTTCAAAGAAATTAAAATAAATAAGTAAACAGAATGATTTTTTAGCTATATTTCCTAAATATTTATTGACACAATGTAAATTAATGTTGAAGTCGAGTTCCAATAATAATAATAATAATAATAATAATAATAATAATAATAATAATAATAATAATAATAATAATTAGTACCGCCGATGTTATAAGTGGCAATTGCTTTAGCGATCATTTGAGAAAATGACGACAAAATCCTAGAATATATAATCAATTGTATACCTAATGAAACACGTATGTTTATAGATTAAACACTGGACGTCAAGTCCAAATACTCAGTTATTTGTATCTGCCACATACTTCTTTATTTGTAGTTACAATTAGGTAAGTATCTTAATCCTCACTTGATATGGGTGAAATAATGTTTAGTGCCACATAGCGGCCACATTGGAAATAATATGGTGGTTTCCTACGTTCCTTTCTAGGAGACTGAAACTTATACTAAATTTGACTTTTCTCCCTGTTTAAGGTATTTATTCTTAAAAATGGACACATAATTTTGTTAATAAAGCTGTATTTTTATCTGTTTAACAGTTACTCTAATGTGGGTTTCTGCACCAGATTTCTTAACATTCCTTCAGTTTTAGAGATTAACGTATCCCCAGGAGAGCAGTTCTGCCGCCACAATGCTGGGGAGCTGATAAGTCTTCCTGGGGATTGGAGCTATGATGGATATTTATATTATTTTGATTGTTTTCTGGCTTCCACGAGGTAAATGGGGTTGAAGATGGAGAAATAAATTCTTCAGTTAATTATGATTTTCTAGATCATGTCTTTCTCATGTATGTGTACTTTGTTTACAGGCTATGCAGTTGTTTTACATTTCAGATTTGTTTACATAAATGCTTGGTCATGTAATTACACCAGGGGTACGTTACTCTTATTTGTAATTTTAATGATTATTGGTATATTATTTCATGTACTTCGTGAAACAGACAGATTTGATCCGTAGTGTCGATAACTGTCGATTCCATGTAGAATGATACTGTCAACCTAGTTGATATACATGTATGTTAAGTGTGTTCAGCTTTGCACGCATGGATTTATGTGGTTCATGAAGTTTTGCATTATTGATGGATTGCTGAACAGTTGTTGTCAACTTGAAGTATGTACCTTTACTTGAACTATACTTAGTGGTGTTCAGAACTAGCTATTTTGCAATGATCGATAATACATATATTTTACACATGATACATGTATATATATATATATATATATATATATATATATATATATATATATATATATATATATATATATATATATATACATACACACACACACACACACATATATATATATATATATATATATATATATATATATATATATATATATCTTTCTATATATATATATATATACATTTTTTCCATGGTTTATTTTTAAATTTGCTATTTAAGTCGACTGAAAAATATAATGTTAACTTTACATTTCTTTCGTACATTGTTTGTTGTATGGGAGGAAGTAGGTCTGTATCTTCACGGGGACGGGTAATACATTTAATTTCCATTTCTTTAGCTATGCCAAATAATGTACTTTATTTTTTGCTGTGGAAATCATACGATCTTTCCCGCGAATCAGTGTAATTTATTTGTCTTTTTCGTGGTAGTTTCATTCCGATTTTTCTTGTGGTGCAGTGAATTCCTCTTTTGTTTTCACCCTCCCCGCCCGCCTTAGTTTTTGTGTGTTCTTGATGTGTTTAAAGACATTTTAGGCGAATTGGGGCCGGCCTTTGAGAGTTATTTTCACGTTTGTCGTTGGTTAAGCCTTTTTGTCTCTGGCCAAAAATAAAGTTTTTCTTATGTATTAGTTTCTTGAGTTCTTAATAATTTCTTTGCTTTTTATGGTGAAAATTCTAATGTCGAAAGGCCAAGCCCGGAATGCAGCGGGTGTATATTTTTTGCAATTTTCATGCGGAAAAATTTCAGTCCGGTTCCTCGAAGTGCATGAAGTCAGTTGGAGAACTTGTATGGTACGTTCGTCGTCAGGCTTATCTGTGCATAATTGTGGGAAGTGACACTGAAGGCGAAGTACCAGTAAATGTAGAAGAATCTCTCGGCATATAGAAGAGGGGTAGTTACATGCGCTTATAGGCCCGAAGCTACAACCGGCGGGAGCCCAAGGGACTTGCCCCCAAAACGAAAGAAAGTAAACCAGTTTGACGGCGGTGTCCTTACTATGTACAAAGCAAAGAAGAGCAATTAATATGCTTTAATATGCATGGCCATGGTGGGCCCGCTTGAATTGAGCAGTTTATCAGCAATCCACATTCACAATGTTCTGTTAAAGCATGCAGCAGCATGAGTGTCCTCCGCATACGATCATACTGTGCCTACTGCAAGGCTGTAGAGGAGGCGAAAGACTAGGCTGTAGTCCGACCATGGACATATTTATTATTATAAAAAAGATCCGTCTCAACCGGTCAACCAGTGTGTATGCAACTCACATATATATATATATATATATATATATATATATATATATATATATATATATATATATATATATATATATATATATATACACACACACAGCCAGGTCGCACGTGATTTAGGGGTTATGCGACATTCGTGACGGGAAGCTAGACTTCTCCTGGCATTCTACAGACGTGGTAGAATCACTTGTGCCTTTCATGATGCTGTATTGCCGTGTTGAACTGTTTGACACATGGACTGTGAGTGTGTGCTTTTGTTTCGTTTTTTGTTTTTGATTGCACTGTAATCTTTAAGACACTTAAACTTTTTTCTTCTTACCTAAATGTTGATATCCCACTTAAATTTGTCATATATATTGAATATATAACGTGTATTACATGTTTGAAATAAAGGCGTATATATATATATATATATATATATATATATATATATATATTAAAATGTGGTCTTAATAGGGGAGTGGTCATAATGGGGATATAATTAAATTAAGGAAAAACAAAATGTCTCTGTAAATTGGTGGTCTTAATACAGAAATGGTCTCTTTATGGAGGTGATCTTAATTGGAGATACTTATATGCATATATATATGTATGTATATATATATGTATATATATATATATATATATATATATATATATATATATATATATATATATATATACATATATATTGAAATACATAAGAGACAAACGGTGAACATTACTGTCAACTTGAAATCCACAGTGGTCGGGCAATAACCTTAGCCCTTCGTGGTCTTAATGGGTACAAATAGTGATACAAATAGTGGCAAATGTCTATAAGCCTATGCCACATTTCGTTCAGAGCATACCAGAAGAAACGAAATTTTTTACAGAAGCAATTAACTCTCCGTAGTCATGCCTCGATATGTATGGTGTAAAATGCCTGACGAAAAACTTGACTGGTGACTTCAATGTACTGTTACCTGCAGCTTATAGATTAAATAGATTGTAGTATTAAGGCAGAGGCTTTACAAACCATAGTAGCATCTTATAAAAGTTTCTTGTGGCAAATGACCTTGTAACTGTCGACTTCCTTCATAAGCAATCTGTAAATTTCACATATTTTGCTCACAGTAATAGTATTTACACTTGGATTGACAATCAGTTTTCAACAGCATATGATACTGATAAGATTAATAAGTCTGCTATTATGGGGTTTGAATCACTTAATGTGATTGACCACCTACCATTATATGCTGAGATTCAAGTACACTTAGAAAATAAACATCATGATCTCTCTTCTAAACAGGTACAAGACTCTGCAGATTCTCAGCTAATAATGCGGAGTTTGCAGACCTGTCAACCATTAACTGGGTGTAATGGAAATCACGTGGCAAATAATAAACAGGTTTTATCATGTAAGTTGACCTCACTTGACCTATTAGTGGTTGACACAGAGTTAAGTGCTCAAGAAAAATTGGTACAGGTCAATAATTATTTGTGTGTATTAAATTATGCAATACATGACTCAGCTCGACAAGCAGTTTGTATTTTGAGTACTGGTTAATTTTATAAGCCTATGAAGTATGGGTGTCCTCAAATTAAAGGCAGTTTAGCGATGATATGTGCTTCTGGTTCATGATATGAAATCCGTGTGAGCGGCCAAGAAATAGCAATGTTTATGAGTGTTACAAAGGGCTTAAAATATTATTTCGTCGTGTATCCCATCAATATAAACAAAGACAACAGCTGTTAAAATTTGATAAGCTTAATAACTTCTACATGGAGCGTATAATGTCTAGCTTCCAGAACAGCATTGAGAGAACGAAACAGAAAAGAGTTAAGTCTACACTTCATGTCCAACAGATTTGGTAAATATTATTCCCATATTATGACAGATGAATGCAGTACATTTATTGGTGAACCGAATAATGTCTGTCAGGAAGTTACTAAGTATTACACTGATCTACAAACTCTTAATTGTCCTGTCATTGTTTGGATGATGTCTGTGAACTATGGTCAGGCAATTACCTTTTATAACTGTACATTAACATTCAGGACAAAATTTGGTTTAGGCCTACTTTAAATAAATGTGTGTGTTTTCCAAAGTGGGAGGATTGGGATCCCGTAAAACTGGTTTAACCCACTGCCAATATGTTGGAAACATGTTCCAAGTCTAGTAAAAGATACTCTCATTCGTTTAAATTTAATTACTGTTGGTCATAGATCCTTCTGACGATGAACATTAGCATGTCTTACTATTTCGTAAATGATACTGGATCTGACAAGGTTAAACTGGTATTCGGTTTGGTCTCATCACTATCATTGAAAACTGTTGTCCGCTTCTCTTTTCATGGAACTTTTATATATTTGGTAACAATTTGAACATTCAGGCATTTTCTGCACATATTGCAGTGCAGTAAGTGTTCCAAGTGTAGTGAAACTGATGTTGTTTTTTATAATTGTCTGATGAATATAGTTTGTTACTGTCAAAGTCATGTCAGGTTGGCTCAAAGTGTTTAATGTTCTATCTCTCTCTCTCTCTCTCTCTCTCTCTCTCTCTCTCGTATAAATAATTAGCATCTAAATGAGCTGACTGACAAGTTGAACTACGTCTGATTATAAATGAAAAAAAAAAACGGTTACAGGAAAACAGTTACCCTTACAGTTACCTTTAGGAATTTAACATGACTCCCCCCCTCTCTCTCTTTCATTCTTTTCATAAAACCGAATTCTTTCTCTGATAAAGGTAGTAGAATTATTGTCAATAATTAGTACTGTTTACCACTGTGACCTTTTGAACTTGATAGAACCACGAGTTAGATGTACATTATGCTCCGCTGACTTGCAGATGACTTACAATGGCATACTACATTTTTTGAATTCTAAATTATTACCCTAATAATTGACTTATTAGATGACTTGTGGGATTCTATGCTTTCTTGAATATTTAAATTTCCTTTCAAAAATACTCCTGGAAACCAACTTGAAATGTGACTGCTATCCTTACAAATTTTGGCTATTGTAATGCAATTCTTGACTACGTTTTTATGGTTTGAGGCCTAATGTCACTTGCTTCTGGCTGATGTTAAACATTTGAACCAATGTACTTACTATATTTGCAAATTCAAACACTTTTCTTTTTGAAATACTCTTAGTTTATCTCATTTAAAACAACATCGAATTATATAATCATGTTGTTTGGATTCTTGTTGATGGTCATTTTAGGCCTAGGGGGCTTTTCTTGTGGATTGATGTTGGTGTAACTGTCACTTTGTGGACTTATATGGATGATAATCATTGTTGAGATGGTGGTTGCAAGTAGTACCTTTTAAAATACTGAATTTTATTGACATTTTCAACAAATTAAGAACCTGCGCTTACAAATTCTCTGATGTGCTGCAAATTTTGGTCCCTTTTCATAAATTGTATGGTCCTGTATGCGCATAAATGATACACCTGTTCAAGCCAATTTACTAAAATAGGCCTATAATTTCAAATAAAACATTTTGCATTCTGTCATATTAAAACTAGACACGGCTTCTTCGACCCTATGGACCTTTACACTTACGTTTTGGTTGCTTTTGGGTAAAAACGAACTATAAATTTATGTGTTTCAGCTATACATACCAAGGAACATTGCCTTTGGTCGGAATTGACTTGGATTTGTTTCATTAGGACTACGGTTTGGATATGGTAATGACACTGTCTAATTCTACTAAAGACTCTTGTAGGAATATTGTAACAACTGCAACGTAGGTCTCTGATTTCATTGATAAGTTCAACCATAATTGTTCCCCAGGATGTGATGGTGTAAAATCAGAACATCTAGTTTTTGTAAAGACAAATATTTTATGCGGGAGGCTTGCCAGCCTTTACTCTTGTATTCTTAATAACGCCATTGTTCCCAGTAACTTCCGATTGGGCATTGTCATTCCTATTCTCAAGAAAAGTACTTTGAACCCAAATGAGTGTGCCAACAACAGATCAATTACATTGAGCTGCGCTCATGCCAAACTTAGAGAATTTATCGTGCTACCAGTACTGAAAATTAGTGAAGTGAAGAGTGGATTTCGACATGGACGTAGCGCCGACATGGGATATGCATTATTAAATTAAATCTAATTTATTTACCACTTATATAAAAAAAAACCCACGGGTACTTTCGGACCTGTATCCTCTATCGGGGCAACCTTCTCCACAAGGATCGGTCTCTGACGCAGTTGGGCGCTTGGTACTCAGCCTATTGCTGGCACTAAATTCTTAGCCTGGGGGCAACTTCAATATCTGATAGAAAATCCCTATTCTGGGTCCTACAACCGGTAATTGTTTTTCGTTGTATTTACATTTTCAGGTAATGCTCACTCTGGAAATGTCCCTTTATATATTCTAAATTACATTCATTTCACAAATTAACATTTCCTTAACACCAATCACACATTTATTTTGGATACTACCTCCACAGAATATCCTATTGACTTGCCTGCCATTTTGAAAATTGTGAATTCCGCACCTAATTGTTTGTAAATGAGCATTGGAACGACCAGGAAAGGGGGGGGGGGGGGGTTATAATACATGAAACCAAAAACAAATATTTTGCATATATTTCAGGGCATCAATAATGATAAGATATATGATGTGGCCGCGATTCACTTTGATATCCAAATCAAATGTATTTTTGTGTGAATGTCCCGCAATCAATGCATTAATTGGCCAATGTTCAAAATGGCTCTCACCATAAGGCATGATGGTGTTGTGTCGTATTTGGATTTGTAACTTAAAATGATAACTTTTCATACAAAACCGAGTGGGCAAAGTTAAGATAGTAAGTCATCTTTTGGAATTAGGTTGACGACCATTTCGCTTGGTAACTCGGAGGCCGGACACCTGCAACCTAGTGAAATATTCGAAACCAATTATTGCAACACCAACACCGTGGCCATGTGCTAAAGCTATATTTTTTTCCTGGCCAAAGTTATCCATCCAGACAAATTGAAATAAACTGCTGAGTTTGAGTTGATTTTTCTGGAAACTAACAGCACACATTGGCCAGTTTTTCTATTAACTTAAAACTTGGCTTCGGTTGACTGGAAAGACTGCCTTTTTATGGGTGATCGTTTGTGGAGGTGGTCCAGGGCTGTCCAACTGAAGCATTGTAGCAAAATTTGCTTCACATTTCTTGAAAAATGCTGCAGAATTTATCCAAAATAAGTTATTCTCATGTGAAGAAGATGAGAAAATGCTCCAGGGAATCTAGATTCTGCTACAGAGACTTCAAGTTGGATAGCACTGTGGTCGACCATGTCATCATCATCGCCGTCGTCGTCGTCGTCATCATCATCATAATATTGTGGCTCTCCGCTTGTCTGCTGCAGTCCTGTGTCACTGTGGATACAGGCAGCCAAGAGAGAGAAAAAATGAAGATGAGGCGGGGAAAACCATATGAATTCTCCCCAGCTTGTGCTGCCATGTTTTCCGTTCATTCTATTTTGATGTTTTTTGTTTGGCTTTTCTAGTTTCTTTTAGTCTATTTTGTCATTGCCATGCCCCGTCGGTGTGAGACTACGTAGTATGGAAACACCATTAAGGCAGGGCACACTTTAGGCCTAGGCCTACACACATTTCCCTGGGATCCAGAAGTCTTTTGGAAGTGGAAAATTTTAATTTTTGTTGTAGCGAAGACAGCATCGATAGGTCAAGGACTATAGAGAATTTTAACTCCTTATCCCTAAACCTGGCTAGAGTAAAATCTTATCTGCCTTCATGATTTTGTATATATTTTCATAATTAAGGAACATTTTGAAAGGGCAATGTAAATAAAGCATATCAAAATTATATGCCATGTCAAGAGCTTTCCTTGGTGCACGTTGTGCACTAAAAAAAGCTGTTGAATCAGTCTTAAAGCAAGGGGGTAACTTGTAAAGAATAAAATTTAATCACCAGCATAATGATATGCTCAACTGTTACCTTATTTTTATTACAGCTCATAAATCTTTATTATTTTACCCTGACAACAACATGAAAAATATAGCACTTTTTCAAGAACCTGGATGTGTCAGAAGACAGGGATTACCATAATTGCGATGATAAACCACTTTTGCATCTGGCCATAGAATGTGGGATATCAAGGACCATCGTATGTTTCAATCGAGGCAAGTTAAGATACCATTAAACTTGTCCTGGGTCAACCCCACATTTAGAAATTATAAACTTTGTGTAAGTGGAAAGGCGCATGTGAACAGAAAACAGGGGGCACACAAGGTTTGATATTTCCTCGAGGTCAACTTTAGGCACTCCGAAAAAGTGTGGAGCCCAGGCATGCAATTTTTGCCAGCACTTCCCTCTATCGAGGACAGCCAGAATCGGCGAAGTCCCCATTTGCACCACTTTATCAATTAGGGTCCCTTTTACTAGGGTATGCACAATGTACCGGGTATGGAATGGCTAAGCCATGCAGTTTCTAAAAATGCAGCACAATACGTCACTGACCATAGATAGGAAAATTATTGTTATAAATCAGAAACTTCAAGTTCTAAACTGTACTTCCATGGTAAAACCAAAAGAAAGTTGTCTTTTTTTGATGAATGCAGGTGGTCTGTGCAAGACTTGTCATTTTGAATTCTGGTGACGAGCTTGTAAAACAATGTTCCTATTCCCGATATAGCAATTGAAAACTCCACACAGATGAAGATAGGAGTGGGTCAGTAGGGCAAACATTTTTTGTACAAGTAAACATGAAATCAGTTTATGAAGAATCCAAAATGCTAGGGTGTCTGTAATTATTAAAATATAAAATGTGTGCATTCCTTGAAAAGTGTGCTTTTTGCTTAGCGTAAGGAACCCTATTATGCGTTCACCGGCAATAACCCTCTTAACTGATATGCCGGGGAATGGAGCTAGACATTGTTGCAGAAAATTTCACAGATAAGAGAACGGGAACTCATTACATATAAAGACAGATAAACAAGCAATAATAACAGTGTTTTTGCTCACCCTATCGACAATAGGAACATATCAATTATGGGTACATCAACTATACCACAAAGAATATTTAAGGAAAGCATATAATTACATATCGAAGGGGTGAGGAAACACAGAACAATCTATTATAAATAGATAGATCATCCCTGTCAATTATGGAGTTCATAGTATGTATATTAAAGGAACTCTTAGCAGTTGACTATGATGTGAACGTTTTCCGATACCGAGAAACTGTTTTACATTTGTGCTTTGACACGATTCCAATTATCTAATGGGCACTTCAGAGATAGCAAGTGCCCGACAACCATATATTTATACTGGAACACGGATTCTTTTCCGTAGGTAAGATCTGACGTCAGTAGACAACCCTGTGTATGAAAGCCCCAAGAGTAAAAACTTGGGCGGAAAGCAGATATCCTCTCATCTATATGCTCTTTTGACGAGCCAGAGCTGCAAAATTTAAGGGCCAAAATATTCACAGAGTCAATGGTTTCTAAAATATCTTCACCCAGACCGGAGAATTTCTACTATTAAACAAGCGTTTAGAAGAGGTTTGGTGTTTAGAGGAAGAGGAACCTGTAGCACGGGTTTTAGGTTTGAAAGTTGGCTTTCTGGGAGGCAGGAAAGGTAATAGAAGTGTACAAGACTGCCTGGAAGGATGCTGCGAGAAGCGTAATGAAATAATAGAGGTAGAATGCAACAGGTTCATTTAGAGTTCCAGAGGGCAGGGAGAGAAGGGATTGATGGTAGCCACTATAGGGGCTCCCATGGGGGCTCCTATGGGAATGCCTGAGCCTTAGAGACGGGGATAGGGTATGTGAGGGGAGGTTTTTTCTTCTTTTTTTCTTTCAGAAAGTACAAACGATGAGTGTAGGGGAATATATCCAGGACCAGGAGCCGACCACAGCTGTGAGAGAGTGGATGGTGGGCCCTTTGCCTCGTACAGTGTCAGGAAAACTACAACCATGGGTAAATTGTGAATGCAGTCATCAAATATCTTATTTTTATTGGTTGTGCACAGTTTAGAGAAGGCATAATTTTTTTTTCGGGACCTGGCCTTTAATGTTAGAATTCTTATCTTACTTTAAATAGACCTGTACAGGTCCATGTCATGCCTGACTACAATCTGGTCATCATCACAAATGTTTATTTGAACCTACTATAAATCTATAAATGTCATCATCATCATCATCATCATCATCATCATCATCATCATCATCATCATCATCATCATCATCAATCATCATCATCATTGTCTAATCGTGCAAGGTGACTGTTAAGTCTGTCTAACAAATGTGTTGTCCAGAAATGTTTAATCACTGATATTAGGCCTACTACTAAAATCAACATCATTCAGATTTGTAGCTATGAAAGGAAATTGAAAGTCCCCAAGTAAATTGTCTTACGTTTAGCTTTTAAATATATCCTCGAATTTTCACACTTAATTTAGGTCAATATCAGTGAGGTAGCTTAGATTTGATATGCTGGTAGCTTCTAACTTGGAGCACTGGTTTCCTGGAACTGTGTAAGGTTCAAGAATACAAACAAGTACAACAGTGCCGCATCCTCATAGTCCATGTGGGCCTAGGTGTCAAAAAATGTAACAGTGTACAAACAAGTAGCAAATGCGAACCATGTCGATGGCATTATTTATTATATTGATTCTTGTAATCACGATGTACCAATTTGTGACAGGCTGTAACGCCACCTTATTGGTCAGTGTGTTTCACAGTGCTAGGTCTAAGTGGTACAGAAAGTGTGTAGGCCTGCCGAAAGTTGCCCACAAGTCTGCCCTTCAGTTTTTTTCGCCCCCTAGCTGACGTTTGTCTTTCAAATTTAACTTGGAATTTAGTAGGGTAAAAGATTTTTATCAGCACATTTGACCATTTTAGTGGTCTATCTAAACTTTCCTCCATAATAATACAAACATGTCAGCCGAAATAGCTCAGTTGGGAGAGCGTTAGACTGAAGATCTAAAGGTCCTTGGTGCGATCCCAGGTTTCGGCAGCCAGTCAGGCGACTGGTAACCCATTTTGTGTTTGCTAGCATTTTTCACGTCAGTCGAAATCAAGATTTTAATGTAATATTCCCCTAGGTCCCTGGTTCTAACGCAGGTTTCGGTAGCCAGGCCAGCAAGTGGCAACCCTTTTCACTTTTACTGGCATTTTTCACGTCAACCTGCATCGAGATTTAATTGTAATATTCACAAGCTCTACAGTTCACATTTTGGCACAGACTCTCGGTTGTAGTTGGTATCTTTTGAATCTGGCAAAGAAACCTGAAGGACCCAGAGCTCAAAAAATCACTGGGACTGTGAATAGTGCCTGCACCATGGGCAAGACATGGCTGGTTTGTCCTCACTGACAGCCACAACCATACGATACCATGCCCTAAATACAGCACCTCCCTTTGAGCACGGAGCTCAATGCGGAAAGTGAGCAACCTGATCCCACAGTCCAGCCCAGTCCCTCTTCCCGACTTTCTGACTCCAAAATGTCCTCTATTACTCCATAAAACCCACCTCTTCCTTTACTATTCAGGCTTACTAATTCCCACTTCATATTCATTCATCAACCTGCTGATACTTTCCTGCAGTGCTTACCCTATCCACCATATCCTCTGGTATCCTCCCCCCATTTTGAGCCACTCTTTAGTCATTTCTCGAGCCACTATCCCAGGTTTGGGAGTGGGGATGTCACACTCTTTTAACCATCCCCTTCCCATTACCATTACTCTGCACCTTAGTCCTCAACTAAACATATCCACACCCCTCACTCTACTATATACCTGATACTCATACCTGCTTTGTAAGCCTTACGTTTCTGCCTGCCCTGACCCCAATAAACACTTCCTTGGCCTACCTTATCCTGCCCTGTTATGTCACAGTCTATGCCTCTCCGACCTACTTCTTACCACTCAAATCCAACCCCCGCCTTAGCCTACTTGTCTCTGCCCCACCCCACCCCCGACAAAAATACCCTAACTGCACCCCGTTCTTCAGTATTTTATCTTCTGTCTTACTAGCTGACAGTCAGTGCTGACCTAGTTGACCCTTTCCCCTTGAGTCGGCAGTTTTCCTTGACATGGGTCGCACAGTAAGTGCCCAACTCAATATGGAAAGCTGTTGATCTGAGGCATGTTATCTTGAAAGGTTTCATCTACAATCCTCTGTCAAATTGTTTTAAATTACTGTTGAAATTAGCTGAAAACACTAAAGCAAAGAACATTTGACAAGTAGCCTGTTTTGGCTGGGTTAAAGGGAACTCAATCAACATCTTACACTCAAAGCTCACCCCCATACCCACCATGTCCACCTCTTTCCATCACTTCAAATAAATTAGTGGTACAGACTGTCCCAAAAATGGACATAAGTGCCATTCCATTAATCTCTGCATCATTATGAACAAACCATCACCAACCAAATCCAGCCTATCATAAAAAAATACTTCCTACTGTTGTAAAGAGTACATTTAAATTTTTCAACCTAAGTGTCCATGTAGAATTAACCAGGCTGAGGCCTATTACCTACTTAAGAGAACATCTTAACCAGTGTTAATCGTTCTAGATAGCAACACAGTAATATATTCATGCTACCCAACAAAAATATTGTTATGCCTTCTTATTACCCACCTGGTTACTATGCTCAATTACATATACATATATATATATATATATATATACATATATATATATATATATATATATATATATACATATATATATATATATATATATATATATATATATATATATATATATATATATATATATCCATATATACACATATATGAATAATTAAGTATAACTCTATGTGGGCCTACATGAATTATACAGTCATGTTTTCCCATCGTTCCTCCCTTCTATCTTAGGCCAAATTATTCTACATATGCCTGCCGTACTAAAACTGATACATATACAAAGAACTATTAGTCCTTTCTTACCAAATATTAGAATTGATAAACAATATTGTTATGAAAACAACAAGATAAACATGAATACTGAATTGCCCCTAAGAGACCCTTTATATGCTGGGTTTACGTGCCATGTATCAACCCAACTCCACAAATATGGCCTTTTTCTCTACTGCAAGGTCAGCAAAACCCTGCCTTTTACTAAAGTTAACTTCGCCCACAACAAAATGCCCCATGCTTATATCAAACCTTTATAGCCTTAACTGATAATGGCAAAGATGATGGGCTGTGCTCCCCATTTGAATCTGTGGAAGGCTTCAAAAGCAAAGTACGTGGACTCAGACAAAGCCACTTTGAGTGTGACCATTGCTTGCACTGCAGGCCAGACTTGCCTGTTAGGTTCACCATAGACGACAGCCTGTTATCCCACTTTTGGTTAATATCTTGAGTTCTGATTGTTTGAGAGCTGCATCATGTTCCGTGGTCTTGACTTCACATCGCTGTCCATTGAAGATAGCAGCAGCTGTAGTTAATGACTGTTCCCATGCTGCCTCTTGGTGAGGACAAAAATGGTGGGCTCAATAGTGTTATTTTGTCTTGTCTTCAAATAAATAATTGTGCCTGGGTGTTATTTGAGCTGGGTTGAAGCCCATCATCCCTTTTCTTAGTTAACTTCCCTTATGTCTCATTTCAATAAGTTTTTTACACGTTTTGATAAACTCCCTTGTTTATATTCATTCATTTTTGACAGCTATATGAGTAAGACCTATGTTGATCTTTTGCATGAAAGGAATAACCATCATCTGGCTTGTGATTGCCTTGATGGTCATTGCCTCTGGCAAAAGAGCCATCTGTAAAGACTACAAAGCACATGTCAGAAGGCCACAGATCAATAGATATGTCAGATCAAAACGTTTTAGCCAGAAAAAACAGCACTGAAAAAATTTACCTCGACAACAAGGGCCATTCAGACATGGGGCAAGATGGCAACTGTGACGATGGTCCATTCGGAAGTGGTCAAGATAGGAATGAGGCCAACAAGGATGAGGTCAATCAGGAGATCTTAAAAATAAACCTCGCACTTAGAAAGAAGCAGACTAAGCTCAAATAGCATAGCAAGCTGCCAGGGTCACGAAACTGAAGGGAGAACGGTCAAAAATAGACTCACAAATACAGCAATGTGTTGTGGTTTCCTCTATTGTCCAAAATTGTCGCCATCCAGCAGGATCTCTATTGTCACAAACACAAGCAAGAAGTGGGCAACACCATGCATCATATCAGGGAAAGGGTCTGTGTCCTGTGGTCGCAAGTCAATTTGTCCCAGTGACTTGAGAGAATTTACCAATTTACAGCAACAGGTGGATTCCCGAACAAGTGCAATGGGTTAATTACAATTACTGCAACAGGAGTCTACGTAAGGTCAAGGATGGCATGGTAGGCGAGATTTGTCCTCATTCAGCAACCGGTCCAGGGAAACAGTTTCCAGTGTTACTGCTAACTCCACAAGTTCCAAGAATAGTACCAACTCAGATGACAACCAAGCAACTAGTTATCCTGCCAACCTCAGCCATGGTAAAAAGGGAGACAATAAAGGAGGTAAAAAGTTCAAATCTGGACAGACACAAAAACTGGAGGAAGATGTGGTTAGCATTGAAGTCTGGCCTCATTCCATACACATCTTGCAGTACACCATACGACGGATACAATATGAGAACTTGACTTTACCCCAGTTTGTCGCAGGATTCATCAAGGCCATGCACAGGGATATTAGATCAGAGATTCTTTCAAAAGAAGCACTAGTGAGACACAAGTCAAATTACCTTAAACATTTCATGTACTCTGCTCTAATATTGGAGTGGAGTGCAATGCCCAAGTTACATGCTGCTTTCTTTAATGACGTAGAGTGTGGTGACACAGACCAGGGTGACAATGTTTTCAGATGTAGAAGATAAATTGTTGAACCAAGCCAGGGACTTGTCTCTCAGGCATACCAGTAAACATAGTGGCAGTGTTTTGAACAGCTTGTTGCTGTCCTGAGCCTGAGCTAGCAGAAAGGTGTTATTTTGTTAACCTTTTCAAAATGCAAATTGCCAAGAAGCAAAAGAACACACTGATTTGGTAAATGGTGGAAAGTGTACAGTAGGCCATTTTGTACTCTTTGTTTCTTTGTAGACAAGGTGCAACACCCACACCCCGAATCTGACTAAAGTTAATATTTTGGTAAAACTTTGAAAGAGATCAGGGACAGTAAATCCGAGAACTGACTATATGGTACAAGTCTTAAATCAGCATGCATCAAGTAATGAATATCATAACTATAAGGTTGATCCTTTCCAGTGCTCAGAATATTCTCATAGTGATAAGGTTTTTGCCTTTCCAAAGTTCAGAGGGTGCAAGTAGTTGTGTCATTGATGAAGAGCCTTGGCTAAGAATGAGCAGGGAGGTGTATGAGAGGGAGAGGGCACTTGCCCACTTCAAAGGTTCCAGGCGAGTAGACATGAAAGAGTTAATCTGCTCACCCAAAGTCTCACGGTCTCGGCAGCTTGCCCAGCTGGAAGGACGGTATCTGAGGAGAAGACGTGTGAACAGCGCCATTTTGGTTCAAGTTCAAATTGTGCAGCACGTTGTAAACAAATTTTATACACTGATTTCACCTTTATTGAACATAACTTATCAGTATTCTTGATCTGCGTTATACACAGATATGTATTAACTTTCTTTTGTGTAATTTTGCGGTGGTTCGATGTATGCTGTTGTGTAGAAAATGACGATTCAGTTTGGGCGCTACAATTTGTTTGTGTTTGCTTGTCGCGGGTAAACAAAATCCACAAAATGCGACAAAACTGTTGAAAGTAGCCGACTTTTCATTCTAAAAACTAGCTGAGGGCGATTTAGGCATGGAAACTAGTTGTATAGTTGCAAAGTACGAAGTTTGGTCTTTGGATTGGCACTTTTGGTTTGTCTTGATGAAGTACGCAAAATTGTCTATTTAACGTGCAAACTCCACCAAATTAAGAATTTGCTAGGTATTAATGAAATAAACCTGCAAACATCACTGTAAATAATCAGCAAAGGCTCCTTATTGAGCCGGTGCACATGTATCTGGTAATGATGGTCGGGTACAGTAGTAGTTAATGTGTGTCACTGGCCAAAGAAAAAGTAACCAGAGTATTAAATTTTTCCGATTCTGGCCGCTAAATTTGTCAAGCATTTTTGTTTATTTCCCTATGTGTGAACTGTGATTTTGCATGTGCTGCTGGTGCAGCGCCGGGCGAATCTAGGTCACCAATGTTTACCTTTTACCGTGGTCGCACGTGTTCCGCATGGAGAATGAGCATGCGCAGTGTGGCCCTTTTCGCCCTCGAAGGCAAAAAAACACAGGGTGCTCAGAAAGTGCAGTAACAACACTGAGACACACATAGCTTGAAAGGACAGCTGCAAGTGCCCTCTCCCTCTCATACACCTCCCTGGAATGAGTAATGTTGCAACAGACTGCAGAGCATACAGCCCTGTCGCTCCTTCTATACATTTAATCTCATTTTCTGATAAAAAATAAGAGTGAATCGGTAAATTCTGCCACAGGTATTGGAAACAAAGTGGGTGCAACAAGGTGCTGGCTGCCCAATAGTTTTATTAAGAATACCATACAGTACCAGGACTTGAAGGACAAGGGGGGAGATTCTGCATCTGTTACTGGCACCGACCTTTTACCACAGTAGGTTCCCACACCTGTCTTACTGTCAAAATCAATGATACCAACTGCTGAAGCAAAAACCTTTTCATGCTTGGTACTCACAGAATGCAGGCATTTGCCTTCAACACCAGTGACTGTAGGGGGTCACCAATGGTTTCACATGACAAGGACCCAATGAGCGAGCGTGCTGGTTCTGGCAACACATGTAATTTAGACTATTCATAGTTACACAAAAAACAAATGTCCTGGCAAAACAGTTCACAGGACTGTCTTGTTAATTGATCAGTTGTGGTGAGCATCAATCTGGTGCAAAGTTGTAAAACTATACCTGCCGTGTATAGGAGTACTACTACTATTAGAACTAACTGAGCTGATCACCAAGTGTCCAATGATCCTGGTGTCAGGCCTATCAGTAGAGTGTCGTATCCCATCCTGGACTCACCTACAGTCAGTGCAAATGATTTCTCCAATCAAGTTTTCCAGGGTGTAAGTGGCACGTGTATTAGTGAATCAGTTTCACCACAATGTTCAGACAAGTGTCTTTCATTAAACAGCAAAAGTGATGAGAAGGTATATAATACCCTTCCACATGCAGGGTCTTTTAACTCAAAGGAGTACACAAATTCAGACATACCTAGCTCTGGGGAGGGGACATCACACCTCCCTGTACCAGGCCCTTCACATGAAGTAAAGGTAAGTTCCACGCTAAGGTAGGGTTTTCAGAACTTATGTGCCCGGTTAAATATTATGGATTTTGGTTGTCTCAAAGAATTTGTAGTTTCCATAAGAGTCCAAGGGACACCTACGTGGGGCTTCCATGTAAGCTAAATTTTGCATCCATAGACCTTCTTACTGACAGAATGGTGAAGCTGGGCCCTGGTTGTTTGATATACTTGCGGGACTTGGCCAGGGCCTACTAACAAATCCTGGTGGACCCAGGAGATATTCATTCACTGGGATTTTCTTGGCATGGTTGTACATGTCTATTGTGTTTTAACCTTCAGCCTGATGTCGATGGCCATGTGTTCTCAACGCATCACCAATGCGGTTGCGTTCCTCTGTATGCAGGCAGGTTATTGGGTGATAAATTACCTGGGGGATTTCTGAGAAGCTGGAGAGAAAGACACTGCAGATTATGCCTTTCAGGAATTAAAACAACTCCTGGAAGAGTCCGAGGACAAGGCTGTTCCTCCCTATGTAAGAGTGGTATTCCTTGGAATTTTGCTACACTTAGAGCACATGACTTTGTCTGTTCTACAGGACAAGCAACTTGAAATTAAACAGGTTTTGAAGCAGTGGGGGGAGGGGGGGCACATGCTTTCAAGAGGAAAGTACAATCAATCATTAGCAAGCTGCAGTGTGCAGATAGGTATGTAAAGACGGGGAGGATCTTTATATCACACATGCTTGAGCACCTGTGTGAACTTATTCACATTGCTCCAGATAGACAGACACCACTTCCCCCACATTATGATCATACCACAGGAAGACTGGTTCGAGCACAACTCGGTAGTTTCCACCGACGCCTGCCTTAAGGCCTACAGAGGTTTGAGCTTGAACTGTTTCCTCCATCTGGGGTTCACAAACAGCGTTAAGAGCATGAATTTGGATATCATTGCCCTAAAAATAATCAGCATCATAGTAGCTCTGAGACTGTGGGGAGAAAGCTCTTGGGTAAGAAAATCAGACTATTTTGTGACAACCAAACGTAAGTGCAGATGCTGACCTCCAGGTGCGTGAAGGTATGTATGTATTAGGGAAATTGCCTTGTTGTCAGCCCAGAATGACATTGCGTTAAGAAGTATGCACTGAAGTTCCCAGGACAATAGACTGGCAAATTTGTTGTTGAAATGGAACTTAGACCCTCAAAATGGGAGAGAACATCCTGGAGGCCTCAACATGAACTATGACGTTCAGGTGCCACCTTATTATTTTTAGCTCATTGGGACTTGGTAATTAATCCTCCTTTCCAATTTCAGACAAACAGCTAAAGTCACTAGAATAGGTGGTCAGAGCCACTCAGAGCTAGGCTTTTGCCGATGGTAATTTTAAAAACTTGCATATTCAATGGCGGTCTTATTTTTTGTTCTATTCATATATTATGCTAACCCCTTTACCTTGTGCATTTGCCACAATTTGTCCATATGCATGAATCTGCCAAACCGGAATAAAACTTTAAAAGTAATGGACATCTGTCTGTTGTACTTCCCCTCACATGGGGCCCCTGCGAATTTGAGAGCCTCAGATTTTTCTTGATTTCATAGGGACTGCAATTTTGTTATTTTGTCTTTAAAATAATAATTGCACTTGGGCGATATTTGGCCTGCTATGTTGGATTGAATCCCATAACCCCCTTTCTTACGTAAATTTCCTTATGCCCCATTTCATTTAGTTTTTCACGACTTGTAAATAGCCTTCTTGTTCGAATTCATTCTTTCTTTGACCACCATACAAGTTAGACCTATGTTAAACTGTCACTTGAAAAAAAACACCTTCCCATCCCTATTTTATACTTTTTCAAATTATATATGTTGCACTGTTTTCATGGTACTTCTTATGTATATATGTGATATCATGGAACTTAATGATATGTCTGGAACAATAAGTTTCAGAGTAATATGGCAGAGCAGATGTAGTTATATACATTTCTGCATTCATGGATTTACGGAAGACAATTTGGTGTTGGACAGCAGTCATCACAATTATGCAGGTGTATATTTCTCAGTTCAAAGCACATAATAAGTTGGGTGGTAAACAGTCGTGCTATTGAGTTTATAAGTTCATGTGTATGTGAAATGAGAACATTCTAAATTGTACATGAACTTTAAGATAACTAGTATTCATTAATGTACCAGTCTCACAAGGTTATTATAACTTATGTGCCACTGTATATTTTGCACTGTATGTTATTGAAATTTCAAGTGTTAAGAGTAATTCTTTATTAATGCACACAAATATACAGTTTGCATACTTATATAAGTGATTTGGTATCCTTTTATTGGTGTTCTAATTCAACTGTAGGTTCCTCAGGGGCCTTCAAGTGTTTAAACTCCTCATGTGTTGTTTGGTAGGCCTATTATTATTTTTGTGGCCCCTGAGGCCTTCAGCCAGATTTTTTTCTCTAACAAACCAGAATCAAACTTTCAAATGAATTGAAATCGGTCCCTTTTACTTACTTTCACATGCAGGGCATGCATATTAGAGTGCCTCGGTTTTTGCTCAGATTCCCAAAAACTGTTATTCTGACTGATGCCCCTTTGTCGACCCTTTATCCACACACGGGCATTTTACCATCACTCTATGGCTGAATTGGATGCAAAGAAGATGTGTCTTGTGCCCGAGCGCACACAGAAAGCTAACAACCTTACCGCTAGAATGCAAAAGGAGGACATTAAAGAACTTCCACAGTGCACTCGATCCCGATCCTGACCCTGGCGATGCTTCATCGAGGCAACTGCAATAATAAAATGCCATGCCCATGGTTGGAGCTTGATAATTTTGAAGATATGACAGCCTCTTCCCAGGGTAGACGCTCTCGCCTCGTGAACTACAGGTTCCTTTGTGTAATGTGTGACATATATGCTGTAGTCCACTCAAAATCATTGACTAACTAATATTATCACATTTTTGGTAACTAGCTTGGCTTCTGCTTGGTTGACAGGTTTTCACTACACATTGCATTTTATGATTTTGACTTCACATCGCTATTGTCAGTGCTCTCCATTGAAGATTACAGCTACAGATAATGAATGCTCCAATAATGCAAAGCACGCTCCCCTGTCAGAAGACAAAAACCTTGGGCTGGATACTGACTAATTTCTTTCACCGACTCTTTAGCAACACACGGCAATTTCCCCATCACTCTGTGGCGGAATTGCATGCAAAGATGTGTCCTGTGCCCAAGCAAACACAGAAACCCCACAACCTTGCTGGTAGAATACGAAAAGAATAGCCTCATACATTCGCCAACGTCCACAATGCACTTCCGAAGGTGACCCGGGCGATGTTTCATCCAGTCAACCGCAACAAAGCCATGCCCATGCCATGGTTGGAGAGGGATAATTTTGAAGATTTCATAGAATCACAGCTGCATATTAGCTTGACTCGTGTGTGTTTTGGACAGGAAAAGAACAAAATTTGGATGAAATCATCAGTCAGGGGTTTGGAATGGACTACAGCATATAACTCACACTCAGGAAGCTGTATTTAACTTGGCTATCGCCTCCTGAAATACAGGTCCATTCATGTGAGCTATAGGTTATGCTGTTGGCCACTAATAATAATCATCATCATCATCATTATTAGTATCATTATTATTTACAGATTTTTTACAGATTTTTATATTTATTGTCCTTTTCCGAGTAGGCATGCTGCAGTTTGCTCCCACCCATCGAAAATATAACTATGCATGTTTGATTTCTTCGAGTTCCTCCATCCCTGTACCACATTAAAAGCGTTGCCAATCTTCGGTTGAGGAAACCTGGGGCCACTCCAGGACTGTCAACCATCGGAAATCGATACCTGGCATCGAACCAGGGACCTTGAGAACTTCAGCCTAGCTCTCTCCCAACTGAGCTACTTCGGCTTGTGATTAAATTAAACGGAACTAGAACTTTCAAATATACTTTGGTGGCTAATGCCTTGACGAAAATTGCTTTCAAAGCAGAAGCTTCGTGTGTCCTTTTACATGCCATATATGGAGAATACATGAAATGTGGTCTGTTCATCGAGACAGTGCAAAATAGGCTATAGCACACGGTCCTCTGATAAACTGATCTGGTGTATGGTTTCTTCGATCCTTACGCGATCACCTTATGGCTACAATGTGTAGGCTTACGCATGCACAATATAAATTGCCTTTTCTGATTTTCGCCAAATGTTTCACATGTTTTTATTGATATGTTCCTGTTGCTGCAGCAGCAACAACAGCAGAACGAGGAGGAGGAGGTGCCTTTTCTCTTAAAAGAGTCTCTAGTAATTTCCAACTCAATTCAAAATCTAAACAGTATGGTAAAAAAAACAATGAAGTTTACTTTTTCATGTGGATTTTCTTTCCATTTCTCGGTTCATTTATTTTTGCTAGAAATTTGTCTGTATTAATTTCCTATTCAACTCAAAGCCTGAATATAATTGTAAGAAAAACAATGAACGGGCTGTGCAACTGGAGCATTGCAGCAAATTTGCTACTAAGCTCTTCAAAACTGCTAATAATTTGTTCAAAAATAAGTGTTTCTTTTGTAAAGAAGTGGAACAAATGCTAGAAGTAAATAAAATTTTGCTACAGAGATTTCCACATGGACAGCACTGAATGAATCATTTTTTTCACGTCTTTTTCTCTCCATTTCTTGCTTCATTTCCTTTTGCCAGAAATTTGTTAGCTTAAATTTGTCAACCATACAAACATATTGTTTGGTTGACTGTGAGTCTATATCGAGATACATATTGGGTGGGTGGTTTTTTTTTTTTTTTTTTTTTTTTTGTGACACTCTTTCATTGTACATCTACGGTTGAATAGGCAAAATAAAAACAATCAATTATCACAATCTTGCTTGCATTTTCCACATACTAGCACGTCATACATACTTTCTAAGATACCACAGAATGTCCCATTCAGGCCACCTCGATTAAGAAATCATTTTGATCTAAAGACCCAAATTTACAATCCCTTTTTTCCGTTTATTCTCAAATTATACCATGCCTCCCTTGTTTTCTCAAGGGATGTATATGTCACCTGCTTACACATATAATCCTGCTTTAAATTTCTACGGCTAAATTTCAATACAGGACTGATTTGCTTTGGTAAATACATTTTAAGATGCATTTATATTCATGAAAACAAAGAAGGCATGGTATAAAAAGGATATATCCCTTGTTCTCGTGATTCATCTGGAATCCCTTGGACTTGGGATGTTTCCTCTTCGTATATCCCCCGTCAAGACCAATCACCCATTAATAGGACATTTTTAATCCGTATGTGGTCTTAATAGGGCGATTGCACTGTACAAGCAATGTCTTATTACTCGCTCCCCCCCCCCCCCCCCGAAAAAATATGCTGCAAAAATATTTTGTGCTGAAATGAGATAAGCACTTGCAAACTTTCTTTACATTTCTCATTTAAGCTTGGTCAAGTGCACACAATTTCCTGAACCGAATAAATACCAAAGATGAACCTTGCAAGAATCGTTACCTGGAAAAATAAAGGGACATGCAAATGTAACCCCCAAATACATGTTGTCAATAAAATGAAGGTCATCCACCGGGCAGGCTGCCGAAACCCGGGATCGAACCAGGGACCTTTAGATCTTCAGTCTAACGCTCTCCCAACTGAGCTATTTCGGCTGACACAGGAGAATTGTTTTGTCCCAATTGTCGGCCAACTATGCATCGAAAAGAAATTTTCAAAAATTACATTTTGGGTGGAAGATCATACCCCTCCCCAACAAGGGATAAAATCCATGTTTGTTTTGGTTGTTTGTTTTCAATTTTGTTTAAAGTACAACGAAAAAAGAGGTAATTTGGATATAAAAACTAAATAATAGTTTCCCAATCATATATACACATGATTAGATATTTTTTGCTTATAATATATATACACATAATTATATACATCAATATTTCCTTATTTCTTTCAGAGAATATTGTACCCATACCTGCGGTTGTCCCACCTCCACCTACAAGCCAACAGAAATCAATCAAGAAAAGTGCCAAGTCCAGAACTTATATGAAAGGTAAGTAATTTTTTTTTTGGAAACAAGAAAAAATAAAGCTGTGTAAACTCTATTTTGACAATCTCCTTGTGGCTCCATCTTAGAATGCAAAATGGATTAAACCCAAATATACTATGTGCACTTGTATAATCATGATTATCAAAGATGAGATGTGCCTATACATACAGAGTGGAATTTTTTTCTTTGGGGGGGGGGGGGGGGGGACAAAACATTCACATATAGACCAAACAAAAGTTTATTTGAATTTTATATACAATATATTAGGATCAATTTCTGACTTTGTATGTTGCAGATAAACCAAGAAAACAAGTCTATACTAAGGAATCCGCAAAACTACACAGTATACAGTTGGTGACTGAATCATTAAGAACGGGCATCACAAACAAAATATTTAAAATTGCAGAGCCAGGCAAAAAAGCAGCAGAGATTTGCTAGACAATTACTTCAATTAAACCAACCAAGTTTGCCTGCACATGCCACACAACTGACAGGAATGATTTGGCCTGTAACTACTACTGGAGATAACAAAAGTATGACTCAAGCTGGCTATGAAATTATATGGAAATCACTGCATAATTTTATGTTGTCCCAAAACTACATATAATGGTGGCAAAAACTTTGTGGCATGTTACCACACAATAATACACCTGACAGAAGTAGGAATCTGCTTTCTCAGAACTTCCTAACAGTGTACACTGAATGTTTAATAAAAGCTCGTAATACTGCAGATAGCAGTACTCATGCCCTAAAACCTGTGAAAAAAACACAATTACAGAGCAGGAGGGAAAGACACTTTCCTATGTTGCAGGATGCATTCGTATGTCTCCACTTTGACACTATCGTAAGTACCTGAAAAACACAGCTGCACAAGTTTTCGTGGACTTGCGCTCACGGTGGAAAAGTCAAACGTGATCGTAAAAATCAGACAGCCTTCTGGACTACACAAAAATATGGATTAGTCGTGTTAGCAGGGGTGGTGTCTTATGTTAAGTCATATCGAATCGTCAACTATAAAGGACACTTGATGGAAAGACTACAAAAGTCAGATCATGCCTGGTGTAAAATTGCCGGTAAACTACAGAACAATGATAATCTAAACAGGCTGCTTTTTTAGAAGGTCGTATCAAAATATGTCAACCTGTGTAACTCCTTTGTAGACACATACATGTACTTGAAAAAAGAAGGATCAATGTGTGTCCCGGCAACATGAACAGGGGATTAGGAGTCAGCTGGCTAGAAGAGTATTTAATAAGATTAACGATGTAAACAATTAAATCAACACTTATGTACAGATCTTATAGATTTTGGACTTACTTTATAATTTACAAAGTATTACATAAGTTCACAGATGTATTCACGGCAATGAATGACAATGCATGAATTTATTGAACTGTTCTCAAATAATCAACGCACGTATCTATCATTCTTAATTTAATATGGTGCTACAAAGCTAATCTTTGTAAAATGAAACCAGTCATTTCACTTTTTTTACCTCTCTCTTTGATTATCTGATGGCGGATGGGTTGAAAATGTATATTCATTCTTTAGCTATGAGTCCATGAAATAATTGCAGTACATATGTATGATCCAAGTCACTATTTTCATGTGATGTATGTTGGTATTACTTTTGTACAAAAAAAATCGCAATAAATGCATCCAGGAGAATGATCATGTCTGTTTTTCATATGTACACGAAACAGTCTAGAATAATAATTGTGCATTCAAATGACAGTTTTGATGGTATAAAATGTCACAAAATTAATCCATGTTAAGTCTTTGTTTTTTTCTTTCTTGGAAATGATTGTACGTCTTCAAAGTTCAGTACTTGTGGCATATCATTATGTGTACAGTTTGAGCGAACAGATGCTACAGTTTTGGATCCTACAACTAATAAATGCATCTCATTATTGGCAAATTGAGCTACAGTTGGATTCTCCTTACTCCCGCCAAGTGGCCGATGCTTATTGAAGTGCTCCTCTAGGGGGTCTTGGCAGAGCTTTTCACTTGGCAGGTATGGACCACTCCCATTGCCAATGGAAAGAAATTACTTTGCTGGTCTCACAAATGATATGACTGCAAAATAAAAGATGCAACATATATTTATTCTGTAAAATGTCAATTACGGCTTCAAATGTGTATACACTTGGTCCATATGGAAATGAAGTAGGCTTTACATAAAATTAATTAAATATACTTTACCTTGCACAATCAGACAATCAATTTTCCTTATGGACTAGTTGTTTTGACACCTAACTTGTGCAAGTTCTGTCACAGTCATGGTAGTAACAGTCTTGGTCTACTTAAGAAAAGTGGCGAGACTGAATATAATCTGTTGTATTACCTGTGATGTGAAGTCCTTCCAAGGTCTCCCTACTGAGACGCATTTTCAGCTTATCAACAAATGGCAGATCAGGGATGTTTAAACACTGCTGTTTCCAGGTGTCTAGAAAGCCAAGGAATTCTTCTTGTGACCACTGTGGAAGAATAAATCATTCAGTGATACTCTTATGCATCAAGTGATTCAAACTGGATTGTTTATCAGTGTAAGATTAAAAAAATCCGCTTATCTGCATGTATAATAGTGCTTGTCTGCATGAAATAACTGGTTGTGAACAAATGGATTAGCCTCATTTCTAACGTTTTCGTTATCACCATTATGTGATGTATGTCACATAACCAATTGTCAGAGTATTGACTCATTGACTGACACCTTAGTTTTGTTTTAAATATATTTTATTTTAAAGTATTTTATTTACTTTTATTCTTTGTTTCAAATTCAAAAATTTTCTTTCTTTATAACGAACAAAGAATCATCTTGAAATTGGTTATATTTAAACCACAAAACTACTGGCCTTGTTGAAGTCAAATTTTTTACATGTATTATCGATAAGTGTGGTTGAGTTACCTTAAAGCAAGGATCAGCTGCAGACCCATATGGGTTTAAATCTAGTTTTCCCTTCTTTATGTCATCAGTTAAGTTCCTGACATCCAAGCAGTCAAGGAATCTCTCCATCATGTAAATGAAGTGACATGTGGACTGGGTATAAGGTCTGCGAACTTCAGCCAAGGCATGGTGAACTGATGCACTGAGAACCTATCCACGAACCTCAGTTTTATAAATGTGAATGTTGATTGAAATTAAATAAAATTATCTGAAAGATAAAGCATACTATATATCCACATAGAAGTTTGCTTGTTTCAGACAAAGAGATTTGCCAATTTCATCATGAAGGTACGATCAGTTTATATCTCCACGATTTCATGAACATAAATGATAGCAATAAAACAACAATGCTTATCAATTTGGGCCACACAAACATGGCTGACAAATTCCAGGTTTGGTGGTGGACAATTTTGTCTGTCCAGTTTTGTCTGAAATCTGTAAATAATCACTTTTCTTGTGTATTTCAGTGAAAAATAGGGTAAAAACTTTTTTTGTCTGTGTGTTCTTCCACGTCGATAAAAAAAATAACAGAGGTTTTGAGTCAGCGAGTTCGGGTACCCAGAAACGAAGGTACTGGTATTTATTTTATGGCGTCTTATTTTTGCATTAAAGTAAGTTTCACATTTCATATACACCAACCCCACCCCTTTCAACATTTGATTTAACCTGTGCAGCATGATTAACCCGCATCCGCAAGGCAGGGTTCTAATGCAAATGGTGGTAGGATAAACATGGTAATAGGGACAACCCAGTGGTTTGGTATGCCAGTCTTCTTATGTCCTCTTCAACTAAGTGGAGCAGTTGCAGCCACCGAATATCTTAT
>OZ026625.1:83668724-83739724 GCA_964020975.1 Hermodice carunculata | reverse complement strand
TCATTGTACTGAAAGCAAATCAACAAATGTAATAAAAAATACAATTAGAGATATTAAGATTATAATACTTACCCTTTAAATTGCTTGATAGTGCTTATCAACAAAGAATATAACTTGCTTTAAAGTTTGTTGTACTACTGTATTGCATACAAGACATTAATGAATTACCATGTTAGTTTGGTAAAAAAATTGTCTATTTGTAAAGGTATTACCCTTCATATAAGGTATAACTCAATGAGACACCTGGTGTCGAAGACAAGTCAAAGAATATTCATGTTCACTGAAATGTATTCTATTAATCTCCAATTTGGGCAAAAGATGCTTTACTACCTTGGCCCTGACATGCAAACTGCCACTCTTCCTATTCCATCCGGAGTTTTCGAAGTTGTTTCGTGTAGTCTTGATGAGATGCGGTACGTCACAAATGAGATGTACTTGACGATTTGGAGAGAAGGAGTCTGTTCTTGGGGTTATATACTCTGCTGTATTACCATTTGCTGGTTATAGATTACCACGAAGCCAAAAAAACTTTCAGTTGGGGCTTGCTCCATCAGAAACAAAACTATGGAATGCAAGTCCAAGGGCCTCAAGAACCTCTACCCTTCCCATACTACAGGGTATTATTGATCACTAGGAAATCCTTCGCAAGGGAAATGTCCAGTTACAGGCTTGAGGTTGGTATATAACCCTCTAATCATGACCGCCGATACATGGGTTACTAGGTCACATCCCTTGTCATCTTCAAGCATCATTTGTTGAAACTGTCTCATTATTGATGCTGCCAAGGTAGGTAAATCCTACTAGTTTTCCTGATTGCTGTGAATATTACAGCACAGATTTAATTTTCAGTTCATCGAAAAGTAATGACATTGGTAGTAAGTTCACTATATTCAATTATCTTTTTATCTTCATATATTCTAGCTATGAAGTCTGGGTTGTAACCGCTTTCTGACGTTGTGCAATGAGTATAGTCATGTAGGGTTGATTGGTGTCGTAGGGCTAGAAATCTAGACTTTCTTATTTGGTTGTATGCTGCTGGGGATTTAGCATGTAATGCCACACACCACCTCATGATGGCTGGATGCCAATGCATAGATTTTGCTGGGTTGCAGTCTTTCTTTTTGCTGTTCCCAAAGCAAACGCTGTGACATGCATTTTCCCAAAATCTCCTCCATTGAAGACGTACAGCTGTTCATTATTGTTTTGAATATTTTTTTTTTGGCTTCCTTCTAAACAAGCTGCCAGAGCATGTGTCTGTTTTTCGAGTCTACCCTACAGTTTTTACAACAAGTTTCTGTCTGTCAATCTGACTTTCATGCAATTTGCTGAGTAACATTTATTTGCTTGAGCAATCATTTTTTGTGTTGTTAGAAACCATAATACTCTAGGTACATTTTGATGGCTTGTTAAGATTTGATAGCATGGCTTTTAAGGTAGTTTTGTATGCACTACACACATGACATTGTTGGAAATCCAATGGCTCAAAGATTTTACAGTGAATGTGACGGATGGTTTTGACTGAAGACAGTTCATCATAAAATGACTGCACTGTGGCTGTGGTATTCTTGCTCCTGTCAAGAAAAGCCTCCCTGTCACCAATTACATCTTGTAAACCTGTGTTACCTTGTCATATTTTACTGCTTGTCAAAACTTCTAGAAGACGTAAAGGGTCACAAAAATCTGGAACTGCATACCCAATTGCTTTGATATCACACAGGAACACTCGCAGGGAATCCGAGTTCTTAATTTGTTCACCAGGTGGCGCTGCAATTTTTTTTAGCTCAGCTGATTTGTCAGTAACTGAGTTTATCGTATGGTCCTTCATCTGTTGTCTGTCATCTGTGTTGTGGTTAGGTTCTACCTTGTAACCACACACATATAACTCGTATTGCCGGCCTGGTTTGTCAATGATACATTTCCAATGCAGTGTAATCCTTCTTCTTCTTATAAGCTGTCCTCCATCTTTGCAGTCTTGACCTGCACGTGCTACAAATAGAGTCTGAGAGATTGGCTGCATCTTGTGAAACATCAACATTAAGGCTAAGTTTAACGTCTCTTACAAAGTCATATTTTGAGTAGTTCTTCCGATCTGCATTTTCTGCATTACTTGCACAAAGGCGACACATACACTTGTGCTCTGAAAAAAAGTAAAATAATAATTACTTAAATATGGCAACAGCTTATATCAGATTATTCCTGATATACAGAAAATAGTTGTGTCATAATTCTTTAAAAAATACCAATTATTAAACAAATATTACTGAGCTCCAAGATTGTGATCATATTGTCACTACATTAATTTGATACCTGCATCATGGATAACCAGAATAATAAATACTCCTATACGATATGAAAAGAAATTTGAAAAAAATCCAAAACTGGAAGCCCAAGTCAAATTCTTATGAAATATATATTTATAACATGAAATTGTTATTGCATTGAATTTGATACCGCCATCATGGATAACGACGATAATTAAGTACTCCCTTCAAAACTCATTATTGAGAAAAAAAAAATATTCATATCATTAGCTATCTTTTGGGGTGCAAAGATCAGTATCAAATTGTCATGGTATTGAATTTGCTACCCGCATCATGGATAACCAGAATAATAAATACTCATGTCAAAATGCATTATTTAACAGAAAAAAAACTACCGATGGCCACAGTCAAGATGCTATGGTCATGTCATATCCACCATACAGAGCAGAACTGAAGACATAACATCTGAAACATTAACATAAAATAATGTTCACTCACAGGATTTTAAAACAAACTAATCAGTGATGACACTTCTTCAGTATTTTCCCTTAATTCAGGTATTTTGTCTGAAACTTGAAGTTCTTAAAAATTCATAAATTATCTCCATTTCGCCCAATTAGTTCAAATCTATATGAAAAATAGGGGTGGGGTACAGATTTTAGGAAATTTTAGAACAACTCTACCACTTTTGATGAAATTCAGTGACTTCTGTGATTTGTTGACCATTCACTGCAGGTTTCTCATTTCATGCCATTTCTCCCCACAACCCAACATATTGTAGGGTAGTGATCCTGAAATGAGGGCTGTCACTTGGGCTTCCCAGAATCAAGTATGGGCATCATTGTATAGGAGAATATACCTGTAGTTCTTTAAATTAATTATAAATAGTGATAAATCTGGAAATCCAACTACAGTGTCATGATTATCTGAGGAACTCTCTGCAATTGCATGCAAGCTTTTTGCCCTGCATGATATTTCTATCGGAAATACAGGTCCAAATATATCTGTGAATATATAGAAGTTGTCGATAAGAACTTCCCATTATCACGATGATTTACTCTGGCACTGCGAAAAGCGGTCCACACTGCCAATATACAGCTATTTGGGGATACTTTGCATACGTTTTCAAATCAAAATTAGCTCTATGGAAAATGGCTAAAAATTATGAATTTGATATGATTTGAAACAGCTTGTTGATAACGTTTTAGAGTACAAATATGATAATCCGCTCGGATCTGCAAAATATGAAACTTTATTTATGAAAATATGATTCATAACAAATGATGCGAACTTAATACTTTTCCATAACTTACCTCCAAATTGTCATAGAATCGCTTTATATTACCTTGCTCGTCTCATTTAGTGGAAATTGAATACGGAGGTCCTGCTTGTGTATTCACTTTTCCCTAGACAAAAGAGCAACACTTCCTGTTTGGCAATCGGCTAGAGCCTCCTTTTGACACCTCGTTTCACCTGTGGCCAGACAGCCTGCCGTGACAAGTATGCACAACAGAGCTGTGGGGCTGCACGCCAATACACACACGCTTCACATTTTCACCCTTTGATAACATTTGATGTCTTAACAACCAATAAAGCAATAAAAAAGTGCTACTGTGCGTCCATACACCTTCTGATTATACCTCCATGTTCAGATACAGAGCAAAGAGGATGTTAAAGTAAATAGGAACTGGGCAGGAAAATAGGCTATGCTTTACTTCCGTGGTAAGATCTTTAGCTGTGATGTCATTCACCAATGGCCATGAGATGATTAGCTTTTCCATTCACTCTCTGAGCCAGGCCTGCCGGACAGAGACCATTGGTTGAGGTATTACCTGCCTCTGAAGCTGACAAAAGATTATATATACTAGTGTGTAGCCGCCTGGTGGCAGCAGCACTTCTCATTCCCTTTAGTATATATTGTAATTGGAAAGGTGCCGTTTTCATTCCTTTTGCAACTATGTTGACAATTTATAAACCATTGGGAAGTCATTAACATTGGCCTGTAGCACTGAATGCATTTGGCTTGTGTCCATTCAGTACAATGTTTTAAGGGACACTTATATTAATCACATTTAATGGGGGGCATTTAAATTCTTGCCCCCAAAATAACTGTCCTAATCATACTTCAAATGTCTGTTCCTGCAATGTCTGTAACATGAAAATCAATGGCCAACTTGATGAAATTTACCTCTTATCACAATCTGAGGACTTCTATGTTCTTACCTCATCCAGAACGTGGTTGGATAAAAATTATCCAGATCAATTTCTCTTTATAGAAAGCTACCGCTATCATCCATTGTTGTGGTTTTGGTATATTGCCTTCAGTGTCGAGGGTCACAACTACTTCAAAGATCCCAGACCCTGGCTCTGGAAATGGTCCATGATTAGATCTATACCGTGGGCAGTGATGGTGCCATCTGGTACCATTTCTGCATCCTCTGTTTTAGTCCTTGCACTTGCTCTTTCTCATGTAAAGGCAAGCAGTGACTTTGCTGGGCATCCTCTTAACCGTTACCCCTGCTGTTGTGCTCGGGCTGACTGTTGGATGCAGGTGATGCTGCTGCAAGATACGCTTGGACTCCATCTACAGAAAATGGATATATAAATATATATATATATATATATATATATATATATATATATATACATATATATATATATATATATATATATACATATATATATATATGGACAGGCTTCCTCTTCCCTTTCTGACGCCCCCTCATTTGATGACATGGAGGAGATGGGACATAAATGATTGTGCCAGCTGCTATGCACCTGTAGGAATATCTGCTAGCCTAAATAATGGTTGAACAATGTCTCCACCAATAGTATCCTGCTCCTGGGGGTTGAGAGCCAAAATGACATGGGGTGGGTAGTCTAAACCCATGCTCCCAATCCAGGGATGGCTGGCATAGAGGATTGTTGGTCAATGCGGGAATCTATTGGCTGCAAGGTCAGAGTTGAGACTCTGGTTCACTGGAACCCTGCTTCTGATATGCTTTATGGCCTTCTCCCCTACCACTGATGGGATCATTGGGGATGGCAAGGGTGTACTACGATATTTTCTCCTTGGTGACGACAGGGACGGAGACTGTGAAGCGCCTCACTAAGGTATGGTGTCCTGGACTGGCAAGTAAAACTGAACAGGTGAATTAGCTACCTTGCCAGATAATTGGTACCTCAGATCATCTGCAGGTAGTTGTGTCCAGCAACCTGGTAATGGAGCCAGTGAAAAATAGTGAGGTAGATATGGATACGGCACTGGAGAGCAAGCATGTGGAACAGCTGGAGATGGGTCCCTTTCTCTGTGAACCAGTTGAAGTGGAGATTAGTCAGGCGATGGTCTACTTCATCTGTGGGATATGTGCTTCATAGTTTACGGCCTGGTGGATATTAATGATGAAGACTGAACCCATGATGCTTGGCTGTGGGACTGGGAATAAGATCTCTCCCACTTTTATTATGCTTGTGACAGTGCCAGTGCTCTCTCCCCCACGCCTCCCCCCTGTGTCTGGTCCTCCTCTGAGGAAGACACATAAGGTACTGACTGCAGAACCATGGTCCTATGTGACGGAGAGGGGCTGGGAGCCTCTGAAGGTTGGGACCTTGCCATGGCCTGTTACCAATCTCACAGAGAAACCTGGAGCTACGAGAACACCAGCTACACTCGTCTATTAATGATTCCCACTACAAACTCCTGGAGTGATGATTCATCCAACTGAACACTACAGGAGCTATAGTCGAAGGCCTAAAAAGTACCGGAGAACCAATTTTATACACAGGTGGAGTGGATCTGGCTCTATGTGTAGCTGGTGTGGACAATGGCACCTTTGTTGCTTTTGATTTGGAACTTGGCAAAGTCCTGCTGTCTGGCATGGTCCTTTAGGTACCAGAAACGGAGACTGCGACTGAAGATGACAGAGAGTCTACACCCTGACTCATGTTCTTTTTCTTTCTCTTTTGTTCTGACTTCAGGCGTGCCTTGGCCATCTTCTGCCAATATTCTCGGGGACAATCCTTACCCACGCTGCAGCGTTTGTCATGGGAGCATCTGATGCCTCTGATTAGCTCCCAGCAGTGACAGCAGTGCTTTTGATCATCCTTACTAGCTATAGCATGTCCGTTTACATCCCAGTTACCATAACCATAACACAACCCCCTCTTAGAAACAATGGTGAGTGGGAACTACATCACCAGGTTGACTGGTGCACAGAGAAGGTAGTGCCGTATGGAACTCCATATTGACTATGTTCAAGAGTGTACTGACCCATAATCTTCTACATAAGTAAGCTAGAGGAGATTATGTACATGATGGGAGTCTGTATCACATATAAAGCTCTAGGGAGTAGAAAACAACAATAATGCAGAGGTGACCAACGAAAGATAACTGATGCTGTTGGTCAACCCTGGAGGTTTAGTAGAGGCAGCGGGATCAACTTATACAGACCATACCAAATATGCTGGCTAGATAATGTATTATACACAAATACTGAAAATTAATGCACTTAAGAATAAGTACATTTGTGCCGTTTTGAGAAATTGTACTAGGGCAATCTGGAAGTCCAAATACTTGAACTCTTTTGGTCTCCATTTGTCTTAGATATAATGATTTATACAAAGTCAGCATCGAATTTCCCACCCATTTTTACATTTCAGAAATATGAAGGAGTCGATTGCCTTTCCGTCGTTATGGGGGGGGGGGGGGTGTTATTGGAAAGTATATTGCCACCTCGCTTTGGAGAATACATGTCTGTTTTTTGTTTAACTCTATCAATGGCCATATCAACAGGAGATAAATTTTTGCCTTGTCATCCTCTGCGATATGATAGGCCAGGAAAGACATGACACCGATGCATACATATACAACTTTTTTCCATGAAAACAATCAGTTTTTTGTGTTGTTAATGTTGTTCAGTTTGTTTGTGTTTTGCTTTTTTCCTCATCAAAAATTATCAGCGTCGAATTACCCACTTATTTTTAAATATCGGAACGAACTAATTGACAGAGTCGATTGATTTCTTGTCAGTTTTTTTTTTTTTTTGGGGGGGGGGGTATTGCAAAGTATATCATCTCACTTTTGGAGAATACGGGTCTGTTTTTAGTATAACGCAGCCAAGGACCATATCAACAGGAGATACGTTTTAGCCTCGTCATCCTCTGGGATATGATAGGTCAGATCACCAGAAACATGAGCAATCCATACGCATACATCTTTTTCCCACACAAAAAAAGCCACAGTGTTTGGTGATGTTAATGTTGTATGCTTTGTTTGTTTGCTTGTTTTTGTTTTTGTTTTGTTTTTCGTTTTTTGTTTAGTTTGTTTTTGCTTATTTGTTTTGTTTGTTGGTTGGTTTTTTCGGTTTTTTTTCGGTTTTTTTGCCCCATCAAAAATTATGATAAACAGATACCGCAAGTAGTATTGGATCTGGGGTCAGAAGGAATAAGAAAGAAGTAGTCGTTGCTTTTGACGCAAGAACAAACACCTATGAGTTGTCTCCTTTTTATATGGGGCCAAATGAAAAACAGTTTGCTTCTCATTTATGCGCGCATCAAATTTTTCTGCCGCATCACTTTTGTTTCAATCTCGTTTTGCCATTTTCGGGACATATTGCTTGAGTCAAATGACGGTCTTTACTTTCTAGTATCAGTACATTCTGCCATCCATCAGATGTAGCTAGACCCATTCTCTCTGATTCACTGTTTGCATCGCACCTTGTGCAGAAAGTCGCTATTGCCTGGCATATTTGCCACGGTATTTCTGCACCCCTGCACCCCTGCACACCCCCCCCCCCCGAAAAAGAAAATAAATAAATGAAAGCATCATTGCTTTTTTCAGAAGTAACTGAGAAACAAGTTTTTTTTTTTTTTTTTTTGTTTTTTTTTCGTTTGTTTTTGTTTGTTTTTGGGGGGTTTTTTTGGGGGGGGGGTTCTTTGTTTTGTGTCTGTGTGGTTTTTTGTTGGTTTTTGGGGGTTTTTTGGAGGAAGGTTTCATTTTTTTTTGTCACTGTATTTTGCCTTATGCTGTTTGTTTATGGAGTTAGGAAAATAGCTGTGGCGCTCTCGGAGCAAAATTTAAGCTGAGTTGAGTTAAGCTTAGTTTCCCGGCAATAAGTGTCACCATGAGCCTGATGGGCTCCTTGTGGCAAACTATTGTAACCATTCGATTACACTATATCTTGTTCTGAAATCATCGTTTTGTGTGTGTGTGTGTGTGTGTGTGTGTGTGTGTGTAATTTGATACTTCATGTGTGCTAACTTATGTCATATATATGTTACTGTTTCCCGCCAAATGTTAACGAGGATATGTATTGGTGTGGTGCAATATGCCGCCCTTGCATTTATTTTAATGCACAGAGTTGGCCCCTGAGGGCGCTTTGTATTGTTGTACTGTTTTTGATGCGTGTGGCTATTTTGTGTTCTCAAGTGTCACTACTGCCACTGCTACTCGTGCGGCCTTCGCCAGCTGCCACCTTTTAGTTCTGATGCAATTGTACTTTTAGTGTGTGAATCGGTGACATGAGCTGAAAGGAAAAAAACCTTGTGCATAAACAACAGACCCACAAACAACAATAAATGATGAAGCTAGTGTTGCTTAAGACCCTTTCTTAGTTGATTCGTTATTAAACAAAATAGCTGATGAATATTATGAAAATAATGATGGGGGTGGGTTGTGGGATCATAGCGTCGAGCTAGAACGAGCCAGACCGTAATGCGGCCCTGACAAGGATTGAACAAAAAGCTTTCTTCATTCTTCGTCAGGGCAGCTTTGCGGCCGGGCTTTTTCTTGCTCGACGTTATGACCGCCCCATCATTTATTTTTATAATATTCATTAGCTATTTTGTTTTACAGCAAATTAGCTAAGAAAGGGTCTTAAGCAAGACTTTGATGAACCGCAAAATATGATTACAATTCTTCCACAACTTAAGACATGAGTTCGGCTTAGTTCTGGGCTGACCCCACACACATTCAGGGTAAAACTTGACGGCAACGTCACAGCAGCCGTCGAGGGCGTTGATCTGAGACAAAGAACCTTCTGTTTTAGATTTGGGGATCTCGTTCTAAGATTCTATCGCACAAAATTAAGCCCCTCGCCCCCTTCCACCCCCACCCCCGTCCCCCGTCTCAAGGGGAAAAAAATAACAAATCCCCCAAAACAATGCATCACTAACAAAAAATGCACAAATTTAATTTTATATTAAGTATAGAATGTGCAAATTCTTGTCAATTTAAGATATTCAGCTGTTGCAAACACAAGTATTGCGTACCGCTGACACCATTTGTTGTGCGCAATCAAGGGCACTTACCAAATAAAGGCAATGATGCAGTGGCCATTTACATAATGAGCTATTAAATGCCATGTGATTGACGGGTAAATCATTGTTTCCTGAACCATTGAATTTCACTATATGTGATGACGACAGTATTGATGATGATATGAAGAAAATAGACACACCCCACACACGCGCCCGCATTCAAAATTGTTGATCACTTTTGCCACAACAGCATAATTATTGATGATATTCTAATATGCCATACCGTCATAATTATAACAATCCGATAAAGCGGTTTGCTTAGTGTATATTTGAAACAACGGTGCAAGAGGTGAGTGAAAAAAAAAAAAAAAAAAAGAAAAAGAAACCCGAGCAGACCAGACAAAGAGCGTGGCCGACTCCTCGATACATCCTGCAAATGCGGATACGACGATCACCAGCCTTCATTCTGTATGCATTTTTCATATCATGCTTGGTGAATTGCAAATGCAATTGCGTTGCACAGTACTGGATGTATGTTCACGTTTGCGCATACTATGATAGTATAATAAGAAGAGACCCATGGGTGAGTGTCCAATTTAATTCCAGGCGGTCACAAGTCAATCAATATACATTTATGAGTCTATGACAAAACAAGCTGTGAGCATGCTATTTGACAGAAAGTTGTGGGATACGTTAAGTACATGGCATCACGCATGGTCAACAAGTGCAAGCTGAGTTGGTATTATGTACCATGATACCGCTAAATAAAAGTGTGGACAGGCATTTGCTGCGCTTATTTTCATGTGTATAAATTTTCGCGGTTTTTGAACTTCAGGAATTTAACTTCTGTTTTATTTTTATTATCTTGGACAAGGCTTTTATCTTAAAGCACTATTTCATTGTGTTTTTATAATCACGATTTTGCCACCTGCAAAGAAAGCGAAATATAAAATACATCGACATTAAGTTAATACAGTAGAGTGACACATTAAGTGGTTAATACACGAAAAGTGCACGATGTGGACATTTGCCAAGGAAATATCATTTTTTTTTCTATTTTACGCCAAAAATGTACATATCTCCGATTTCAAGCGACATCTGAGTGGAGCACCCACACGTACACACTTTTGTTCCCAGGTCAGGAACGCTATCGTGGATAATTTGAATCAGGCAAGGTATTATTATTCCTCCGAAAGAGACCAAAGTCTGGATAATGTCTGACGCTCTTGGTCTGTTACACGCCTACAAGATTTTTTAGATTTTATTTATAGTTAACGTAATAAAATTGCCTTGTCACCCTTCTCATGGACTGGTGAACCAATCAGGACGCAGATCATTATCACGCTGCCATCGGCATTGCGTGTCGTATTGCATTCTAGTTTGTTCCCATGGCAACCAAAGTAGACAAATCAGCAATAGTATCATATTTGAGCGCTTAAACATTGACATTGTATCCAAACGATCGTGTCAAATGAATCACTTTTTCTGAGAAAAAACCAGAGTCCAATGCATGTAGCCAGAGAGCAGACCAAGTGAAAAGAAGAAACTTAAACAATTATTGCGAGGGAACGAAATAATTATTGCCAGGGAACAAAATAATATTGCGAGGTAAATATAATATATATTATTGCAAGGGAACGAAATAATTATTGAGAGGGAACAATAAGGTATCGCGAGAGAAAAAAAATTCTTCTATGTCCCCTCTGGGGCTCCAGAACTTGTTTTTGTTGGACTTTTTTTATTACGTTCCCACGCAATAATATTACGAGTGAACGAAATAATTATTGGGTGGGAACGTTTTTCTTTTCTTTTCATGTCCCCTCTGGGGCTCAGTAATAACGGAAAGTACCCAAGTACCCTGATTTTTTTTTTTTTTTTTTTTTTTTGTGGGGTGGTTTACTTTTTCTATGCATTTATTTTGTTGTTGTTGTTGTTGTTGTTGTTGTTGTTGTTGTTGTTGTTGTTGTTGTTGTTGTTTGTTCTTTGGTTTTTATTTTTGGTGGGCTGCAAGAATACCGAATACATAACCACTGAAATGCCTTGCTTTAGATTCAATATTATGCCGAACATGATCAGTACCTGATAGAAATTTGCTGAAAGGTATGCCAAAATACTCATATATGGCTCACTCTCAGGTAAATCATGATTTGCCAAATTCCGTTGCTTGCAGTTGTGTTTGTTAACAATGATCACAACATTTGATTTTTCTATATTCAACTGCATGGCCCATTTAGTTGTAAACAGATTGTCTTATTGAGGGTGTTCTTGAGGTTTCTTCATTTTCTGCAAGCAAATCTATGTTGCCCGCACGAGGCGTTCTTTCTGAAATTATAACCCAAATATGGTCATTATATAACATGTTTACAACTCCTGCCATAAACACAGAGGACCCTGAGTGAAAAACCACTTTCGTATAAATCAAAACTCCCTTCATGTGTTACCGCCCAGGATGACACTTTTCTTTATACAGAACAAAATATTCCTTCACCACCATGTCAAAGGCTTTACTGCTATGCGAGAAAGACAGCCATAGACTGTAAGCACTTTTTGTAGGGTACCAAGGTGACTGAGAGTAAAGCGAAAAAGAGGCACAGCGTACTTCCCTTTAACGCTCTATGCAATTCTCAAAGAAAATTGTTGTTCAAGAAGATGATGATGATGATGATGATGATGATGATGATGATGATGATGATGATGATGATGATGATATCAATTGAAAATAATTGATAAAAAACTCCCTATAATTTACGAATCAAAAAGGAAAATCAAATACAAAAAAAGTGAAGTGCAGTGCGTGAGGTAAAATAAAATAGACCACCCTCTGAGTTTCAATCTTAACCCCACATGATGCAGTTTGGTCGATATGCCCAACAGTTTTCGACTACAATTTGATCGCTTCTTCTGCGCGCATTAAATTTTTTTGCCGCATCACTTTTTTTCAATCTCGTTTTGCCATTATCGGGCCATGTTGCGCGAGTTAGATGACGATCTTTACTTCCTGGTATCAGTACATTCTGCCATCCATCAGATGAAGAGAGACTTATTCTCTCCAATGCCCTGCTCGCATCGCACCTTGTGTATAGAAAGTCGCTATTGCCTGGCATATTCGCCATGGTATTTCCGCACCCCAGCCCCCCCCCCCCCCCAAAAAAAAAAGAAAAATAAATAAATAAATAAATAAATAAATAAATAAATAAATAAATAAATAAATAAATAAAAGCATCTCTCCCTCATCGCTGCTTTCTTCAGAGGTAAATGAGAACCAAGTTGGGGTTTTTTGTAGTTTTTTTTTTTGGGGGGGGGGGCGGGAGTCCTTTTCATATTATATTTGGCGTTATGCTGTTTGTTTATGGAGTTAGGAAAATAGCTGTGGCGCTCTCGGAGCAAAATTTCAGGCGAGTTGAGTTCAGTTTAATTTTCCGTCAAGAGGTGTCACTATGAGCCTGATGGGCTCCTTGTGGCAAACTATTGTAACTATTCGATTAGACTATAGCTTGTTCTGAAATTATCGTTTTCGTCTGTGTGTGTGTGTGTGTGTGTGTGTGTGTGTGTGTGTGTGTGTGTTTTATTTGACACTTCATGTGTGCCGAATTGTGTCATATATATGTGACTGTTTCCCGCCAAATATCAACGAGGATATGTATTGGTGTGGTGCAATATGCTACCCTTACATTTATTTTAATGCACAGAGTTGGCCCCTGAGGGCGCTTTGTATTGTTGTACTGTCTTGGATGCGTGTGGCTATTTTGTGTTATCAAGTGTCACTATTGCCACTGCTACTCGGGCGGCCTTCGCCAGCTGCCACATTTTAGTTCTGATGCAATTGTACTTTTAGTGTGTGAATCGGTGACATGAGCTGAAGGAGAAAAAAAACCTTGTGCATAAACAACAGGCCCACAAACAATAATAAATGATGAAGCTATAGTCTTGCTTAAGACCCTTTCTTAGTTGATTCGTTATTAAACAAAATAGCTAATGAATATTATGAAAATAATGATGGGGGTGGGTTGTGGGATTATAGCGTCGAGCTAGAACGAGCCAGACCGTAATGCAGCCCTGACAAGGATTGAACAAAAAGCTTTCTTCATTCTTTGTCAGGGCAGCTTTGCGGCCGGGCTTCTTCTTGCTCGACGCTATGACCGCCCCATCATTTATTTTTATAATATTCATTAGCTATTTTGTTTTATAGCAAATTAATTACGAAAGGGTCTTAAGCAAGACTATGATGAAGCGCAGAAAATGATTTCAATTCTTCCACAACTTAAGACATGAGTTCGGCTTAGTTCCAGGCTGACCCCACACGTATTCAGGGTAAAACTTGACGGCTACGTCAGAGCAGCCGTCGAGGCAAAGCGCCTTCTGTTTTAGATTTGGGGATCTCGTTCTAAGATTCTATCGCACAAAATTAAGCCTCTCGCCCCTCCCCCACCCCCTTCCCCCGTCTCAAAGGGAAAAAATATAATAAATCCCCCAAAACAATGCATTACTAACCAAAAAAAGCACAAATTTAATTTTATATTAAGTATATAATGTCGTAAGTCTTGTCAATTTAAGATATTCAGCTGTTGCAAACACAAGTATTGCGTACCGCTGGCACCATTTGTCGTGCGCAATGAAGGACACTTACCAAATAAAAGCAATGATGCAGTGGCAATTTACATAATGAGCTTTTATATGCCATTTGGGGGGTTCTATTTTTTATTTATTTTGTTGTTGTTGTTGTTGTTGTTGTTGTTGTTTTGTTGTTGTTGTTTGTTCTTTGGTTTTTTTATTTTTTGGTGGGCTGCAAGAATACCGAATACATAACCACCGAAATGTGTTGCTTCAGATTCAATATTGTGCCGAACATGATAGTAATATCAGATTAGGCCTATTCAGTATTTTATGTCATGTCAATCCAACAACGAGTAGCTAGTGCATGTAAAGGATCGATGCTGACCTGCAGTCACATGCATTAAGGCAGACTAAACGAAGTTGGGGAGTTTTGTTTCAACAACAGCAGTGAAAATCACAGTTAATTTGACCATGAAGCAGAGTCAACGCGGAGGTCATGTAAATAGGCCTTAACCTAAGTTAACTATACAATGGTGAAATGCCCTAGGCCCATATAATAAAAATAACCGAAACCTACTGTGCAATATGCTGTTTATTTCACCCGAAGCAACACGCATCACCAGAGGCAATAGGCCTGAAAACATTTTTAATCCCATTTTTGACTCCAGCTGTAGAAACCTTCCATCTTGCATTTTCTCGATGACTGTGCCCCTCTGTCTACGAGTTTCCGTGCCTGGGATGTTGGCTGCTATCGTCATGTGACTATGCTGATAACGCATTTCGTAGGCCTATTTCAGTAGGCCTATAATACGAATGCCGCCGGGGGGCGTTACGGTCTGTCCATGGCAACCATTTGAATGCAAACAACATTCTTGAAATGCCTATTCACCAATTAGATGGCTAAAAACTTACCAAAAGTGAAGAAGATATCATGCCAGCCTTTACGCCAATCATGGCCAGATGGGGGTGTGGTGGCAGTGAGAATGGGAGCGGGAGGAAGGGAAAAGGGGATGGGCATGTCCCCCAGTCACAGCAACAGTTTCTGCCACACCTACTTCGTTTTGTTCTCATTCCATTCCTTTTGTTTTTTAAACGTACCTCTGATGCATTCCTGTATTTCTTTATAAATTGGTTCTAAGTTTTACTTAATTTCAAACATTCCTGCAGGAGCCCCCTCTCCTGCCATTTTTTTCGTACTCCCACTCTACCCCCATCCAGCCACTGCCAATGTACGGCATAGGCTATATAAAATACATATGTAGATCACAGCTCTTCCCATGCATAGGTTTGAACACAGATGGTAGTATCATTGTACGTGATGTTGCATAAAGTCAGTAATTTGGTTAAGGGATCTATAGGGTGTCTTCATCGACAGACACATAATAATCCCTAGTTTATAGTGCAAAACAGTGTGCACGTTTAACGTGGCTGATAGCTACAGCTCCAATGGTAATGGAATTTTATCAACAATAGGCAACCTGAGCATGAGATATACGTGTGTGGGATATGAGTTCAGCCAACACATGATAAATAGACTCGAGATGAATTGACCCATTATTTGGCTTATCATGTGCAGTGATCAAGTTGTTCCTTGCAACCTTGCTGTCGACATGTCTGGCCAATAATAGACCTGCACTTCGGCACGGCAGACCAAACAGGATGTAACCAGTACAGCCACATATATGTACAGAGACTCTGCCGGTATATTCAGTCATTGAAGCTCTCAAACAGATATATGCTCGAAAAGATGTATTTATCAGACATTAGATAGATACTGCAGCATCATAATTTGGCACCAGTTGACCCGGGTGACAACTGTAGCTATTCAATAAGTCCACATATTATTTAACCCTTCCAGTAATGTTGTTTGCTTGATATCAGGCACCTATGGTGGCTCATCATTGCCAACCCAATATTCATTCTTCACCTCGAACTTACGAGATACTATGTCGCAATTACGCGATACCATCTCGTAATTGCAAGATACTACCTGGTAATAAGGAGAGCTTCTCGTGAGTACGAAGAGTTTCTCGTAATAACGAGATATCTATCTCGTAGTTACGAGATAGTTGCATCGAAATTTAAAAAAAAACAACAAACAAACAAAAACAAACAAAAAGAAAAACATCTCTTGATTATGATATCAAAATGAACATTCGGTTGGCACTAATGAGCAACCATGCATGCGTTTCCATTCAGTTTTCAATCACTTGCCAAAGCTAAGCTGACAGTGACATCTGTTGAGAAAGCTTGGAAGATCGCAGAAATGTTCCCGTTCATGTTTTGTCATTGCACTTAACATACATGCATGTTTGGGTCATTTTCTTTCTGTATGCCATTATGCTATACTGATTTCTAGCACCTTCATAAACAGTTCCTGGTAAACGGAGCGCAATTATGAATGGTATTGCCTATTCTTCCCCGCAAAAGTAATGAAATGTTGGATGGGGTCCCGGGTACTTCGTCAACTGTATTTTCACAACCTTTCAAAACGCCACCTGCAGTGCAATAATATGAACTTTTTTTTTGTTTTTTGTCTTTTTGAACTAGCTGAAAATTTTGTTACTTTGGGGCACTTGTCCAAAGTCAAACTGCAGAATGTTTTTCTATACTATTTGTTATTCATTTACGTTCAGTTTAGATTTTAGCATCACAGCAGAGGAATGCTATCCATTTTAATTTCGCATGAAGGCATCGCTATAAAACGTTTCAATTATGGCCGCGCGATACGACAGTGGACGTTACGTAAACCGCTTTGCCGCTCTTCCGTCCATTTGGGATGCACCCTGTGATCGAGTTACACCCCTATCGCAGTGCACTTTTTGTTCCGTCGAAGAGTACTACTGGGGTGTTCAAATTATGCCAAATCGCGCTGAGGAATTCATTATTACAGAAAATGTAAGAACAGTTGTAGAAGGCCCTGTTTTTTTTTTTTTTTTTTTTGTTTTTTTTTTTTTTTTTTTTTTGTTTTTTTTGTTTTTGTTTTTTTTTGTTTTGTTATGTTTTGTTTTGTTTGTTTTTTTGACGGGGGTGTTTTTTTTTTTTTTTTTTTTTTTATTTGTTTTTTTTTTTTAGTGCCGTGGGCTTCGTGAAAATGTTGGGTCACGTGCATCATCCAAGTTTACTTGAATGGATGTGATAACTGCACGCGGGCTCCAATTATTTCTCCACGCTGATTAGTCGACGGTGAATAAATGTCAATCAGCGAAAGGAAAAAAAAAAGAGCCAATGTATGCAGGTGTTACTTCCTTTCACGAAATTTTGGCTCATCTAGAAGGAAGAGGATGCTGTTTGGTTTAAGACGCCAAAGTGGAACATTAAGACATTAGACTACTCAACCTATCTTTAGACAGTGAACTAGTGCGTGGATGGTAACGAATCTTATGGTATATGGATTGCATGTGCACGGGCAGCAAAATATGTTGAATCCATTCCTGGTCATAGTACAACGGAGTCAATGCGAGGGGGGTTCCAAAAGTAATTAGCTTCCCATAGAATTTCGTGAGTAGCATGCAGCACAGCAGCAGTCTTTTATTGTAAAGGCTGCTTTTGCCTTTTGCTTTTAGAACTGCTTCAATGTTCTCCCATAGTTACCCATGTGGAAACAATCGTTCCCAAAATAAGCGTGGAACGAATTTGCGTAAGCCAATCAGATCACGTAAGATAAAAAAGATTAGACCCCCCCCCCACCCACCCACTGTAACCGACCTGGCCTTTCATCTACTAGGGGTATGGACCTATCCTTCCTCTAAAGCAGTGTTTCCATCATGTACAATAAAAAACTGTATGCACCTTTTTCACATCGAGGTTCATTTCTTTTTAACTCCCCTCGTGCGTTTCCTGCAACGGGTTCGGCACTTTGAGCCCAACGCCCAGCAAGGAAAGCTGAGGGCGTAAAATGAATGAATAGTCTTGCATACAAATCTCAGCAAAAATTTTCCCAGTGACGAGATGTTAAAGTCAACACGTTAAGACAGACGACACTCTACTTACCGGTGCTTTGGGGTTATTTGAAAGGGGGGGGGATTAATGAGGGAAAGCAGCATCTGGTCCCCATGTTTTGTTTTATCCAGTCTGCACCTTGGTGATAAGTATTCTTAACAGACAATGTCTTTCGGGATTAGTGTCATTTGGTTCGTATCTTTCAGAGTTTTAAGAAGACCACTGTTCCGGTTGCCCATGTGGATTTTGCAGTCATTGGTAGCTGTTACTCTGCACGTTCTGCAAATTCGTGTGATTTTGTTGAATTTATTATTTTCGCGCATACAGTTGATGTCACAAAAAAATGCAATGCAGCAGTACTTCCACATAGGTATCTTCGGAACCTAGTCCAAAAATAGTGAAACTACTAGAAATACATTCGTTGAAACAAAAGTAGATTTCGCCATGCAGTGGGGGGTAGTCTGCCTTACACCGAGGTCCAAGGTAAGATTTTTTAAGAGTCTAGAAATTGAAAGTGGCCTTTACTTTCATCACACAAGCTCTCTCAGTTTAAAAGAAATATTGATGACTAGGTTCTGCTACTCCTGATTGCCTGCCATGTCATGTCCATCCACTTTGGGGGCTGGGAAAATGCAAGTAGATATTCTTCAGAAGGTGAAAAAGTCAGTGCATATTTTAGGTTTTAATTAATTGAGTAAGTATCTGTAAAGATTTAGTATTTTCCTGGGTCATATGTTGCTAATTTTATTTCTCTTCTAAGAGGTAGGCTTGCTGTTCACCATTGAATGTATAAATATATATTTTTTTTTGAGCTGACCCTTTTTCTCTCAGAATGCATATATGGACAGAAGATTTGCTACTTGACATTATGGATGACCTCAAACCTAAAAGACAATAAACCACGACAGAGGAGGCAACATATAATAGGGCCCAGTCAGTGACATTACACGGTCCAAGGAACAATATTTGTGGAAGTAATGCCACTTTTTCCACTTCTCGCCGAGTTTTGTGCGAGGTTATCCAAGCTGGCACTGCCAATTGCCATTTCATTTGTTCAGATACGCTACTCTCTCAGAATGAAGCCATTAGCCCAGTGATGTGGGACGCAAGATGGGATACAAATTGGAGCTACGTGGGGTTTTATTCAAATTGAAATTTTAGTTTCTCAAATATTTTCCTAAAATATGTCTCAAGAGGGCTCCCGGAGGAGAAGACTCATCGGGCTGGGTGCAGCTGCAAATTGTTGGTAATTAAGTTGTTCTTTCAGGTACACTTAATCAACTAAACTAACTAAATCCAACCAACTAACTCCCACCCCACTCCAACCTCCACCCCCAACAAAAATAAAAGCAGTGCATCATGATGACATACAAGAGTGTAATATTCATATTTACCAATGTTCTATAGATATTAACTGATATATCACAGATTGAAGGTAGTGATACATGATACGTATGAAAACGTTAATTATGCACAAATACTCGTGTGATTTCCAGTTAGGTTCACTTGATCTACAGGGATGAGCCTTTTCCTGGAATTCCAGGAAATCCTGAATTTTTTTCCCCAGATTTCCTGGATTTTTGGTTCAATTTCTTGATAAAATCACTGTTTAATTGCCTCAAAATGCCAAAACTGTTGTTTTTATTGAGGGTCAGCAGTAAATTGTATGACACTTCACAGAATTTTTTCCTAAATTAAGCTCATGTCTGGATCTAAAACAAAAAAAATGTTTAATGATAGTTACTGTACATGCGTACTTGGAGTAGTCAATATATTCACTGATGTAAAATGCAGAAAAACGTTAAGTTAGTTGGACAAAAAAGAAACAGATCTGTTCTGCTTGTTTATACACTCTTGAATTTCGTTCAATTAGTTGTCATTAGCATTATAGGGTTGACTGTGATATTTTTGCAAATGATTTTTGGAGACATCTGAGCTAGCTATACATGTATGTTTAAGACTCATAGGGAGTTGATTCTATAATTTGGGTCCCAAGAATCTGGTCATGTTTTTTCTATACTGTTTATTTACCTAAGGCAGGTGGAGAGTAACATTATCCCTTGTGTTATGGTTGTTTATCTTATTACAAGGAATAAAATAGTCGCTGTATATTCATGAAAGTTTATTGTTTAATTGTCTGGGGACAAATTTATGGTAGCAACTTCATAGATACATGTAACTTCGAATGTTTGGACTTTGCTGTGTAATAGGTTTGTTTGCATTCTAGGATGGTTGTCGAGTAATATGCCTTGCATGACTTGTATTTTTTTTAATGGTTGATGCAGAGAGGTATTGCCATATCTCTAAATGTCATAAGAGATTTTCGGAGTAGATAAACACGTAGTGTCATCTTTTTTGCACAATGTAGGCATGGAATGTACTTTATAGCATTATTGAAGACGTAATCGACATGTTCATTCCACTATATTTTGTCATGGAGGAGGACTCCTATGTATGTTGCTGATTGCACTCTTTGGATTACATTGTTTCCAAATATTAGTTTACGGAAAATAGCTGGACCTTTTGGCCTGGTTGTGAAAATACTAAAACGTGATTTATCAACATTCACTATAAGTTTCTAGATGCAAAATCAACTGTTTAGACTTGTAAGTCTTTGCCCGCCCTCTTTGTAACTCCCTTAGGTTTTTTGCCAGAAATAAATATGTTAGTGTCATCGATCTGCGAGTAACCGGGTGGCATTTTCTTTTTGAACAGAGCAGTAGATGTCGTTGATGTAAATTTGGAACAAAAGGGGTCCAAGGACAGAGCCTTGCAGTACACTGCTTGAAATGGGTCAAGTGTCTGATTTTGAACCATCGATACAAACATATTGTTTTTTATTAAGTATGTAGCTCTTGAACCAGTCCAGGGCTTTTCCTCTTACTTCATGGTCGTTTAATTTAGTGAAAAGTATTTCATGATTTACAGTGCCAAATGTTCTTGCTAAGTTTACGCATGTTCCCAAAACATGAAGTCGCTTGTCTAAATTTTCACGAATTTTGTCTGTTATATCAAGACTAGCCAAGGAGGTAGATATCTCATGCTGCAAGCCAAATTAATATTTGCATGATAATTTGTGATTTTAAGGAATTTATGTAATCCTTTGCGCATCATTTTTTCTAATAATTTTCCAAAACAGGTAATAAACTTATGGGCCTATAGTTTGATAGTACTTTTCTCAGCTTTTTTGAAAAGTTGTATAATTACTTTTGCAAGTTTAAAGTACTCCGGGTAAATTGATTTGTCAAATGACTCATTAGACATTAAGGTAAGAGGTTGAACTATTTGATTGACTGTATCTTTAATCAGTTTAGACGATTAATCTGGTCTTGTTGATTTCGGGGTATTTAACTTCACAATTTCTGGTCGGAGTTCATCATTGATCATGAGAGTCAGGCACATGGATTGTTAAGCGGACAGATTTTCAACAAAGTCTCGTAATTTTTCAGGATAATCAGGTATCTTTGTTGCTAGTTCCTTGCCAACTTTGCAAAAACAGTCGTTGAAATGTTCGGCAATACGGGCTGAGTTTGTGATTTCCTCATTATCTACGACAATGTTATCGACTAAAATCTTCTTTTTGTGTTTATTTGGGTTTATTATTTTACCAAAGGTAGCCTAAAGGTGTTTTACTGAGTTATCCCATGAGTTAAATAAATAGTTCTTTAGAGTGTAATTCCTATACTTTTCTCAGTGTCTCTGTTAATGTGTTTCTATAGCGATTGTAAGTCAAGATATTGTGTTCTGTAGGGTTGTCCAATTTGCGTTGATACAAGTCTTTTTTCGTATAGGATACATTTTCTCAGGTTTGAAATAACCCACCCAGTGTTTTATGAATTACAAACGGGAGTAGGTCTAAATGTATCTGCTTGAATATAATAGTCACGCTGGAAGGAAAGAAGGATGCACAGCCTTTGTATACCCCTGAGCGTAATTCAAGGGAATCCCGATAATGACGTATAGGGGGCTCCTCGCTTGCCCAGTCACATTGCGATTTGAAATGTAACTTGCCGAGATTCAACAGCATAACGAAATCACAATTCATATGGAATGACAATAAAGTTTGCTGAAGAAAGTTATGCATGAACATGCAATAAAACGTATTTTGAACACATGTACAGGAATATGAGGGATAGAGAATACATGCAGTTGCTCAGGTAACGCACTGCCCGAAACTGCCGAGCAGGCAGTAGCTGTTGATCCTGGATCTGGTTTAAATTCGTGTGGAGAAATCGTAAATGTACTTGCGTCATTATTCATTTAATCTCAGTTTCATCCTCGGATAATAAATATTGATTTTCGTTCTTGGTTTGATATATGTATATATATATATATATATATATATATATATATATATATATATATATATATATATATATATATATATATATATATATATATATATGTACAGCCCTATACCTTACCAGTACTATCAATAACATGGGCGATATTGGGCGCCATTGAAGGTAACTGAGCCATTCTTGGCATGCAGATCTTTGTAAAATTTACTATGATAGCAGAGATGTTTTGTTGTGGTGGTATCTGCCACATGACGGCGAAAGCGACCTCCGTTTATTAAGGCTTTTGAGTGAATGTGGATTGCCACTCAGGAGAAAGTCGGATAGAATGTCCATTTTTGGTTGTAAAATTCGGGAAGACGTTTAAAAAAAACAAACAACAGTATTTTGGCAACTCATGTTACCTGGCGAAATAATAACTGTATTTTAAAGCTTAAAATACAATAATAATTGCAGAAAATGTACAGGCAAATTAGGTACATTTACAACATGGAAAAAATTATCACTTAAAAGACTGCATACATGTGACTACCATCATTTTGATGTTAAAAAGTGTCGACTTCGTGAATAAACATTAAAAGCACATATTTTGGCGTTCTTGACCAATATTAATACACCGGCGTGAATGCAAGAAAAGCACTTTGATTAGCCAGGTCACAAGGCGGGGGCGAAATGTGAGGCAAACACTCTGCAATATACAAGTTCTGGGCCAAAGGAAACATACATTTGCGTTCCCCAACCCAGTGGAACTGGAGGCCAACATGAAGTTCAGCTAACACTGGATTAATTGAATGAGTTGCCCCTCAATGGTAAGGATTTTTGACATAAATGGCATACCTCGTTCGCAAGAGCTCATCGATATTCATCCTAATATTTTGTTCTTAAGGTCACACAGTATAAAAGGTATGGGATATTTTATTCCTGCAGACAAATATTGTAACATGTGCTCATCAGTGCCTGTTTTGCAGTTATACACGATGACTCAGATGGAAGCTGTTGTTCATTTTTTTTATGCTAACGTATCAACAATCGTGCTCACTCGAAGCGCTATAATGATTTCTGATTCAAATTTAATCTGAAAGGACACTTATTTCGTTCTAGAACCAGCACGGCTTTTGTTCCGGAGCGAAAAAAATTTTCCATGCGGCAGCTTTTCGTGACGCACTTAAGCTTGGTGTGCATTTTGCCGAAAGCTTGCGGATAGAAGGTGCTGACTCTTACCCGCACTGAAAGAGTTAACCTACAGAGGAATGTGAATGTGATATTTAGTTATTGCAGCACAAGAACGGGGACGACTATCGATTTCTTGCGGGACATTTACCAACTGATAGACGCACAGCTGCTGTGAACGCAAATTTTAACACTTCTGCGGACAAATCGGTCGACAACGACTGTGTATATCCACTATTGCCTGATTCTCGAGACCACACTTCTCAGTAAAATCACGCGAGATATGGCAATCACTCGTTATATTTACGTATACCAAGAAATACTCCCTCTCCTTAGTCTCATGCATCGTATTAAGCTAAATCACAATCTGGGCTTAGCATGCTCAGTCACAGTTTCACCTCTAATCAGGTCACATATCACTGGGGGGAGGTCGAATGACTTACCATGAAAATAACAATAACGGGAATCTAGATCCCCCCCCCCCCCGTCACCGTCAGGGCGTTCGTTACATGTGTACAGGTCACAAAATCACAAAAAGCTTATCCATTAAGTTCATTTTGTTGGTCGTTATTCGCCTAAATTAATGTTCCAGGTCACCAAGCCGCCTCTAAAAGTCTCCCAGTATGTCCATCTAGGTCCCCAAACTTATAGCAATCAGGAAGCATGTTTGAGGAACATTTACCTTTTAATATTTGTTTTTGTGTGTTGAGAGTGTCTCTAGTGTCATTTTCATGACAACAATCCACACATTTACTGACAAGAGGAAGTTTAGTACTGCTGACTGCTGGAAAACTTTTGTAAATGGACGGGGGAAGGTCATTTTTGGCCTCGAACGACCTCACTGTGACTTTCATCCTGGCTGTTGCTGGATTCCCCGTGGCCTCTGCTTGGCTTATATCATTTGCTGTCGCCATGTCACAAGATTCAGTCTATTCTCCTCTAAAACGTGCATACCTGTGCAGCTATCTGATCAAATAACCTATATAATCTATTTGAACATACACTCTTATCTTTTAATATACCTTGATGTATCTTGCGGCAGATTATTGTAGTATCTTCAAAAGTACATTGGTTTAGCCTATTTAAAATACAGTTTGCATTTTAAACCAACTAATTTCTCTGCTGTCAGCCAATCGCATGCTCTGTCTTATGACGGCTTGTATTAATGCTGCCAAAGCACAATAATGGACTGGTCAGCTTTCGTTCCAATGGCAAATGGCTTCAATGGATTACACGATATTATCAGTGTATAAAGGTTTTGATGCTTTATTTATCCAAGATGAATATGCTACTTTATTTACCGTTATAATGCACAATGTAAAAATGTCAAGCCTCAAGAAAATGGTCATGGTCAGGAGAGTTTGTTTTATAAATAAACATATTACGAAATAAATAATTAAAAATGGTGATGACAATAATGATAAGATAAATAAATTAATAAATAAATAAATAGATAAATAGATAAATAAATAAATAGATAAATAAATAAATAAATAAATAAATAAATGAATGAATGAATGAATGAATGAATGAATGAATGAATGAATGAATAAATAAATAAATAAATAAATAAATAAATAAATAAATAAATAAATAAATAAATAAATAAATAAATAAATAAATAAATAAATAAATAAATAAATAAATATCTTAACTTCCTTACTAAATACCTAGCCAGCAGGCTAGCAAGCTGGTCAACCAAATAACCAACTTCAAAGTAACTAGTTATCCATGCAGCTAACAAAAGAACCAACCAAACAACTCACATAACTAATGATGTAAAGTTTAAACATGCAAAGAAAAGAGAGAGGTCGGTCTTTTTGCACGTTACTTTTTCTGAAAGAAAGAGCTAATACGTATACTACACAACAAAAAGGAAATAGCGTTGAAGTAAATTTGCATGGAGAATTAAATAACTTACAGCAGAAATTAGCAAAGGAGGCATGACCCAAGAGCTGGCAAATTGTTCATTCTGGATGTTAGATATTTTAAAAAATGTCATCAAATTTTTTCCATGAACATACTTATCTGTTCGAACGAGGATACAGAGTATAAGCACTGGGTTGACCAACTGGGATAACGGTGTCACGAGGTGGTTCAAGCTCTTTCTCGCGAAAACAAAAATTCGCATCCAGAGTGATACCTACGTTATCCTATCATTCATTCTAAATGTGCATCATGATCAATGGTGATGTTGTAAAACAGTTGGTTTAAACATATTTTATTGAAGCAGTTAGGAAACAGGGCGGTGCTTCCTTCTTGCACACATAAGAGAGAAATTAGAGAATGACGATTGACAACACTTAAGACTGATGCAAAGAAAAACGCTAGAGTAACAATGACAGATAGGGTGGCAAGCCACACGACTGGAAGAATAACACAGCACGATACGTGTTCACAGATAGAGAGAGGGTGGTTGGAGTCGGTCCTCTAATTATGTAATCATGTACTTGCATATAACATTACATATCATGTATAATCAGGTGTCAAATCTAGCTATTTTAATTATATATGTATGAACATCTTTAAAAATGTCTTCATTTTCTTTGAAAGTACAGTTTTTAGACCCAAATAAAAGTGTTCCGACAATGAAAGATGCGAGAGGCAGGACAGAATTTTGAGGTTCGTCACGATGAATTTTATATTTCATACAGTCATAAAAATAATGAAACGCGTCCTCGTTCGCCGCGCCACAGGCACACCCCGGAGAGTCCACAACACCGTTATTGAACAAATCTTACCGAAGTATACTACATTTCTTTCGCAAGCATGCGTGAAGGACTGTCACTCTCCTCTCCCTCAAATAATACAATTTATTACATTTCTTTGTGTTCTTATTGAGCCTGGATTTGAACTCATCAACATTTTCAGAATTTTGTACATGAATAGGTAGACTGTTCCAAAGTTTGACTGTGGACGGGAAGAAGGATACATCAAAGAGATTGGTTCGTGTGCGTACTGAAGAAAAATTCCGATTTGATCGTACTTCATGACAATTTCTATCATGAACATAGTTTGGGAGTAGATTTTGTAAATAAAAGGGAGCCAATCCATGCACAATTTTTTAGAATAAAATTAATTTTCTTTTGGTTCGACGTTCCGATAATTTTTCTAAACCTGCCTCTTCATAAATTAGTTGTTGATTGGTACCTCTAGTTGCACCTGTTGTAACTCGTGCTGCTGCTAGCTGCACATTCTCTAATCGTTCAGATTCCGGTGATGTACATCCATCCCAGACAGCAGATCCATATTCAAGAATTGGGCGAATGAAAGAGAGGTACAAGATTTCTAGGGATTTTCTACTGAGACGCATTTGTAAATGTTTCAAAATATTAACTATTTTCATACCTTTATTAATAATTTCGTTTATGTGACTGGACCATGTCAGATCTGATCGTAATATGAGTCCAAGATGTTTGTGTTCAGTTTCGTTTTGCAAAGTTTGATCCATGAATACAAGATCTGGGTGTGTTCTAGATATTCTCTTTCTCGAAATGATCATAGATTTTGTATTGATGGATTGAATACAACCAGCCATTGTTCAGCCCAAGTCTCGATTTCCTGCAGATCAGAGTTAAGAGAAGCCGCTGCTGCAGCAGGCTCATTTACAGTTATAAATAAAGTGGTATCATCTGCAAATAATCTTATGGGTGATCGCACTACATTTACAATATCATTTATTAAAATTAAAAACAATAAAGGACCCAAAACAGAGCCCTGGGGGACACCTGCCTCGACTCGGCCCCAAGGAGAAGTGCCACCCTGGATAACAACTCTTTGAAGACGGTTACTTAGGTAGTCGTTAAACCAAATTAATAATGGCCCAGTGATCCCAGCCTTTTCCAATTTATGTAACAGCCCAGGATGGTACACTCTGTCAAAAGCTTTAGAGATGTCGCAGAATACTATTCTGACCTCTTTTTGCAAATCACCAGCTTGACAAATATGATTATATAAGAATAACAATTGGTTGACAGTATTGTCACCAGGTGTGAAACCGGACTGGCAGTCGGAAATCGCCTGTTTGTCACGGAAGAAGTTAAAAACACGTTTGAAAATGACTCGTTCAAAGACTTTGGAAACAGAGCTTAAAAGGGAGATAGGTCTGTAATTCCTACAGTCATTGGGGGATCCTTTTTTTCAAAATCGGAACAACGTTGGCCTTTTTCCACTCACTGGGAAAGGATCTTTTTGACAGTGAGTTGTTGAAAATTCTAGTAAGCGGCTCGGAAATTGCAGGAGCAGCTTCCTTAAGAAGACGTGCACTGATTCCATCTGGCCCATTGGCCTTTGTAGTATCTAGAGATTTTAGAATGAAAAATACTTCGTTACTTCTGACTGAAATAAAACTTAAATATCAATGGGAGGTTGAAACCCCTGGGAGTTTGTAGGTGGGGTAAAGTTTGTATCATCTACACTGCAGTTGTTTAGAAAAATATCATTAAAGATATGTGCTTTAATTTCGTTGTCAGTATAAGTACGATCGTTGTGACTGATTGCCGGTACTTTAGGAGATTGGCTCTTGTTAAAAAAGGATTTTACGGTGTGCCACCAACTTTTCTTTCGATGTTGCATATTATTAACAGAGACGTCAAGTCTGCTAGGCTAATCTCAAATCTTCTATGTACTTGTTACGCAATTGCCTGAAATAAGGCGACAAAGACGGATTCTTTTTGGCTCTTTTATGTATACGTTTTACCTTTCTCTTAGCAGCACGAAGAATATTAGTATACCACGGAGAATCATTAGGTCTAATCATTACACTATCATTTGGGATACACTCTTTTGCAACAGAAAGGAAAGAACGCGTCCATTTAGAACACTGATTGTTTACATCGTCCGAGTCGAAGCAGGACCCCCAGTCATACTGATATAATTTCTCTCTAAATAATTCAAAGTTTGCTCGATCATAATTCCAAACAAACAGAGTAAAACATGGACTTTTCTTTCGTCTGAATAACAAATTTGTAAAACAGTTGTGCGTTACTAACGACGTGATCCCTCGCAGCTTCGGCTCATCTCAGATACTATCTCGCATCACTTAACTGAGATAAACTTAAGGTATTTGAAAACATAAAGAAGAGTGCAGCATGACATGTACCTTAGAATTCATCGGTAGACGTGACTTGGAAATCGTACTCTCTCAGATTTATTCAAATCATTTAAATTTTTGTGTATAAATCAATCAAATCAGACCTTTAGGTTGCCAATTCTGGGCCCATAGAAAACAATGAAATGGCATGGAATGGAATGGAACGGAATAGAAGTATTGGGCACTGTGGCCAAAAAAGGGACTGAGTGGCTAAATTCGCACATATGAGATGCTATGCTTTACATCATATATTTATGGAGATATTGCAATTAAAAAGGTACGAAAGAAGAAAAAACACACGATAACCAGAGTTTCCCTTCCCAAAACATGGACATTTATGAAGACGACAAGCATACAGAACATGTTTATGTGATGGCTGCTTGTGATGTTCTCGCGGATCAGTTTTCATAAAAATGCATCTCGGGAAGCTTTCTCTTGTTTTGTCATAAATATGGAATTCACAGGATCGACTTTCCATTGCAGCTTTCATAGTTATGTCCTCTGTTGTATTGACAAAATACTGTATTGAATTTGTTGAACGAGACAAACAATTCTTCTGCATGCAGCATTGTGATAAATTCCTGGCGTAGGTCGAATTTACATAATAGACTTAACATGAGAGATGATTTTAACTACTGCACATTTTGGCATTCAGTACACAGATATTTTCCCAGAGGTGGTAGGAACAGTCTGCACGTGAAACTAAATGTGTATTTCTATTCTATACAGCGGATTCCACAAGATTGATTTCCGATCACAGTCTTCTACATGGACGCCACAGGCCTATTGTGTTCTGTGCAGTAACAGCGGAACAGTATTGACTTTTAACCTAGTTGAAGAAACAAGCTTTCCCACGCACTGTTATGAAATTTTGTAGAAAGGTCAGGATAGAAAGTTATAAGAGATGGGAAGGGAAAGGAATTTTAATAACATTCAAAGAATTTTACATTTGTTTATTTTTTTTTTACAAAACGTAAGTGACAGGATAATAAGTGCTAAGTCTATATATATATATATATATATATATATATATATATATATATATATATATATATATATATATATATATATATATTTATATCGGAGAGGAAATAAAGCTTCATAATATAACTGATTAATGATGGGCTACTGCTCTAAACATCTCTCTTCCTTCCTTCCTTTCTTCCTTCCTTCCTTCCTTCCTTTCTTTCTTATTTTAATTCTTTCTCTCTTTGTTTGTTTCTTTGTTCTTTCTTTGTTTCTTTCTTTTTTCTTTCTCTCTCTCTCTCTTTCTGTATTCCTTTTCTTTTTCCTTATTCCCTGCTTCGCTCCCTTCCTTCTTTCTGCCAGCCGATATGTCCATGATCCCTTTGGCCCCTTTTCCTCCCTGCAAAGTGATGGTTGTAATATACGTTCGGTAGACGTTTTATTAATTCAACGGAGCATACACCCGTTGTAGAAGGGTGTACGAAATCCCAAGGGAGAATGAGCTGGGCTTTGGCCAGGGACACCCGGGTCACGTGCCCTGGAAAACCTAAATCCAAGATCTGGCTGCATGTTCATAAGAAGAAAAATGTCTGACCCAATTACTTTTCCAAGCCCCTTGGCCTTGCTTGGCTGTGGTATATGGATGATTATAACCTGAAATGTTCTGAAAAACCTCAGCCTCAACAGTTAACCACCTTGCTTATATAACTTTAGAGGAAGGAAAGTAGATTGCTTTCTCCATACTTACTGAAGTGCTGGCTCAGTGTACTTTTCATTCTCTGATAGGAGAATAGGATTTTGTGAAAGAGTCTTCTAAAACCTCAACCGGCATCTCTGATGGGCAATATTTATTTATTCATCAATACATTCATATCCAGTAAAGTTTTCACTATTTAATACAGACATAAAAATAAAAAATGCTTTTATATAGGCAAACGTTTCAACACACAAGTGCCTTGTAACCTGCACATTACTCAATCACCTGGCTGGAAATCTGTTCTGCTCATTCTGTAGGATATATGAAATGCTGACGCTCTTTGTGGCATATGCACGAAATATTTAGCAGTTTGTACTCTAGCAATGAGATCATAAGGTGCACCAGCCGAATGAATACACTGGCACAGCTGTTGTGTGTTGTCAATACTGTGAACAGACACATTGCATGATGTGGTCACATTCCTGGGCAGAGGAGTCAGCTTCTTTGAAAATTTTCCTGCAGCGAAGAGGTCACCTGCTGTGCATGGTCACTTTTTACAGGTTGAACGGGTCGCCAAATACGGGAGGTACCCCAGTATAATAATACACTAGTCCTTCCGTTCAAAGCTAATCCAAATGGCAAGCCCAATAATGGTCACACGCAGCAGATGGCCTCTCAATGTAGGGTCATATAATTTTTTTTTTAAATATCAATCCTATTCAAACTAAAGCTATGAAAATGGTTGGGATTTTACGTAGTCTGCAGCATAAATTAAACAGACGTTCTCTTGAGATTCTTTATTGTTCTTTCATACACCCAGTTTTGGAGTACGGAAACGTAGCATTCGCTAATTGTTCTCGAGCCAATGAAACCGAACTGTGAAACGTGCAACTGGCAGCGGCCAGTGCAGTAACACAGACAAAACATTTTATTGGTCATAGTCAAATTTATATGGAGACAGGGTTGGAAAATCACTGTCTGTTCTAAAGAACAAACAAAACTTTGTATTAATGTACAAGACTATCAATGAGATTACTCCAATGAACCTGTATGATTTGCTTCCAGAACCAAGACAGAGTAGAACAAGATACAATGTCTGCATGCATTCTAAATTCACTCCATTTCGAACCCGTACGGATCTCTTTCCATTAACTCTTTTTCCGTCAACCATAAAGCTGCGGAGCAATTTACCGATTGAAGTCAAAAGAAGTAAATGTGTACAAGAATTTAAATTGAAACTGAATAAGTACAGACCAAAAGGCAATGATATATTATATTATGTTGGAAAAGGGAAACAAAATAAAGTGCTTGCGCAGTTACGCATGGGATCTAGTTCCCTCAATGCTGATTTAAAAAAAAAAAAAAAAGGTGTAGTTTCAACACAACAATGTTGCTGTGGCTCAGGAACCGAAAATATTTTTCATTATTTTTGGAATGTCCACTGTATATTGTAAAACGAAATTCTTTACATAACACAGTAATACCTTATGCCCGTCTCACAGATAAAACCTTGTTACACGGACCAGCAAAATACACATGTCTACTAAAATCGAAAATTACCATGCTGTTATTAGGTAACTACAAGGAACAAAATGATTTCCATAGCAAGTGTTATATTTATTTTTCCATGGTGGGGAACTACGAAACCCTAATGTGACTTTACTTTCTTTTTTGTAAAATGTGATGTGAATCTTTTAGATGTCTGCTTTTGTTCATGTAATGTCCTGTAACACGTCCAGTATGTTACCATTTTTCGGGGTTTTTTTCACGAGAGGGGTTCATATAGGAATTGCCTGTTCGTCCTTTTTTTTTCAAATAATAAAATAAGTTGAACTCAAATTTAAATATTCACTGTAAGAAAATTCTACACATCGTTCAGAATAGTCCAAATGTTTCTAATTCTGCAAATTAGGCCCATTTAGAGTTTGAAATCCTGAAAAGCTTCAATACTATAAAACAGCTCCAATTTGAAGTTCGATTTGTATGCTTACCCAATGAACGAAATTAAAAAGTTGCCGAAAATAGATATATTATGGATCCCATGATATGCATGTGGAAAGGTGAAAACATTCAATTCTATATAAATAGCTTCCATTCACAAGAGTTATGAAAAAACCACTCATGCGCGACATGTTTTGTGTGTGTGTGTGTGTGTGTGTGTGTGTGTGTGTGTGTGTGTGTGTGTGTGTGTGTGTGTGTGTGTTTTGTTTCTTTGTTGTTTTTTTTTTTTTTTTTGGTTTTTTTTTTTTTTTTTGTTGTTTTTTTTTTTGTTGTTTTTTGTTTTTGTTTTGTTTTTACACTGGTCAAAGGCACTTTAACCTAATGAAGAATTGGATGATTATCAAATGTAACCACAGAACGCTTGTACATACAAATACAGAGTTTTGATATTGGATTATCTGTGTCATTCTGACAATAACAAATTACAAAGTTTTGTTGTTTTATTTCTAATATATGATACATCAGAAACAATGTCAACAAACCAAAACTTATGCACTTTTCTGCAGTAAAAGGCATGGACATGCTGCCTTGTTGAAAATGGATCTCTACCCGCCTAATGCGCAAAAAGCGGCTTCAATGAAATTCCATATTTTTAATACCCCCAAGACCTAAAATTACTGAATACTGTTGGCTTAATATGTGACCTATTGGCTTCAAACTGTGTACTGTAGTGCGAAAATATTGCCCAAAGTAGAAAGCATTCCATTATCTACCATAGTTCAAATGATGTCAGGTAAATACTGCTACAATGACTGTCATTAGGCACCCGCTTTATACAACTCAAACACTCCCATACCCCACTTATGGATCAAAAGTGATATCCGTCATGATTTTTGCAGACATACCCAGTGCGTCTGCTCAAAAAAAAAAAAAAGCAAACATCGCCAAAATTCTTACAAAATTTGGTGATGTATTCAAAATTTGGGTTAAAATTAAGTACAGAGCATGTTAATTTGGTCTCTAGTTCGAGTAATTGTGAAAAAAGGACCTGTAGGCATGTGAATCATCAGTATATGTTTGCACCGTGGCCAATACTCTATTGCATTGATGTTTGGTAGAAAGGAATTGATTAAATGAAATTTCGTATTTCATTTTCAAAATTTTAAATAACTTTTTGTCAAACAACAATTATTTTTTTCGCATTTAAATGTTCACTGCAACAACGTAGTTAGTTTCCGTTATGTTGAAGTTTGGTACAGTCAATGAAAATTATTATTATAAAACAAGTTGTGACTTCAGCTTGCCAATTTAAAAAAAGGTGAACATTATCAAGTTGTAAACTACAGTTGCGATTGGCTGGTTGCGCAACCCAACAACGAAGATAGTCCGTGATTGTGAAAATGTCGTATTTTTTAGCATGCTGTAGCGTCGTTTTAATAAAGCTAGCTGAGTCAGGCTCCTTGCAGTATAGAGTAACTGGGAGTCACGTGTGTGCACTGTCTCATAGAATAAGTATGGACAATATACGGAGGAAGAACAACGATACGACCATGGCAAGAGCAAAATTCATACACTTGCATCAAGCCAGCATCCAGGTGTTTTGTGACTGGGATCTATATACGTATAAATAAATAAATAAATAAATAAATAAATAAATAAATAAATAAATAAATAAATAAATAAATAAATAAATAAATAAATAAATGAATGAATGAATGAATGAATGAATGAATGAATAGATAAATAAAGAAATGACATTTGTACGTGTTTAATGCCGTTCTGCAAAATCTAAAAGTTTAATTTGCAGGTTTATTAGATATAGAAATGCTTACATATAAAATAGAAGGACTTATAGCTGTAGTCAGCCACCACTTTCTACTTCCATGCGGCCAGCATATTCTTGGGCTGTGCCCCAGGTGGCGCGACAATCGCTGTTCAGCCAGAGGGAAACGACAGCTATCATTCTCCGTGTTAAAGGCAACGCGAAGTGCTGCTACCACTAGGCGGCTAATTGTATGTTAATGATATATAATAATGGAAGTTATCAGAAATGCCCAAGTAACTGTTGTCTGCTACCTTTTTCGTCAATGATGAAACATGTTCGAAATCAATATTTTTCCTGGGGCACACAATGTCACCTAGAGTGCGCCGGATCAAGTCGTTGACTCTATCTCAACAGGGTTTACATAGGGGGTCTGCTCAAACTTGGTCAGATTTCGCATGAGGAATAAATCTGAATAATTGAGTAGAGATGTCTTCCGAATGCACAATATTTTTGGAAGTTTTGCTATATTTATAGATGTCTGAACCTGTTTTTTTTTAATCTGCAATTTGAACAGATTGATAGTACTGTCCAAACAAAAGCTAGCGAATCCCTGGTTTTACAAATGACAATCTCATACTATCCTGTATTTTTTACGTCGAGCATGTCTAAACCTGTTTTTAAATCTGCAATTTGATAGTACTGTTTAAACAAAAGTGAGCGAATCCCTGGTCTAACGAATGACTATTTCGTGCTACCTTGTATTTTGTCACTTCGAGCATTCTAATATCCTGGTTTATGGAGAAAGTAAGAGCTCAAACGGTTAAAAGGGATAACCTGGCAATGTCACTATTAGAGATCATTAAATCTCCAGGATGCAAGTCCTGGCCTAGATCTGTAACTTGTTATGCATTTATTCCATTGTCCTGAAGGAGAGACCATAGAGGGAAATAACCTTGGACATCCTCCAGTGCCCACCAACAATATTATTTGTTCCCTCCAGTTGGGAACTTCGATTTTGAAGTCATGGTTGGCTCTGAGAGCGGCCAAATTCCAACATGACTTAAAACAATAATATCACGCAACAACATAATCTCTTCGTTCCATATTATCTATAAACTAACGAGGGGGAAGTTTATTTAGGACTGTGCGCAGCGTAGCATCTACCGGGGTATTATGTCTTGTTAACAGATTGTACCACACATGCAATTCTTAGCCGGTGGTACACCTGCCAAAATACCATGCCTCGATTGTGTCAAGAGCTTCCTCAATGCTGATCTAATCGTCAATATCATGCAAAAAAAGTTCAAGGAAATGAAAAGACATAATAGATGCTATTGAAAAATCAAAAGAAAAACAAACAAAACAAAACAAAAATCTCAAAGCAAAAGAGCTTTTGCTTTGAGTTCCTTTTGCCATTGTACTGTTTACTTATTATCTTTGATGCGATGATGATGATGATGATGATGATGATGATGATGATGATGATGATATGATGATGGCCCTTTTGTACAAAAACATACAATGTTTGGCTTAATCTTATGTATATTGTACAATAGGAAGTATTCATATTACCTCGGCTATTGTGCTACCACCCAGGCTGCCTCGACAAACTGGGTAGGAAGGAGGGCAAATTCATGCATTGAACAGGGTTAAATGAGCTTTTATGATAAAACTAATAACTTCAGAAAGCGAAATGCATAAGAAATATCACTCACTAAGTTTTAAAAGATACAATATGCTGACAAAGTTTGGAAAATTTTATTTTTTGACAGACAAGGTGTCATTTCTGGATGGTTAGGTAACGTAACTGCTATAAGTGCTGTAAACATGGCGGAGGCATAGCTCTGTTATGCAGTAACTATAAAAGGAGACGAGCTGGTCTGCGTTAGATATAGTTGAATATGAATACCTCCTGTTGCTAAACAGGGCTGTACTCTATATTAATCCCTCTTGTACAAGACAATATTTGAATGATTTCGTCTCTTCCCCAGTTGTTACAAGCAAATCGTAAGCAAATTTGCCTGTTTAGCTGGCTCTTATGCCATTTTCGTGTCTGACTGGTGGCCTGCTAGGGTCACAGTCCAACACTCATAGGCCATAGGTCTGCTAAGCGGACAAGAATCAAATAAGAAAATGCTAAAATCTTATAGATTCCGGCGACCTGCTTATGGATGTATAAAACTTGACACCAAAACCCAGTTGGTCTGTCAAGCCATCTCCTTCCCTTTCAAAGTGACTAAATCACCCCATGCTTGTTACAACATTTTCCTTTCAAATTTCCTCCTTGAGTAGTAGTGAATGGGAATGCTTGATAAAGTCCACGGAAATAGCTTGCGCAGGTAACACACTTCACCTGATGTCGGTTGTACACTTGCGAGCCACTCAAGCTTAACCTGGGAAAGACTTAAAGGAATACGAATATATTGAGAGAAAACTGGCAGACTTAAATCAAATGGGAAATACCATACGACCTTTGCAAACGTACGGATTATTAACTGTTGACGGTTTGGGGTATTGAGCTGCTTGGAACGCTTGTCTCTTCCTTGTCTTATGAATACCTTGCTACCCTTGACCTTAAAGCTTTATGCTGCTCCAACAGTCGTGTCGGGTGGCAGGGTGCAAGAGGTTATGTTGGGAACTGGGAAGTCCAAGATTCAATTAGTCTAAAATTGAGGGAAAATATTACACACTATGATAATAATAATAATAAAAACATGGAATTGAACAATCCATGAAATGTCAAAATCAACATATAATTAACTTAACACAAAATGAGAACTGTTGATTTTACTATGTTTGTTTATGTGGTCGGCCCCCAACTTTCATTTGTAATTAATATTCTACATGTAGTTACACTGCAGTCATCAGAATTCTGCCTTTAGTTCATTCTCTTGATATATTGAAGCATAGCCATTTTGAGCTATGAACCACCTTGGTTTGCGCATACATCATCATGTTTTGGCGTTCATAAGCAACTTATAGATATGCAAAACTGACATGTGGTGAAAGCCTTTTGTCATCATCATAACACATCCAGTATAGTTAGTACCCGCCAATTTGTATGTTGATACCACTCACCTTGATAATAACTTCAGCAGTTCATTTTTCTGATAACTATTTTAAGCCTTGGTCGGCTGAACACATTCTGACTTCATTATTAACCAAAGCCTTTTAAATGATCATGTCTGTCAATATCATTTGGATGGAGTCACTTTTATCTTTGCTTTTCATTTGAACCCGCTGATACTTTATTTCCTCATGTATCTGGTTATTTTAAACTGCTATTTGTGGTTTGGTTGTGTGTCTATGTGTATCTCATTATTATTTTGATGTACGCTGTACTTGCTTTCATAGTGAAATATTAGTGGTGATGTGTATTATGCCTTATTTCATTATGATTTACTTTATGATATGTTTTATATGGTTTCTGTACGATTGGATGTGTGTATAGTATATTCATGTTAATAAAATCTGAATAATACTTGAACCCGTTCTCTCTTTTCTCAAGACAGTGGTTCAGGCAATTTTCAAAACTGGTTCTATTAACATAGACAAACTGCTAACTAGCTGTCAGTTAACCCTTCCACCCTTAAACCGGCTTAAACCGGCTGGTGGTCAAATGTCGTCTGCTTCAGTATTTTCAACTATTTTCAACAGTAATGAAACACAATTTGGACTGAGGCTTGTAGATCAGCCCTATCAAGATCACATGCCCAGGTCAATAATTTTCCTTGGCATGAGTTGGGCACTTAGTGCCCGACTCATGCCAAGGAAAGTTGTTGACTCAAGTGTCAATTCAGAGGGGAAAGGGCTAAAGTGTCATAAGATTTAAATCTGATGGAAAGAGAAAAGGTTAAATTTCCAGTAGCTGAATTGCTTCTTTTCAAACAGCTGTCATGCTTCTTGACTCACAGAATAATAACTGACTGTTATGTGCTGGTTGAAGTATGTTAAGTTAACTGCCACGGTTGGCATTTTATCTCTACATCTTTGTTTCTTCATAAATATCATGGACATTATATATTCGGCCTTGCAACATTGCTAGTCAGCTTTTTTTAACTTGTATGTATGTGTTTTCCTATATGTTCATTTCTATTGTGTTGTATTATTGCTTGTATATCTCGATGTATTTTACACCCTCCTCTGTGTGGGGGTTTAATAAAGACACTAATATCATAACCCTGACAAAGAATTTCGTTGGTCCAGCCGGCGACAACTATCGGCAATTTAGAATGTTGTATGCTTTGTCTTCCCCTTCCCCCCTTCCACAATATTGCTGTTCCCGCAACTGTTTTGAATGAAGATATTGCGTTAATAAGCTCATTGTTAACACGTATCCAATATGTATGTGCCGCAACAGGATGACTCATTGTTATAACATTACAGGAAGGGTCAGGTGACATATCACTTTGTGGCAGTGTCGTTTAATGGTATGAAGCACACCTCTGTCCACGGATGAACTCTCTCCAGTTCAATTTACTGATCCCAGGATATCTAATTCTCGTGGGTTTTGTCGCACATTGTACCTTGGGGAAATCACGTTTACTTGGTCATTCTTGTGTATATAGTGCAAATTCACCTAGTTTTCTCTATTTAAAGTGTGTGTGTCAGCACACACTTTTCTGTTTTTCTAGGAATTCTTTATTTCTTTCTTTCTTTCTTCTTTCTTTCTTTCTTTCTTTCTTTCTTTCTTTCTTTCTTTCTTTCTTTCTTTCTTTCTTTCTTTACAGGCAAATTTGTCCGACATTTCATTTGAAAAGTATAACATGTAGAAACTCCAAACTTGGCACAATTATACTTCTATAGATAAAGTCTGGCCTTTTTATAATGAGAGGTCATGCTTTTCAAAATTATGCAAATGAGGGCTAATTAAAGTTTTAAATCTTCAATATGTTACATAGCTGTGGTGCTGGCTCTGCTATGTGTCTGCCACCCCACCAAACACACATGACCAGTGACAGTGAATGATTGGTATCAAATGGCCAGCGTATTCCAAAGTCCTGGCAAGTGTAACCACATCAAAATAAACCCCACCCTTTCCTCCTGAAGTTTATGTGTATTTTATTACCCCAATAGATTTCACTCATAATCCACACCCTTTATCAACATCCTAAGACCTGTGGGACATTTTTACAGGGGTGTCACATCTCAATTTAACTGTAAACAAGCCATAATCCTGGTATATATTTTACAAGATGTGACATCAAAATGACCCTTTGAAAATGCGGCATGCCTTGACTCATTCAGGACAGAAGTCTTCATTTACTGTCAGTAAAATTTGTATCAAAGGGATATACTGAGTATTCTTATCTTTTAAATGAGGGGGTTCTGATTTAAAATTTCTGACAATCATAATAGAATATAATATCTGCTCATGATTTGTGATATTCTGACCTTTTTTATTTGTTTCAGACATTGTATTAGCAATGCAAATTTGAAAGAATTAGCAAAGAGCATATCCTTTGGGTTTATCACTGAATGAGTTAATTTTGTCATATAAACATTGGCTGCATTGATTGAATGGCTATGTCTGTTTGGTAATTTAATTATAAGTTAATGTTTTCTTTTTGGACACGAGTCAGTTCAGTAGCTCTTAAAGAAAACATTTTGGGCTACATTATTTATTTACAATTACACAGTCCAGGAAATGCTCAAGATCCCTGCTCATGCATTCTATCATTAAAGTGAGTGTGTCAACACACACTTTTCTTTCTTTCTTTCTTTCTTTCTTTCTTTCTTTCTTTCTTTCTTTCTTTCTTTCTTTCTTTCTTTCTTTCTTCTTTCTTTCTTTCTCTCTTTCTTTCTGTCTGTCTGTCTGTCTGTCTGTCTTTCTTTCTTTCTTTCTTTCTTTCTTTCTTTCTTTCTGACTGAATTTGAAATTTTCAATCTTGAATATCTTCAACAGTATAATAGAGATGTCATTCCAACTTCTACTAAGGGGTTGTTGACCATTGGCATCTAATCACCTAATGAATTAAAAACAAAAGTTGTAGCAATTTAAATTATGTAAAAAAGCACCATTAGAAATTTTAAATCTTGAATAACTTCAAAGCTATAATAGATAGATATGCCATTCCAACTTCTACTCCTGTTTTATTGAATAGTTGCACATTGCCATACCAATATGCTTTGAAGACACACACACTGATTTGCTATGCAGCAAATCATCTTTCCTAGTTATATTTTCCCTTAGTTTTGAAAAACAAAACACAATATATTGATGGAACAGTATTTCAGCATACTTTTAAAAGGAACTGCTATCATGTCCAGATGAGTGAATTTAAAACTAGATTCTAATGACCGAAACGCAGAGGACGTCAACATTTTGGCATCCGCAATAGAGTATCAATCATTCTGGAAGATAAATATTAGTAATATTAGCATTCACTGCAGGTGTACCGAAAAAGACATGAACATTTTTTTATCTATGGTAAAATGACAGCTGCTGGATATGGATGCCTCCATGTGTTTTTGTAATGTTGGCTTGCTGGCCTCAGGCCACTGCTGCTGTCATATATTTAAGCGGCCTGGCTTTGTGGAAAGAGTTGTAGGACTTTGCAAAAATTCAAAAATGTTTTGGAAATTTGCTTCCACAGCCTTTAATTTTCGGAGGGAGGGGAGCTCTGCTTCCATATAATAGCAGAGAGTAGCATAGCCTCGAATCAATTAGAGTAGCCAAATACAGGAAAATAAATAATAACTGGGGCAGCATCTTTTTGGTTCCATGGATGTATCTTAGTGTCATCTAACCGTCTTGTAAATTATTCTGCGCGCTAAATTTATACGAAATGAGAGAAGCATCTGTTCGTGTTGTGTTGATATATTTTTCCACATCATATCCCCTGACATGGTTAGGCGAGCTACTTCCTTTAAAAGCGACAATATTTTGAATATCAGTTAACCATGATGCCTTCAGACACTTCTATTGCAACTGCAGAGCCATACCTCGAATAGATACAAAGTTGCAGATGTGATCGTTGGCTTATTCTAGGATAAATTGGGAGATGATGCCAGATAGGTTACTAAAATCATATTATGTGCAGCATTGATTCGGTGTCCAAACTTGAAGTGCAATTGATGAACCGCGTCGCAAAATCATATTTGTATCTTCTGTTTATGAATTATGCAGGGCACCCCCCCCCCTAAAAAAAATAATAAAATAAATAAAATTTAAAAAAAAAATAGCACTTCCTTGTGACCTCCTTCAAAACCAAACAATTTCCCTCCATTTAATTGGAATTTGACTGCATCATGTGACATAAAGGCTAAGTTTTGAGTCACTATATACCAATATGAGGTGCAATAATTTATTTCAATTTAAACAACCTATACGTACATTCTCTCCCTTTACATTTGGGCCATCTGCAGCAGGTTGGAGTACATCGGTGATCCATCTATGCTACATAGTGTTATATACAAAAATAAAACATTAAAATATATTCGGTTAAAGGGAAGCAGCTGCCTAGGTTTCAAGTCCTATTTTACCTCGTTTAAAAATGACAGGGTTCGAGGGTGGCATTTTATGTTTGAACAACCGTAAATGTCCAAGTCCGAAATAAATTATGTCTGTGTGCCAACACAGACATACTGTTTTTCTAGGAATTCTTTCTTTCTTTCTTTCCTTTCTTCTTTCTTTCTTTCTTTCTTTCTTTCTTTCTTTCTTTCTTTCTTTCTTTACAGGCAAATTTGTCCGACATTTCATTTGAAAAGTATTACACGTAGAAAGTCCAAACTTGGCACAATTATACTTCTATGGATGAAGTCAGGCCTTTTTATAATGAGAGGTCATACTTTTCAAAATTATGCAAATGAGGGCTAATTAAAGTTTTAAATCTTCAATATCTTATGTACTACAGTAGATGTGGTTCAGAGTGTATAGGAATTCGATCATAGCCAGGTAAAGGTCATCTCAAATGTCAAGGTCATGTCAAGGTCAAAGGTCATGTCAAGGTCAAAGGTCAGTTTTAAGCCAAAATGTTATTTTTGAGGTCTAAGTTCACTTCAGGTTGAGGTCATCTCAAGGTCAAAGGTCACTTCAAGGTCAGAGGCCACTTTCAATGGTTGCTTTCTTCTTGCCATAACTTGGTCAATTTTTATCCAATTTTGATCATGTTGAGCTCAAACTGTAGCTATTGTACACTGCACATTTTTGAAACTTACATTTGACCTCTAAAGGTCAAAGGTCAAGGTCATTTCGACCTTTGAAAGTTCCGTCCAGCCATAACTTAGTCAATTTCCAAACAATTTTAATCATGTCAGACTCAAATCGTGGGTATTGCAACACTGTATGTTTTTATAAGAACATGTAACCTCAAAAGGGCAATGTCAATGTCTTTTGGCCCTTTGAAAGTTTCATCTTGTCAAAACTTGGTCAATTTTCATCCGACTTGGTTCATGTTGGGCTTAAAATTGTCGGTAATGTAACACTGTGCAATTTACATGTGACCTGGCAAGGTGAAAGGTCAAGGTCATTTGGACTTTGAATTTTGCATCCAGGCATAGGCTCAAAGTGATGTGAAGTACCATAGGATAAAGATGTAGCATTTAATATTTACAACTTTTGAAGGCACACAGACAGATTTGCTTTGAAGCAAATCTTCTTTTCTAGTTTCTAACTGTAATAACGCGGCCTCAACACATACTGCACAGTACGACTTCCCGATTAAACCAAATAAGGGAGTAGAAAATTTGGTCTTAGTTGAGAATAGAATTAAATAAAGAACACATAAAAAACGAAACTGTAAATAAGGAGTCGTTACACAGAAAGTCTCTTCACGGATATGGGCTTAATAGTAGATGATGGTGTACTGGTATTCTGATTGAAATTTTTATTTTTAAATTCCTGGTAATTGCAGATTCCAAACACGATACAGCTTGTTCAGTTTACTAAGTCTTAGAATGATGAATGCAGTCTTGCGTGTTTGATTAATGTGAAAATATCTCAATTATGTTTTTGTCTATGTTATTTTGTCGTACGCCCATGGGGAATTTACAGTGTACATCAACCAGAATTTGAAATATACATACATCACAATGTGTCATAGCTTCACATGGACCGCAGTGTTTCCATAAACCCGCTCCACTTTGTGCGCGCGCGCGATCCGTCGTGTCTGTTTGTGAACCCTAAGTCCAACTTGTAAAATAGGTGCTGGCGAGAATGTCTTGATTGTATTCTTATAACATCAACTCCTCAATGTAATTTAGCTCTGAGGAAAAATTATTATTATTATTATTATTATTATTATTATTATTATTATTATTATTATTATTATTATTATTATTATTATTATTATTATTATTATTATTATTATTATTATTATTATTATTATTATTATATTGGTTTTCGTTTTTCTTTTGGTTTTTGTTTTGCTTATACTTTTCTTTGGTTTCTTTTGCTGCATTCTTTTATTTATTTTATTGCCAGTTAGCATGTGGCATGTATAAATAAAATGGACTCATACTTTATCAAATTTGCAGGCTGACCCTTCAAAAGTCAGATATTTTTAATACCAACCACTTCGGGCGGCATTTATTTCACTTTGAGTGCATTTTAGTATGATACAAACCGACAAAGAACGTTGTATGGAGGTAAACGATGCCCTTGTGTTTGACCTATTTCAAGTTTGCTGGTACTTGTAACCTGCGATTGCCTTTTACAGCTACCTTTTAACATTTACCCTTGTATATCGTGTATAGATTAAAAATTTAGATTTCTTGGTTGTTTGGGTGGTAGCTACAGAACTTTTGAATAAATTCTGTAAAATTGTAATGCTACATTTTGCATAAAATTTGAACAATGGACAAAATATCTAACGAGTAAGCTGTATTTTGGTATGATAATTTCAAAACATATTCGACAACTGTTACATAAAATTGAAATCTGCATTAGAAAGATCACGTTAGAAGCTGCAGGTGAAGATTAATTTTTCATTGTGGATTGACACTTTGAATTGGCGTGTCAGTGAATTTCATGTTGTTCACCTCTAAATAAATGACTTTTAATTTAGGTCGTTTGATGCACACACTATGATTTTTGATTGCCTTTAACAGGACTGAATACGTCAATGGCTTATTGGATTACCTTTCTCTTCTGATGAAGCTGTACGCCATTAAAATCTAAAAATCTCCAAGCTATATCTGGCAGACCGACATTGAAAATATGGCACCTCCTCCCGACAAAAATGGCCTACGTGCAACAGAATTATTTATGTGTCGGTTCCAATTGATATTTTCTGGGGAACATCCAGTGCCAGTGTTAGTATTGCGCTGTTTTTTTTCTTTTTTTTTTTTTTTTTTTTTTTTTATGCTTATTTATTTTTTTTAAATTTTTGTTCTTCAATGCAACTATTGAAATAACAGGTCCGCCTTAAAGACGAGGTAAGTGTGAGTCTAACTCATTGGACAAGTTTTATAGACACAGCACGATGTACTGAGTGACCCCCGAAGCCCGAGTTTGCTACACTTGCCTATCCAGTTTGATGATCTTGTCACAAACAAGACCAACACAATGTGTTTTTTTTTGGGGGGGGGGGGGGGGGGCTGCAAGAACCTAACCTTTGCACAGAATGTTCGTTGCGAAACTGTTCTATAAACTGTCAATGAACAGTCTCACGTTAACGGCAGGACATACGCCGAAGGCATTTGCAGGTAACTGCTACATACCACGACCAATAGGCTGAAAAGGGATTGATCCAAACCTTTATTAAGTGCATATTTCTGGAAAGGTTGGGGCCTAAAGCTTTGAAATATGATTCTGATTTCACCTTTGTGTGCTAATTGTTGAATAAATATTAAACTCATTCGAAATATATATATATATATATATATATATATATATATATATATATATATATATATATATATATATATATATAAACAAATGTCAGACCCCTAAATATGGATACACGTCTTCTCAATTTCTTCAAAAGTCAAACATTTTTTTTACAGATATGATGAATACAAATGTGTGGCTTTTAAAACACGTATCACGATCTTTATATCTTGTTTACTTTCCCACACACGTGCTTTCAAAAATATAGCGCCCCCCTCCCCCAAAAAATGTAATCGTCTATTTTGGTCTTTCATAACTGCAAAACAAACACGGAGGAAGTGAATCCATGGCACGCATAGTTTAGCCATTTATAGGGCCACATGAATTTTGTTTTAAAAACTAACATTTGGATGAACATGTAAGCAGTAATTTAAACGTTTGTATATGGGTCTGACACTCGACATGCTTTCACATAGCTGAATGTTTATTTCGGAATTAGATTATAACGTTAAAATCGTCGTCATGGTTAAAATATTTGAATCACCGCATGTCCATTCCCAAAATAACCCCCTTTTATCTGTTTTCATCAATATTTTTCACTCCATGAACTTTGGTTGGTAGTGCATGGACACCCCCGAAATACTTGAAGTTTTACTTGCCCTTAAGTCAGTTTTCTTGAAAGGTTCTAACGTGTACGTAATAATATTGATAATAATAACGAGGAGTTGCATTGCCTTTACAAAGTACATCTGGATTTGATGCATTCTAAACGCATCAATGTTGTAATTCTATGGAGTTGCGTGTCACGCAGAACACATCTCCTGTGCATTTATGTTGACAGACAAGATCATAGTATCACGGCGATGGTAGCCAAGTCTTGTAGTAAGATTGTCTGACGATGATGAACCAAACGTGTATAAAACATATTTTGGTCATAAACAAAATAAATATATGTTATAGTTCATTAGTCCTGCTACAAAAATGGATTTCAATATGGATTTATATATATAAGAAAAAGGATGATCTGTAAAGCGGTGGTTGTCCCTGTCTGAGATCGATGGTTGCAAAGAGAAAAAATACACTTAGATCATTGGCCAGTTTAAAAGCATAATTATCCTTGTATATATATATATATATATATATATATATATATATATATATATATATATGTATATATATATATATATATATATATTATTTTAAGATTGATGGTTGCAAAGAGAAAAATACACTTAGATCATTGGCCAGTTTAAAAGCATAATTATCCTTGTATATATATATATATATATATATATATATATATATATATATATATATATATATAAGTTTGCATGTATATATATATACATATATATATATATATATATATATATATATATATATATATATATATATATATATATATATATATATATATATAATTTTAAGCACTCTGAAAAATATTTGCTTATGAAGCGACCCTCTCTCGAGGCACCCCCACCTCACCGATGTTCAGTGCAGGGACGTATATTATATTTGCTCTTCACAGTAACAATTCATTATTAAAGCTTAATTTGGTTTAAACGTACTGCATTAAAAAAAGACAATTGGCCGACAGGCTCACCAGCCTGTATTAGCACCAATAAGACAACACAACAATGAAGTTGCAAGGCACCAGTACACGGACATGCAAAGAGGACCACAATTAAGATAATGAAGGGAGAGGGTAATGAAGTAATGTGTTAGCTAATGATTAAAAATCAATCTTTGAAGTACACTAGATATAGCAAAATATTTCAACGTCATGTTTTACACCAGTTAGAATCCTCAATAAATTTATGCACAGCTTTAAAAATTTGCTCATTTAGCTTCCTTATGTTTCCTCTACCTTGGATATACTGGATAGCCTCCAAATTAGTCTTTGTATACTATTAGGCAATCCAGAGAAAATAAATATGTTTATAGTAATAAAAAATACTGTTCTCAAACTAAAGTTTCCGTGCTCTGTTATCTTTGATTGTAAGTCATATCTCAGAAGAACACATTTGTTACACTCCAAAAAGAAGTGGCAAGTACTTTCTGCATTAACACCACATGAACATAAGGAGCAGTCAACAGCACCTATTTTGACGAGGTCACTCTTCAACTAGCTACAGTTCATCCTCATTCCAGAACTAATAACATCAATTTTCATTTCACCCACATGGTAAATATCGTCACGTTTACATTAGTTTTTTTTAATTCCCTCTTGAATCGTCCAGGTGTTCCAAAATTCTAACGGACCGAGGTAATAGATTTCATTCACGTATTGCTATAGAAAATATGAGTTGTAAAATGCACTTTCCTTGCCTTCAGTGGCGTGAATTTGATTAGTTCGCATCGACGTTTTTCCAGGCAGTAGATTACAGAGATATTTAAGGGCAAATCCATTTACAATTTTAAACATAAGCACCAATTTCAGTTTTCTCCGTTCTTTTTGTGCGTATTCCGAGATAGGTTGGGACCCGCTTGCCGACCGTACGAAAAAGCTTTATTTACGCACTGTTATTTACAGTGAGAAAGATTATTGACACACACACACACACACATACATATATATATATATATATATATATATATATAAACCGTTTGTGTGCACACAGAGTGGAAGGTAACTCTTGGTCTACGTTTTTCTTAATCACTATGTGTTACCACAGAGAAGTTTTTTCCACGCTGACGTCATTCATGTGCGTCAAGTCAGGTACACTTGATTATCATAACGGTCAGCCTTCATCGGTTTTGCTGAAGCCTATCTACTAACCGGCTTTGGGGAAGCCTACCCAAAGCCTACAACAATGTCAACCAAGCAAATCAAGTGCATGGTTATCTTGTGTGTTTGTTTTCGGTCTTTATTTATATAAAATTTAGATTGTATCAATGAATATTTACTGGCAGTAAAGTTCAGACTCCTAGCTGAAGTATAAAACATTTAATGTAATGTGTAAACAAGACATGTTTGTAAAACACAGGTGCCCCCTCCCGCCATCATGTTTGCCCTCACTACCCTTTTGAAAGTACTAAATGGGGCACTCATGACCTCGGCAAGTGGATACTGAATCCAAATTCACTAAAGTGGCCTTCTGACCTTGGAAATTAGATCAAGGTCACTCTTCTTTGAATCTGATATAGCCCTTATAGAAGACTATAGACATCTACAAAATAAAAGCTCTGGCTAAAAAAATCAGCAGTTATTAAGCAGAAACCAAATTCAGTGATGTGACTCTGTGACCTTGGCAATTGGCTCAAGATCACCATTTCAAAACCTGACATAGCTTTTATAGAAGGCTATGGTCCTGTGCAATATGAAAGCCCCAGGTCAAAAACATATTTAGTTATCATGCAGAAACCAAGTCCACTTATAATAGGACTCCAGATGATTACCTTGGAAATTTCGTCAAGGTCATCCATCTTCTAAGCTGACCAAGCCCTAATTGAGGGCTATTAACAGGCGCAATATTGAGGTCAGAACTTAAATTCTGAGTCACAATACACAAACACAGCTCATTAAAAGGGCTTTGTGACCTTTGAATTCAGATGAAGGTCACCCATCTTCGAACTGGACCTAGCCCTGTATGATGACTATTATTTTGTGCAATATATAGGTCCTTTTCTAAATATCATGCGGAAACTAAACTTACAATAGTACCTCCGTGACCATGGAAATAGGGTCCGGGTCAACCACATTCATCTTTCACCTAGCCCCCCCCCACCCACCCACCCGCCCACCCCCCCACCCCCCCCCACACACACGTGCCCGATGGGTATACATTTTAGCACTTTCAAAGTCCTATTTAAAAATTCTTGAGTTATTGGGAAGAAACCACAATATCTCTACCGACAAACAGACCGACCTGGTGACCTTGGGAATTTGGTCAAGATCATCCATCTTCTAAGCTTACCGAGCCCTAAATAAGGACTTTTACAATGTGCAATATTGAAGCCATAACTTAAATTCTGAGTTACAGTGCACAAGACAAATTCACCAAAGTGACCTTGTGACCTTTGAATTTAAGTCAAAGTCACCCATCTTCAAATTTGACCCATCCCTGCATTAGAACTATAATTCTGTGCAATATACGGCATCTAACATGAAAACTTTTCTAATTATCCTGCGGAAACCAAAACTTACTACAGCACCTCTCTGTCCTTGGAAATATGGTCAGAGTTAACCACCTTCATACTTCACTTATCCCCTTATACTGAAGTATATACCTGGGCATTATCAAAGTCATATCTTAAAAACTTCTTGAGGTATGGTGCAGAAACCGGTGTTTCTACCGATCGACCGACCGACATGAGCAAATCTGTATGCTCCGCCTTCTTGTGGGGCGGGGGGGGGGGGAGGGACAAAATAAAATAAAATAAATAAAGGAGGAACGTTGACAGAAAAGGATACTTTGGAGGAAGTTTCACACTCGATTCTATACTTTTTGGGGTCAAAAATGGTCTTTGCACTGGGTTCTTATTTTTCCAGTGTGCTGGCCTGTTTGCGAACCTGCTATGCGGCCGTTATTATGTTGTGTGTGCCAACACAGACATTCTGTTTTTCCTAGGTATGTTCGTCAGTTTTGTAGAACACTATTACACTCAGAAACTTCACACTTGGCATGATGATCGGTCTCAACATGAATTTGCGCCTTTTAATATAGAGGAGAAAATACGTTTAAGATTATACAACTTAGGGGCATTTGAAATTTTAAATCTTGAATATCTTCCAGTTTTAAATTATGTCGAGGTGAAAGGTCATCCTAAAGGTCAAAGGTCATTTCAAGATCAAAGGTCAATGTCATTTGGACCTTTGGTATTTACTTCTGGCCATAACTTGATTAATTTTAATCTGTTTTTGACCATGTTAGACTCAAAGTGTAGATATTGTGACACTGCACATTTTTGTAATACACATTTGACCTGTAAAGGTCAAAAATTTCATCTGGCCCTTTGAAATTTTCATTTGTCCATAACTTGGGTAATTTATTCTGACTTGGTTCATGCTAGGCTCAAATTGTAGATATTGGAACATTGCACATTTTTGTTATTTGCATGTAACCTCTAAAGGTCAAAGGTCAAGGTCATTTGGACCCTTTCAAAGTTTCTTTTAGCGATAACGTGGTCACTTTTCATCCAGTCTTAATCATGTTGAACTCAAATTGTAGATATTGCAACACTGCACATTTTTGTAACTTGCATGCGACTTCTACGGGTCAATGTCATTTACACTTCGAAATGTTCATCTAGTCATATTTCCAGCTTTCGAAGGCACACAGACAGATTTGCTTTGAAGCAAATTGTCTTTTCTAGTTGTGGGCTTTTCTCTAGTTATACTTATGATTCATGCAAGATCGCACTAGAAATCGCAAAATGTATCAACATAAAACCTGAAAACCACATCGGCCACAGCAAAGGTTAAGAGTCTTATCTCGAGACTCCTGGTAAATACTGCACAATTCTGGCCTCCTTCACTCTGCTTGGGTCAATTTTGAGCAAATAATAGCCCGGGTCTGAAAAGCTGTATTTCACACTTCACCGGACAAAATCTTGACCTTGTGATGTCTTAAAATATCAGTCCACAGTTCACAATTTATTGCAATGATGAGTCATGTTTGCTCCAAAATGACAAAGCCCTAATCACATTTCACAAAAAAAGCGTAGTCCCAATTCCATCCCCACCTTCATGTTCGTATCAGCCATGACACTCCCATTGGGCTAAAAAGTCATGTTGTGACACCTGTACAGTCTCCTGGTAGCAACTATTGATTGGGATCGCCGCACGAAACTTGTTTTGGTGTTAGAACACAAGAAATTCGACCTTCGTTTCACCTTGAAATGACTTTCAAATATAAAGCATAAGCACCTGCTTAATTCTTACAGCCAAAGGTGTATAACGCATTAAGGGCTAAAAGTTGGTGATTTTGCAAAACGTAATAAAATCTATACCGGCGCAACATGGTCTCTCAAGGAGGCAAATGACAGTATCATTGCAGGGAAACCAAATATATGCACAAACAAGTGACCTCGTCAACATGAGAAATACGCTTTGGTTAATATAAACTAAGTACCCCCCCCCCCCCTCCCCCAAGGTCTCGCCCAGATACATAATCCTAGTTGGTGTCACCAACTGTCGTTGAGTCGTTCAGCAGATATCGCACGGAAACCGCTTTCATACAAACGAACTGTGATCTTGAGAATTAGGTCAAGCTTAAGATCATCCAGATAGAATATCAACCCAGGTCTTAAACAGATGCATATTCCTACCAAGATTCACCAACGTTTGTAAAGTTCTTCAGCAGCTAACGCATGTTAGTCGATTTCACAGAAGTGACCCTGGGATCTAGAGAATGGGCTTAAAATTAAGTCACCCAAATACCATCCCAACTAGATCATACCAAGATACGTGATACTATTGCCAAGTTTTCGGTAGTTATAGCACGGAATCAATCATTCTGCCAACTTTCATTCAATTTCGATGTGTTCTTCAGGAATAACCGTAAGGAAACCAAGCGTTATGAACAAGAACGAAAGCACCCGCAAACCACCACCACCGCCACCACCACCACCACCAAGAACACCAACATTCAAAAGAAGCGGTAGGAATGGACAGTAAAACCAAATGTTTCCTATGTTCCATTGGGAAACATAAAAATGCAAAAAATAACCATCTAAAATCCAAGAATGCTCTTGTCGAAAAAAAAAATTGTTCCTGCAAGTAAACAGAATTACATCTATTTAACAGAAAAGGGCCATTTTCCAATATATCTACATAATTTTACAAAATGCCTATCAGCGCTTTTCGCCAATTGATGACCCTTGAAGAGTATGTAATATGATGATAATGATGATGATGATAATAATAATAATAATAATAATCCAATTGCCACCATGAGTAAACCGGACCTCCTTCATAAACTGATTGTATCGAGATGATCTTTATTGGTACTTTTAAGGAGACATCTAATGCGCTAGTCCACACAGGTGGTTTCACATGTATCGATTCTTACGGCACTCCCTGGTCATAAACTTATAAATAAAATAGCGTCGTATCTTCTGAGCACTTTTTTTTCTTATTTTTGGTCAAAATTTGAGTTTTTGTCAAATATTCTAGAGAAAAATTTGACAACTTGACAGTTTTTCGAATTTGAGTAGTATAGCCTTCAAACGAAAGGGAAATCCCCCCTCCCAACCCGACCGCCACTCCTTCCATGACAATGATGGCTGAGTCCATGCCATTTCAAGGTCACCTAGCGAGCAGTAGACATATGCAAGATTCATGTACCACTGCATGCAGTCCACAATCTTGCCAAGTATCATTGAACGAAATGCCGTGCAACCAAACATCCACGCGATGCCACCAGATTGACAGTTCCTTCCAACCGCCTGTCCTCAGGTCTTCATGCGGGTTGTTCCCGTCAACTAAGAAGAATCACAGTAGAACATTAGCGAATTTAAGCCCACAATCACTCACCCCGAAAGTGCATGTGAGCCTGAAAATTAAAAAAAAAAAAAAAAAAAAAAAAAATATATATATATATATATATATATATATATATATATATATATATATATATATATATATATATATATATATTAATATTAATGGGGGGGGGGGGATCTCTAAACTCTGCACCACCCTGCGACCCCTCACAAGGGCTTTGTTCGACCTACATATTTGAAACCAACCGTGAGACAAAAAATGTTTCTTCGTTCTCACGGATCCATCAATATCAGCTGCTTTGGCGGGACTCGATTCCATATCATCCCATGCAAACTATTTCACAATTCTTATGCTGACAAAAGTTATAGGTCACTTGTAGAAATGAAAATTTACTGATAAAACACGATTAATTTCCATTCAGACATCCTGGGTTAGCGCTTTCTGTCGTGCAACCTGCTATACCCAACACACACGTTCCCGCTTCCCGATCAAGCCAAATGCGAGACACAAAATTCCAGTTTCGCACTTCAATGACTCGCTGGTCAGGAAGCCGGCGAAGGTTGACCGCCTTTTGAATCAACTCTGCAGTGCCTGGATATTATTCTCTCCCTTGGCTTGAACAGAACTGAATGCTGCACGCACCTGTGGCGGGATTCAAGGCCCAGTTGTGTTGTTAACTCTTGACATTTAACTGGGCTGTAAGGATACACGGTCAGTGAGGCATTCTGAATGACCGAAACCCACTGCCAGATAATAGTTTACCTCATACAGTGCTAAAAAGTACATTTATGACAGTGAATAAACCAAGGATTGATTTTGAAGGAGCCCTAGTAATTAGTTTAGCTGCATTGTCGACGCAAAAATCCTACACGTACACATGTTGCTTTGATAAATGTCGATGGCAGACTTTTGCAAGCTCTTAAAAAATGTAATTAGTATTGTTTTATGCGCCTCTGATGCGCTTTTGACTTGTGGGTGGAGAGCTTCAAAGTCGGGCTATGCGATCACTTTGCGCGAAAACGGAGCAAAATTGGTCAAGTCTAAGATTCTGCGTACAAAGTGTGCTCAAAACTTGCACTACAACTGTATCCTAGATTCGATCAAAATTGTTTCAATCAAAATCGAAAAGTAAAAAAAAAATAAATAAATAAATAAACAAAAATTCAAAAAATGACACGCGAGACTGGAAAAACTCGAAAGCAACGTTTGACTGGTTTCAGAAAATTCAAAGCATCCACGGTAATCTTGTAGATGATTTTAAAGCAGTATCGAACAATATTAAATATAATGAGAATTGAGGCCAAATTACCTCCAGGGGACGATGCGACGGCACGTTCAAATTTCGATAAGTGGGAAATGTCATGTTGGATTTCCCAAGCATTGCAAAACATATTGCTTTGTCCACGGTGAATAAAGCACCCCAGCATACAGTGAATCAAATAAAGAATTATCAAATTGTTAGGAAATGAAAATGCCAAAAGCATGTCCTGGGAAACTAGACCGTGCTTTCCTTGTGGTTAATAATATATTACGGTCGGTATTATTTCAGATTTGGTCAAACAAATGGTCATCAATTTAATGCATTATATATATTTAACCAACACAACACAAAGGACGAACGTTGAAGTTGAAATTCTGGCTTGTAGGGTAGGTAGCTGCAAAATAATTTACATATGAGCGCTTGCTTCCATCATTCTAGATTTAGCAGACGTGGTCAAATTGACTCCGGACCTGTTCCCTGATTACAATTTGAACCATAAAAGATTCATACAAAGTCATTTGATTTATGAGCAAGAACTTCCCAACATTGTATTTTAACTGGTGGAATCGGTACACTGTGACATTTTGCTTGCTCGTCACAAGCTAAGTAATGGCGATTTCAATTTTAAATTCAAAATTGTGCAAAATTCCATTTGCTTCTATTTCCGACATGGCCAGTCAAAGAGCTACAATTGGGCCACACCCCACTATTTGCTGCCAAAAGTGCATAAAGTTAGGCTGTTAATTTTTGCCTACGAGTTGTCGATGAGAGGATTTGGCACTGTCCCGTTCATCACGGGAAAATGTGTTTTTCTTCGAACCATGGCAGGACAAATTGAATTTTTTGGTCGAGTACAGCAACCCATGTGTGATCCAATCAAGATGCTTTAAAGCCATCGAAAGCAATACACTCCATAAATAATTACTTTGAGGCCGTTCAATATTTTTTCATCATCGAGGATCTCCCCAGACGACAAAGAAAATGGCTCGTATGTTATACAATTTCGTGAACGAGGCTGTGATCCACGTCATGGTGGGCACCACTGGTCAAATGTCTGTCATCGTTGACCTGTCATATGTTGGACGAACCTACATCCTTCCGGCGAGAACGCTGTAGCTCCGAGTGTACAGCACACCAAACATGATGGCTGTTTGAACATCCCAAACAAAAAACAAAAACAGAAAATTTCATTCAAAATCTAAAAATCACTGGAGCGCGACTATTTGAAAAACCTGGTAGAAACCCACCCTAGGTACATTGCCACCAAGTTTGAAGTCATTCTGGATGACGGTTTTAGAGAAGTAGAAAATGTGAATTTGCATTAAAATGCCATCGACTTGCATTGTAATCAATAGATAGGCAAAGTGCATTGACCGATAAGTACCCCAACTATAAAAAATCGTTAAAAATCAGGAATCCAAAGCAGTGCCACCTTGTGAACAACTTTGTTTGACCCTTCCGCAACGAATATATCCACCACGTTTCAGCCTAATCTGAGTGACGGTTCTGAAGAAGAGGTCAAAATAGCAAAAATATACAAACAAGGCCATGGGCCTAAAATATAATCTGTGGCGGCAGACTGACCAGTTGGTCGATTGGTATTTTTGGTACACACATAATTGTGTGTGCATATGATGTGCTTCCAGAATATTTTCCATTTTCTAAAATTTTTGGTGTTGTACCTTTCATAATTTGTTGCCAAAGAAGGGAATACAGTAACAGCTGGCTTGAGAGACCTGGCCAAATTGAGATCACTTTTTCGGACCAACATATCAAAATATCTTTCTGAACAACAGACCCATGGGCCTAATGCTCTGCTGACAGATGACTAGCAGGTCAGCTGAGCTAAATATTATAAAACATTCACTGGTGTGTGACGACCCACGTACACTGCCACCAAGTTTGAGGTGAATCTGACAGACAGTTTCTTCACAGAAGTCCAAAACGTGAAAAAGCATTAGAATACCCATTGACTTGCATAGTAATCTGACAATAAGAAAGGTGCTTTTACCAATAAGTACCCGAATTGAAAACATCGCTCAAAATGAGGAAACCATAGTAATGCCACCTAGTGAACAACTTTGTTTGACAATTTCACATGGAGCATACCCACAAAGTTTCAGCTCAATCTGAGTGACGGTTCTGGAGAAGTCGAAAATAGTGAAAACAATAACATGTGCAACACCAAGGTTCAAGTGGTTCTCAAGTTATGATAAAGAGTAAAATTCATGTATGTTGCACTGTGACCCCAGAAACGAGATCAAGGTCATTCATGTAGTGTCTAAGCGTGACCTTCATACAGAAACATTAACCTGCTGCATCACTCTAATAACTCAAAACAGATCTCAAGTTATCAAGTAAACAGTAAATTTCGTGTCAGTTGTCCTGCGAATTAGCATTAGAATGCCCATTGACTTACATAGTAATCATAGGAAAGCTCCATTGACAGGGAAGTATCGTAATTGAAAAAAATTCTTAAAAATCAGGAATCCCAAAGCAGTGCCACCTAGTGAACAGCTGTGTTTGACCCTTCCACAAGAACATATCCATCACATTTCAGCTTAATCTGAGAGACAGTTCTGAGAACAAGTGAAAAATCGCAAAACCATACAAAAAAAATCATTAAAAAAATAGAAAAAATTGCAGCGCCACCTGGTGAACAAATTTGGAACTGCGTGTCCCTGGGAGTGTCTATGTACGATACCAAAGCAATTGGGTGAACGGTTTCAGAGGAGAAGAATTTTTAATGTTTGTCCCAAAAAAGAACCAAAAAAATGATAAAAAATCCAAAAATCAATGGAGCGTCACCATTTGAACAAACTTGGTAGAAATCTACCCAAGGCACATTCCCACCAAGTTTGAAGTAAATCTGGCACAAATTATTTAAGTTATAAGCATTACAAGATATTCCCATGTTAAACTTTCCTATAAAAACTTTTGTAAAGATTTTTGAAAAAAAAATCATAAAAAAATTCAAAAGTCATTGGAACAAGCCTGGTACATTGCCACCAAGTTTGAAGTTAATCTGGATGATGGTTTTGGAGAAGAAGTTGAAAATGTAAATTGGCATTAGAATGCCCATTGACTTACATAGTAATCGATAGGACAGGTACATTCACTGAAAAAGAGCCGAATTGAAAAAACTGTAAAACATCAGGAATCCGCAGCAGCCCCACATAGTGAACAACGTTGTTTGACCCTTCTACAAGGAACATATCCACCATGTTTCAGCTATATCTGAGTGAAAGTTCTAGAGAAGAAGTCAAAAATAGCTATAACACAAAAAATTCCTAAAAAAACTGCGAGTCGAAAAGCCATGTTACAGGTGGTTACTTTACTCAGGAACTTCAATACAAGACTGTAATGTTATAAGATATTAGCACTTCTATTCTGCGGAGTCCTGGACAGGTAAATAGCGTTGGTGAGACCTAAAACAAATGTCGTGTTTCCTGTTGCAGCAAAGCACAAAAGTAGAGTAGGTAGGCAGGTAGTGATTCTTATTTTTTTTTTCAATGTTTTTTCAACAGTTTATAATGTGAATTATAAATCACAGTTTATAATTCACACTATAAACTGTGAATCTCTGAATCACAATGTGATTTGAGTTATCTGATATCAACATTCTATTGAATTCCAAAAATTATTTAATGATTTTCTGACAAATTCTAGAAAATTATAAACAAAAATTATTCTTGACAAACATGACATTGGCACTGCATCTTTTTGATGATGCAAACAAAATTTTCACGGAGGCAATTAGCTTTCAATCTATTTTAATATATTTTAATTTGTTTATTGTATTGGTTGATTGATTTAAAAGTATATGTTCGAGTGTCGGCCTCCCTTGCATTTCAATGAAATAAAACTAAACTTTCAAATTTCAAGTATATTACAGAGTGATTGCTTCAAATATATCTTTGGCATCCTTTCCTCGTTGGATGACGTGCGGTCGGTAAAAGACAGTGAAAGATGAAAAATGATACATGTTGGAACTTGTGCATCTCAATATGACAATCTGCCAGAGTAGTAAATGGAGAAATATGTTAATTTTCTTTACAAATTCATTATAATATTTAAAGCCTGCAGTGCTATAACTCAGCTGTTAATTTCACATTCTTTTAACATGGGGGTTGGGGGGCCTCAAGTATTCTTATGTACAGGTACTTTTTATTTCAATTCCATTAAATTGATTTGATATCCTACATCCCAACGGGAGCCCCACGGCACGCAGAAATATTCATCGGCTCTCGCTTTGCATCGCGTATGCTGGGGCCTCATTTGGGTTGCGGTGAAATTGCGATCGTTTAAACACTCTATCCGGTGCTAGAATACAACAGATTCTGTCACTCTATGCGGCCAGTGCTCTGATATGCCTTCTATACTAAATTTGGTCTTTCTTTCTTGTCTATGCAATCCAAAGAACTCGACACAACAATCCCCAGATTCGTTCTCGTGCAAACAGATGACCGTACATCTCCATTTGTATGCCCGGATATGCAAACTCAAGAATTTGGGTTAATTTATTCAGCCTTCAGCAGGGAAGCGCAAGCCCGTCTTCCCGTTCTGTACTGCGGTAACATGTGCCGAAGTTTTCGAACAAAGTCTGCCTTACGAAATAGCCTCTCATAAAAGATGTTCCCAAAAATGTAACCAAAAGTCAATAGTATTACGCACTTTCTTTCGTTATGGCCGATGTAAACACAAGCAGAACGTCGACCAACATGTGGAGCGATGTGCCATTGTGCGCACGCATGTAACTCTGACTGCATACGCCACGCCCACGGGTGACCGCTTGGTCTTGGGGAAAGTTCCTTTGTCTCCGATGGCAGGGTTGTACTGGCATCAAGGTTGGATAATTACGCACTAATATTAGAACACTTGTGTACACACAGATAAGAAAAAGCCTCTTATTAAAAGATGTACCCCACAAATTAACAAACGACCTGCAGCTAAACTTTCTTCACGACATAGAGGCGCGTTTTTTCGGGTGAAACGATCCCCTAATGAGCAACAAGTGGATATTTTCAGACTTCTGAGAGCGGCCCTTGACCCATATATCAACTTCGCATCAAGTTTTCAACTAAATTGAATTAATTGATGACTTACAAATGGTTCTTTTCAAGCTCTTCAGACCCGCAACCTCAACAATTGGACCTTAAACCTCAAATTCCCGTTCAGAAACTTGGATATCCCCAATTTTTTTTGGCATTGCCAAGCAACACGTAAACAAAGATGGCCGCCAAAACTGATTGTAATATCTGTGGCTTCGCCACAGATAAAAATCATTAAAAAATTAGGAAAAAATTCGCAGCACCACCTGTTGAAATTCAGAACAAGCAGTCCCCGGGAGTGTCCCTGTGCGATAGCAAAGCAATTGGGTGAGCGGTTTCGGTGAGGATTTTTCAAAATTTGCCCGAAAAAAGAACAAAAAAATTAGAACAATTCCAAAAATCAATGGTGTGTGACCATTTGAACAAACTTGGTAGAGATCCATCCAAAGTACGTTCCCACCAAGTTTGAAGTGAATCTGACTGACGGTTTTGGAGAAGTCGAAAATGTGAATTTTGGACGACAGACGAACAACTAGTCAAAACATCAGGTCCGCTGACCGACAAGATAGCTGAGCTAAATATCAGTGGGCTGCCGGCATGCGACTAGGATATTCTCATCCACACCGAAACCCTTCCCTTTGAATTAAGACTAAGTCACCAGCTTTCCTTGGCGTGGGTTGGGCGCTTAGCGCAGAAAGCTGTTGACCAGGGTCATGCTATCTTGATAGGCCTCCGACAAATCTGATATACTGGACTTTTTCATTCAAGTTTTTTTTTTTAAATTATTGCTCAAATTTGTCAAAAACAAGGGAGCTGCAGACATTTGACCAGGAGCTGCTGTCATCCATTTTAAGGAGAAGCTTAATTGTCACACCAAAAATTTGGGGATATTGCAACATGAAAGACAAATAAGATCTTTAAACAAATACTGTAGTCGAATGCATCAAGATACCCAAAGTTACTTCCTTTAATAATTTTCCTTAATTTTGCCAATAAATGTTCAGGACTTGAACTGTTATACTGGCATTTCCTCGGTCAACAGCTTCTGATACTTGGCTCAGATTTGATCAATTAACCATTATTAATTCAAGTTACTGAATTCCAAACACAGGCGAAAGCGCCCTTACGTTGCATTAACCAAGAGACCCCTGGGCCTAATGCTCTGCCGACATATGATCTGATAAACATCACCAACACCTTCCTATGCGATTGATGTCCATGGTGCTCCCTGCTATAACAAAATCACTTCTTCCAACTTCACAGGCCTGGTGACCTAACGAAAAATAGGTCAAGGTCGCTGATATGACATAAGGTATTAGCATTGTACATAGTTTATATATACTGTGAATTTGGCATCTCTAATTCAATTATTTTTAACGCTACGGAATTTTACATCTTTCAAGACAATTTAACACATAATTTCCGTCAATTATAGGTTGCCCACTCGTTTCATACACAACTGAGATTTTGACCTGCACAATCCCACAGCATTTCGTGAAGATCTATAGATATCTAGATTTTCATATTTTGACCCCTATATGACATAATAATGCAGGTGGCGACACCAATATCGAACTTGACCTAGATTTCCATGCACTTGATTAGTGCTGAAAGTAATATGAAGTTATCCTGTAAACTGGGCACCGTATTGCGCTGGAACGCAACAGTTGACTTCCAGCAACAGTTGACGGTTGGCCAGATGGATGGAGTGAGGAGTGATGCACAGCTATGCGACCTTTGGTCAGCAGAGCTAAAAAGTGGTTAGCTTCAAATGGGCAATGTTATTGAATATATCAAACACATGCGAAACCGACCTTACGTTGTATTAATAAAAGTCGATCACTTCAAACGGGGAATAACAAAAAAACAGGCCTTTAGACAATAACGGCGTTTAATAAATGGAAGATACAAAACTGTTTGAAAGATTTGTGCAAAGCTCAAAACATAGGTCACCTGAACTACAGGCTATTGTTGAAATAATTCCTCTGTCCTAAAACTCAATTAAAGTTAAGGTAGTCTAACTCTTTGCCTACCAGAATAAATTACATAGCTATTGTCTTTTTTGGCGTTTCTCCCAATAAGGTCAAACCTTTGCTATGAAGACACATAGCAACATATATATTTATGTGTGTGTATATATACATATATATATATACATACATACATACATACATACATACATATATATATATATATATGCATATATACATACATACATTGGAATTCAAGAAAAACTCTTCCAAAATAGGTGTTGTTGACTCGTGTGTTCAGTGCCTATTCTTCCAAAATTGTGTAAAATGATACACCTGGTAGGCAAAGGGTTGGTGAATGCCGTTTAAGACTTACCAGCGTCAAATGATAATGGATTCATATCACATCAAAATATCAGTTCATCGTGTTTCGAGTAAGAATAATGCCAAATTTAGAAACTAAGGATGCATTTCCATTTCACCAAAATGCAAAATAATGTGTTAAGACTGTACATCCAAACTTACAACTAAATCTTTTTCCCTGACAATACACAACTTTCATTCTTCTTTATTAAGTCTGTGAACTCGGCGCTGGGGACTTGCCATGTCTTACTGGCCATTGTATTTTTATTCCCAACATAGAAAAGTCATACTTATTGTGATTATTCTTGCATTGCTTTTTACATAAACGATATATAATGAGACCCGAGTATGGTCGTATAGCTGGTAAAAAAGCATGGAAGATGAAATGTTTCTGCTTTGAAGTTACACTTGCGCAGATATACGTGATGAGAATAATTATAACCTTAGGGGTTATGAGACGAACCGGAAGAAGGTGTAAGCACCTATAATGTGACGTTTGAGCAAGGGCGAAGCCATGTGAGAAAGAGGAGATCCCAGAATGAAGTTTTAGTTCATCCAACATGTCCATCACAGATACCAACTGATGGCATTAGCATTACAGCAGTCGCTACTCAAGATTGGCACCAGTTTCCACCTTAAGAATGGTGATACTCTTTCACTCCTATCCTTTGGGCAGCTTTCACTGTCTTGGCTCCAACATCCGCTAGGTTCCTGGGTTGTACAGACAAACATGTACCTGGTGTGTTTTGTTGCACAGGTCGTACTTTCCTCCATACCGGACAGTCAGCCACAAAAGTGTTGACCAGCCTCGAAATGGGATGTCGCATTACGATGTCATATCCGGTCACCAGATGTTCCAGCCTCGATGATACCAGCATTACAGCAAATCTCTATGCCATTTTTAAGTATTGAAAGCACAGGAAATTAGGTCTTGTTTCATTGATACAGACCAGCGCCAGAGTCACTGTTATTCTTTTAAGTCATTTACACCTCACATAACTCCACCTTTGCACACAGGTCACTAACCCTGTTTCTCTTGCTCGATTGCTGCAACATATAAATAAAAAACATTAGTCATCAGAACTGGAAAATGTTCACATAAAAGACAAAAGAAAAGCATTTACAGAAATCTAAGAACCAAAACAACATTGATACATATATTATATCATTTAGTATTTGACCAGCGCCAGTTACTGTTATTCTTTTAAGTCATTTACACCTCACATAACTCCCCCTTTGCACACAGGTCACTAACCCTGTTTCTCTTGCTCGATTGCTGCAACATATAAATCAAAAACATTAGTCACCAGAACTGGAAAATGTTCACATAAATGACAAAAGAAAAGCATTTACAGAAATCTAAGAACCAAAACAATATTGATACATATATCGTATCATTTAGTATTTATCTCGGGAACTGTCATGATGCAAAAAGGAACAAATGTCACATTTTGTATTTTAGGGCAGTATACCCTTTTTTCACAAGTTTCAAGTAAAAGTAAAGTTTATTATGGACATTCCACGGAAAGTATCAATTTTACAATAAATTTGTGTTTCACTTTAATGCTCTGCGGAAAAAATGTCTCTTTCTTTTTAACAAACTGTGTTTCACCTTAATACTTGTATAACACATTAACTTCTGAACAAGCAGAACAAAAGTCAGACGATGTTTTCTGTTCCTGTGACTTTTCCGGTTGCCTCCAAAGTAGACCCCAGCTGCATATTTTGTCTACTCTGCTGGGTAGTAACATGGAACTTGGTCTGCTCTGCAGGCAAATTTTCCGGAAGCAAGAAAAATTTTCACTGGCACAGGAGGCAATTTAAAAGGCAATCTGAAAGTACACTTACTTTCTTTTGTTGGCAGAGGATTTTTCTCTGATGTTTCCGTCTTCTTCAGTTTTGATTTGTCGAACTTTGTTACTTCAGAAACATCTGCAAAATAAACAATCCATATTCGTATAAGCTCACACGGTGCCAGTTCTTCGCGAGAATCTGTCTTATACAGCGAACAGGTGCTTGTTGACATTCTGAGCCATACACACATTACGCAAGGCAGGAATGTGGTTTTTCCTTAACTCCCCTCCCTCCCGTAAGCCGTCCAAATGTGCTGGTACATTGAATTGCCGTCTTCTCAAATTATTAGTTGATACACAACATTTCGTATGAGCTCAGGCATGTCCGCAGGCATTCCATAGGTCAACATTTTTCTTTTAATTTATAACAGCATATGATACGTGTAAACGTTTTAGGCTCATCTGTTCAAAAACCCGTCTAAGACCCGGGCAGTCGGCATGTTCATGAGCTTTTTGTTTTTGCTTTTTTTTATTTAAACAGGACTTGGCCTGGCAGATGAACGGCTACACAAGGCTGTTTTTAGCCACCAAAGTAGTTTATCCGTTTTTGCCGTCTGGAAAAATTCAGGTTAAGAGGATTGTCAATTGGTTCATGACCCCACACACACCAAGACCCAAATTCTCCACCCTGTTCACTTCTTTTGATCGAAAACGGTCACCTATTCAAGGTGTGTCATTGATGCATAACGCACACCTGCCACGCGAATGACCTTTGACCTGGGAACGTGCCGCGTGGCTCACAGAGATGGGTTGCCCGGCCAACTTTGCAAGGTCTCCTATAAATTTTACAGTTTGTGGTCTTCAACATCACTTTACGGCACAAAACTACTGCTATCTTGGCGGCTCGTTAATACGCAAGAGCAGTCCGTACAGACAAAATCGGTCGCCACTCTGAACTTTTTGCGAGTAATAAAATTGAAAAAGCTGCCACATACGGAGATCTGAGCTTTTTTTTTTTTGGGGGGGGGGGGGGTGAGTATTGTTAATACGGTGAAATGTTTCTGCTACGAAAAGCGACTTGGCAGCAGGATACTTCACTTGTTCTAATGCTCACGTTTTAACTCCCCCCTCCTCCCCATGTATTCCTACATGCAAAAGTGACCAAATATCTACTTTTGCTCTAAAGTACAAACCCGCGAGTACAAAACACAGACAACTGAATTAAACTAGAATATAACGGATCTCCTGCTTTGCCTCATATAGGAGGTTTAGTACTATGGCAGAGTCCTGCTCTGCCCTGTGGCAAATAATATCGACTTCTCTGTAATATGGCCCAAGGGGAACCGCGTGTGATAACTCTGGGCCCCAGGCTCGATGCAGACAAGCATGAACTGCATGCCTCAAGAGGAGCGTGTTCCACCAACAACTTGAAATGATTTCTTCTTGGAATATTTTGGTCTCGACCTGACCAATCGAAGATGTACTTTCCAACTTCTTGGGTTTTTCCCTCTATTAAAGAGAGGATCATATGTGTCCAGTTTGTCATTGTGCATGTGCAAATTCCTGGAAGTTGTTTATTGTTTTGAAACAAGACGCACATAATCCTTCCCCCTCCCAGTTTGAAGGGGCAGTCCTGAATGCTGTATGTTACACCTTTGTATTTAGCCAGTGGACGCATTAAAGGCGTTCAGTCTGATTATGGCTGTTGAACGACTGTTTTGCAAAATATAATTCGTGTAAATCAAGGAAACAGCACACACAGCACTGGCATCACGTTAAATGTTGCTAAGCCCTTAGAATGTGTCACCGTTTATCGCTGACGTTTTCAGATCCCAAGATTTCAAAAATGTTTGCACCCTGCGACTTGAAAAAAAAATGATGCACAAAGAGAAACACATGGACAAACCTTTGAATACTGAAATCAAATAGAATTTCCATGACTCAATCAAATTCAGTTGCGAGAAAACCACAATTCACATACATGGGGGAATTAAGTTGACTTTACTGCGTTTGGCTATTGGTTCTAAATGGTACTTTTCCTGATTGGATTGGAATGTTAGATATTGTTTTTGTTGTTTAATTGTATTACAGCATGTCTACCAGAGTACATAGTCACATGTTTGTACATTGTATTGTCCTATGCGTCTTGTATATATCATTTTGTGCGTCTCCGTGTCTGGAGAACCCCTAGATTAGTCATATTTCATGTACTATTGGGTAATCCAGTGAAAATAAATATGTTTAAACTAAACTATTAACTGAAGCATGCAAAGCATAGACTTTGTACTGACATGATAAACATCAAAAACACTTCAATCATCATCATCATCATCATCATCATCATCCATCGAAATTGTTTGTACTGACATGGGAAATATAAAAAAACACTTTGCAGATGACGATGATAGATAAAGAAACCATATCGTACACGACGGCACTTGGGATATGGCGCCATCTATATTCATTTTACAACCTGCGGGCACGCACCGGACTAACGATCAGATTTCTGTTTTTACACTTCCTCCTGGCCACATACGATCTTAATTGCAGCGGTAATTTTTTTTTTTTTTTTTTTTTTGGTTTGTGTTTTTGTTTTGTTTTTTGTTTAAAATGCAAAGGCTCATGTCCGTCATCAAAATTGTTATTTTTGCTGAAAGTTTGAAGCCTTCCTCCACGGCTGCTTGTCGATCCCGGACGGACACACACACATATATGTATATTGTAGCTGATATTACCTGGGTATTGCAAAACCGCGTCCCTGATGTGGCATACTGAGATTAATTCCCTAAATCCTTTGGCAAAGCACAATTTATTTTCCTGCATGCAAGACGGACAGAGTTAATATTCGTGGGAGTCACGGAATTTTAATGCGCATGACGAGTATTGACTCGATTATACGTGACATCACGCTAATAATTTTACCAATTAGACAAACGTGATCATTTCTTTTTGTAAATCAGTCAATGGTTGAAACCTTTTATTTTCAAATGCTATATCTACTTTGAAAGTTATTTCCTACAAAGGCCGTTTATTTCTTATACTATCGACTGAAGCATTTTATTGCCCGTACCAGTCCAACTGTAACCCTCTTAATCCCCACCCCCCAATCGAAGAACAGTTTCTGATTAAGGCCGTTGGGGTAGCTTGGTTTAAGTATGGACAGTAACGGGGAGAGGGAATGGAGTACTTAGACAGAATGGAATACGTGGTTACGGACATGCATTTTATCTGAAATAAGCCTCTATTTTTCTTCTAATTTGATGTTTTTACAAAACGGATTTTTGTTTTTTCCACTGCAGTGTAAAGTAGGGGAATACCATTTTTATTCAGCACTGGCGCATGTTTGATAAGACTTTCCACTCTTTTTGCTGATCTGGGAAAATTCCAAGTAAACGATCATGAGAATGCGCAGGGGAAAACGAATACTCTAAAGCTGATGAAAAATATAAAATTGGTGACAAAACCACAGATATGAAATTAAAAGACTATGACCTCGGCAAGTGACGGCAGACTCAACTCGTTATCTAAAGACGCACCGGGCAGGGTTAATACATTGCTGAAAGGTGAGCTCATTCGCTCCCCACGTGCGTCCCATCTGTGAAATATTCACACTCTTGCTCAGGATGTTGTACATGGAGGTTCCTTCTAGTTGATGTGGATTTGCATCAAAATTATTCTGTTGAACCATGTCATTATCACTTGGATTTAAATAATGACACGTCGTTTAGAGACACACGTCAAACTACGGCTTTCGTTCTGGGTCCGAAATGGGCTGTATGCGGAAATTTTAGATGGCTGTTTGCTTTGGCTCATGCAAGACACCAGGCACTGAGTCATGCCTGAGAGACGCTGTACGGTACCGGAACTGTACCAGTGACATTTTTTGTTTACTTTGACTTGAATATTCATGAATTTGATTGCCTGCATTGTATTCATAACGTAAATTTTCATCTTTGACCCGCAATATAACAAGCGCTTTAAAACGCCCGCCTCTTCCGAGTTGCAAGAGTGATTAGATTACAGGCATTACAGCGTGTGGTTGACAGCGCCTGAAAAACAGGGACACGCCGCAACGCTGACTCACCTCTCAAGATGCTTTGTGGCCCAGGATGCTACAAGCCTTTTTGGTCTTAAAGGCGCGTTCATCCAAAGACATTCTATTTACTCTATTAAGCCTTTAATTTCTATAGGTATGATTCACCCGGGAAGGTGCACAGATATTGCAGCCTGCACACTGTGAGGTTCTTGCTATGGGATAGACATAAGAAAGATATCACTTTGAGTTCGACTGCCTGTGGTGTTGGCAAATTTGAATGTCAACTTGGATTCAAAGTTTAACCTTGCATTCGCCGTCTTGTGAATCCTCGACTTTATTGGGGTGGAGGGGGGGAGGGGGTGACCAAAAACAAAAAAAACAAAAACAAAAAAAAAAGAAACAAAAAGAAAAAATAAGGAGAGTAGACTATTAAAAGCAAGTGCCGCGAGAACGTTTATACAAGTCTCGCGGTTCCTCTTAAGAGCTTTCCAATAAAACTTCCTTATAGATGTTAACAACAAAAGCTTCACAGATACATTTCTTTGTATCAGGCTTTTAACAGCTCAGTGCTGCATTGCTGAAACCAGGCCGTGTCCGTGATTAAGTTTTGGAGGCTACTTGGTCTGATGAACAAGGCTTTATTGTGCGTAACTTGCCAAGGCCACTATAAAAGACTGCATTAAAACGTGTTAACAAAAGGCTCAATGAAAAAAGGCATTCGGACCTCCTCTTGATACTGTTTTAACTTGAACTACATCGGCCCGACACTACTCAGAAAGCTGATATGGATTTTAGTACCAGTGTGCGAACCAGGAAGCAAACGTCCTATTATACGAAAGGATAATTTTTGTGTTTGCACTGTAAAAAATATGCCAGTAGATGGATTCAATTTAAAACCAAAACCAGTTACTAAGTCCCATTTTAGGTTGAGCTTAAACGCCATCACGCCTTCTACAAACGTAATATAAATAAATGAGTGAGAGAGAGAGAAAGAGAAAGAGAGAGAGCGAGAGAGAGAGAGAGAGAGAGAGAGAGAGAGAGAGAGAGAGAGAGAGAGAGAGAGAGAGAGAGAGAGAGAGAGAGAGAGAAAGAGAGAGAGAGATACGGCTACGTTCTGCAAAGAATGATTATTTGTGATTCATTGTCAGCGCGGTACAATGAGCGGCTCGCCCGGATAAATCAATATGGTGTATAATGTATTCAAATACAATACTGCTGCAACATTTATACGGGCACAGGTTGCTCACAACCGATTCCTCCAATTTTACATGCATAATCTGTGCTCCCGCTACGACGAAATCAAAATGGTAATGTCCACGAAAATCCGATTGTCGACAGCATGATGAAAAAAAAAAAGAAAGAAAGAAAAAAGAATGCAGGAAATAAATCGAAATCCTCGTCAGATGCGTGCATTTGAGCCGGTCCGTCTGGAATGAAGTCACTCCGGCATTCAGTCATGACCTGGTTTCGCTAATTGTTTTAATAACGGCGACAGATGGATTGCGTCTTTTCTAGACAATATTTTAGTCTGGCAAACACGGATTTGTCCACGGAAGATGTCTGCAGCCGTCACAGACAGTAGACACGCAAAGGACGTGACCTACATTGCGCTTATTATGAAAAATTATTTGTATGAATGAAAGCGGTAGCCTTTCATACGGACACTGAGAACCCATGCCTTAAAATTAAGATATCCACTGCAACTTTCACATTCGACTGCTGCAAATGTAATACAAACACACTCCTTCGGTTTTGAATTGAGCTTCGACTCATGGAATAACACACAATGATGGTTATCTATTACATCACCGCCACTGCACCACCCGGCAGACCAACAACCGGCAAGCTGTATGGCTCCGAAGAAAGGAGGTTTGAGAAACACGCCCTTGACTGTCTCAAGTGTTCCAATCCCCACCAAAAAACCTGCGGCGCCTGGTAATGTAGTCTATCTCACCTGGTTTATCAGCCATATTGAAGGAGAATCTGCTACCTCAGGTGCTAGGGCACAAAGAAGGGACGTATGTCTAGTCTGTACCACAGAGTCCAACGCGATGAGTAACTTCGGTTGAGTCCGTATTTAATATATTTCCGTGATGACGTGATTCACGCAGAGCGGCCGCACCATACAGCCGGCGAGTGGACTCTGCCAGTGACGCGACACATTCAATTGGAGGGGTTTAGGGTTGTCGAAATTTTTCTCAAGGTACAAGAATGCGGAGTACATATACCACAGAAAAATGTAAATTGTTATCGAAGGTATATCTAGTTTCATGCTGAGATAACTGTATTGATGATTGGGGATGGGTCACGGCTTTTGTTTGAGCCATTTGCTCTTCAGTAACACCCTTCGAGGAATGGACTTGTCTATGGCCTGAACCTGTGTACAGATCCGGCACTTGCAACATGCACCATGCAGACAACTGTGTAACCAGAGCGAATCCTCCTTTTTACAGCGTTGATAAACAGCAACCCTCCAGGTGTATGCTTTATCTCGTGTTGTTGTTGTAAAGATGAACCTGCATAGCCACAGGGTCCATAAATTATATCCCTATAAATGACCAACAAATTAAATCAAATTTTAACAATAGGGCCATTATAACAATGAGACGAACCATGAAGCTATTTTAGCTTGATGATACAGTCGTACCATGATGTCAGCCTCTTGAAACTATCAAATAAATAATACGTCACTTTTTTCATTTTGATCTATTTTTTTATTTCATACAGAAATGTTCAGTAGCTCAACTAAGTTTAGAAATATAGATGGTGCAACGTGCGGGGGAACGCTTGGCTAACCAAGAGGGGGTTTGATGAGTGTTTGGTAGATTCAATTGTCTGTGGAGTAATATAAATGACCAACAAATTAAACCAAACTTTAACAATAGCGCCATCATAACATTGATACAGACCATGAAGCTATTTTAGCTTCATGATACAGACATACCATGATGTCAACCTTTTGAAACTGTCAAATAAATAAATATATCACTTTTTTTTCATTTTGATCGAGATTTGCTTATTTCATACAGAAATGCTCAGTAGCTTAAATAAGTTTACGAATATAGAGCGTGCTGCCCGGGGAACGGTTGGCTAACCATAAGGGAGTTTTAGGTATTTGGCAGCTCCAGTTGTCTGTGGAGTAATACTCTTAGCGAAACAGTTCCTGTGAGATTTGAATTGATGTTTGGATCTGGCCACCAGGATATCTTCAAACTTCAGGACAGGAGGTACACCAAAAAAGCATTTTTGGGTAACATTAATACCTACTGAACGAGGTTTGTAGACATATATATATGTATATATATATATATATATATATATATATATATATATATATATATATATATATATATATATATATATATATATATATATATATATAATCCAAAAATTCAAAAGTACTCATTATAAAAATAATAATGATATTCTGAGCAAATTCCAACGTTACGATGTGATTGTCTGATAACAAATTATGACAAGCATGCAAGATAATACAAGATGCCTACATACAAATATGGAAATGACTTTTGGTTTATTCAAATTACATATTCCAGGACACGATATGCATGTATGTAGCTGCTGCAAAAATATTCCAGGAATTTCCCGTGTCTAATTTCTCTCTCTCTCTCTCTCTCTCTCTCTCTCTCTCTCTCTCTCTCTCTCTCTCTCTCTCTCTCTCTCTCTCTCTCTCTCTCTCTCTCTCTCTCTCTCTCTCTCTCTCTCTCTCTCTCTCTCTCTCTCTCTCTCTCTCTCTCTCTCTCTCTCCTCTCTCTCTCTCTCTCTCTCTCTCTCTCTCTAAGGGATAATAGGATAAAAGAAAGCACAAAGGAACCTTAAGCAATACAAATATACAAAAATTGTACAAAATGGTACCAGTTTGATCAAATTGAAATTTACTTCTACGTATGTGCAACAGGTATGTAACATTTCAGGTACATGTCTCAAATCTCCATGTTTATTTAATAGGGTCACAAAGATTACATTGTAAAAATTAAAATCGTTGGAAAAGTCCTCTTGAAGGTCTCTTTTCTCGGTAATTACAAAATGACACTTTAAAGATACAGGTGTCTAAACCTGGCAAATAGCAGAGGGTTAGAAAAAATAAATTAAATAATAATAATAATAAAAAAAAACAAAAACAAAAAAAAAAAAAACAAAAAAAACAAAAAACAAAAAAACGAACGAGCCAACACAGGATCAAAACAAACAGTAAGAATGATAAAGAGACCTTAGGAAGAATATAAGGCTTCGACCCACCTCGCTTTAAGCATATACCAGTGCGTAAAAGGAAATTAATGGCTAATCAAGTTTAATTCTCACCAAACCCAAGTCAATGGTACTATAACAATATACCGCTTGGGCAAG
>OZ026625.1:83666320-83668524 GCA_964020975.1 Hermodice carunculata | reverse complement strand
AGCTGGTTGTAGCCCGTGTGGTAACAGGTGCACTTGCACAGTCATACAAGCCCTGAAAAGTTTAACCTTAGGTAGGTTGGGAAACGCTTGCTGAGCGTATGAGAAAACAAAATTTGGTTCTTATGTTTTAAATTGTGAATAGATTGCCTCTTAATATCTCTGTAATCTTCAACCTGGAAAAAAACTTCGATGCTATCTTGTCAAATACATGCCATTGGTGCCAAGAAAGTATATTTCACAATTCATATTTTCCATCAGCTGTACGTGAATGGAATGTGTTACCACGGTTCGTTAGAAATGCGGAACATCTGGACAAATTCAAAAGAGAATTAAACAAATCCCAACCTAAGCATAACTATCTTAACCATTCGGTAAAAGTAAATTTGCTGTTGCCTATTCTAGAATGAGAGTGGGCTGCAGCCAGCTGCAGAGTGACCTCTTTAAAACAGGTGTCGTTGACTCCCCGTCGTGTGCCTTCTGGTGTTAATGCAGAAGGACCTAAACGCTTCTTTTTGGAGTGTAACAAATATGTTTTTCTGAGAAATGACTTCCAGTCAAAGATAATAGTGCACGGAAACTTTAATTTAAGAACAGTATCATTTGGTATCCAAGGTAAAGGGAATATAAAGAAGCAAAATAAGCAAACTTTTGAAATGTGCATAAATTTATTGAGGATTCTAACGGGTTTAAAACATGTTGTCGAAATATTTTGTTATATCTACTGCGCTTTAAAGATTAATTTTTAATTATTAGCTCACACATTACTTCATTACCCTCTTCCTTCTTGATCTTAACTGTAGCCCTGTTTGTATATCTATCTGTGTACTGGTGCCTTGCAACTTCATTGTTGCGTTGGCTTATATGTGCAAAAAGGCCCTTATATAGGCTGGTAGGTCTGTCGGCCATTTGTTTTTGAATAAAATACGTTTAAACCAAAGGGAGATTTGCTGGTGCAGAACACGCGGAACTGTGAACAAAGTAGACAAGAAACCAGGAACATAACTGTGAATGAGAGGTGACCCGTATATTATTTAGCACGGTTCAAACATATCGTTTGTAGGCCGAAATCTGTCTGTGAAAGCAAACACAAGAATAGCCAGGTTATGACTAATAATCCGAAGGTTTTTTTTTATATACGCGTGTGACTATGCCCTCAATTGAAACGAGCACATGATCACGCTAGGAAGTGACCATTAATTGATTGTTATGGTACCATGGTGCATGGTTTTCATTGCATTCTCTTGACTTAAATACAAATGACTTTCATTCTTTTCTGACTTGCCCTATAAATTTTGCTGTTAATATCCAAAGATTATTAGAATATTTGGCCAAAATAATTTTACAGTTTTTAGACTTCTCTGTTTTGCTACTAAATTTTATCTTTTGGCATCATTCTGTTTAATGTTCACCTTCAGATATTTTAGGTTTACATGTTTTCTGTCATCTTAAAACCCACTGGGGCTATCGGTAGCAAGCAGCGGCCTACGAGAGCTGTAAGTTTGCCTAATTGTACTTAAAATCGTGTTAAGAAAAATTGTTTGGTAACATGTTTCGGGATAAATGTTAATGACGTTCATTTTTGTCAGACATGCTTAAATGCACATTTAAAACAATAACTCAAAATTGACAGTATTTTCTCAAATCTCACAAGCATGACACATTACATTGAAACATTGACTCAGAATTGGCAGTAAATAAAGCTTAATTGTTTGGAGACTTCAAAATGAGGAGTAGGTGTCATCATGCATGTCCATTGTTGCAGTCCTGGTTATGATTTCCCTTGGTTTTTACAGGTGGTCAACATTTCGTAAGTAGGTATACATGTGCATATGGAGTGTGAAATTTGTGTCACATCTCACTCGCTTCTTCAGCACACATACAAAACAGAAAGCACTTTGAATTAGCGTAATGCAGGCTAGACTGTAAGTCGAGTAATGTAGGCAAGACTGTAATGCAGGCTAGACTGTAAGTCGAGTAATGTAGGCAAGACTGTAAGTTACCCGATACCTGATAGTTTAAAGCGTGCATTGTTGTCAGTGCATGAACTGCAGAGAAAATCTTCAGCTTTTTGGAAAGTGGACAACTGGTGGAGCCATAAAGAACTGTATGGAGAGTGAAGAGGCGTATCGAGATAATGATGATGATGATAATAATAATAACAATAACACTAATAATAATAATAATAATAATGATGATGATGATGA
>OZ026625.1:83636320-83656320 GCA_964020975.1 Hermodice carunculata | reverse complement strand
CTTTCCAAATATTTTTTACAGTGTTTGCACCACATGACATCAGGCCCTTGTATTTGAGGTATATCCACGTCAAAAGTATACACTGGCATACGGGAGTAACTCGATCAATACAAACTCTGGCCTGTTGACACACGAGGCAGGGTATTTTAGGGCCAGATCTGATGATATTCCATTTTTCCACATAATTGAGCCAATGCTGTATAATTCACAACTAATGATTTTTCATAGTGTCGCTATGATCGGCCATTCTTTTGATACACTCTTTCCAGGGAAAGGATACTGACTTGTCGTTTCCTAAGGAGTTTACAGTCGTTTCGTCGTATACCGTAATTTTTTTTGTTACAGGTTGTACCTCTAAATATGAATATTGATCATGAACTGATTGATTGAGTGGTCATCATGGTCGTGATTGTTGTACAACCTAATACTCATAAGGGGGATTTCAGGCATTCTCCTGATAATTTTGAAATCTCAGTGAAGATTTCTGCGTGCCATTTAACATGATGCTTATTCTTAGTCTACCCCACATGGTTTTGAGCCAGGTAAGCCAGCCAGAATTTGTGAAGGTGCCCAACACTGGATAAGTTATCCAGCTGTACATGTGGAGTCCTTAATGGCTGCTGACTTCATTAAAGGCTAATCGACTATTGTATCTTGCAAACATTAACTGACCTCCATGTATGGTGTTGAGATCGCAATGGCCATACTTGTCTGCAACTATTACTAAATATATTGGTGTCATGTGTGCCACTGGTCATCAGGTGGAAAATTGTATACTCATTTGTATTCCCGAACATAACATTTTCAGAATCAATTCCAGAAATGATTTTCGCGAGTTTCATTTTTGCAAAGTGGTACTAAAAAAAAAAAAAAAAAAAAAAGGAGATGCCATATTAGCAAGAAACCTACGACCCATGTTAGTGAGTCTCCCTATTAAGACCTGTCTGTAGCTAGACCACTGGCATTTAACCTTTGTAAATCCCATGGGTGGTATTATTTGAGGAATACAATTTTGTATGTATGTATGTATGTATATATGTATGTATGTATGTATGTATGTATGTATGTATGTATGTATGTATGTATGTATTTTAATTCTTATCTTAGATAAGCTATTGGAGAGTGTATAGTTTTTTTAAACCAGACTTTTAGGAAGAAAGGGATTATGAATTACCAACCAGTAAAATTCAAGATACCAGAGAGATGCTGAATTTCATTTGATATCCAATATCCTGAAAATTTTTCGATTTTAATATTCGTGATCAATGTTTGCTTTAGAAAATTCAGAAATATATATTTTACAAGTAAAAACTTCTCTCTGATGTTTTAACAATCTTGCCCTCATCCACACAATACCAGATTCATAGATATAACTGTTTCACAGTGTCCTGTAAAGTGTCACTGAGAACAGTTTGATATAACATTCCATAAATAGCAAATGAAACATCTTTAAGAAATATCAGAAAAAACACATACGCATTCATACAGCGGATACGCAAGATATATTAGCTGATTTTCATTGTTTAGCAACATTTCCGTCGTCAATGAAAATGACAGAATTCATTCCATAAAATGTGCATTTCTGTATAAATTGTTGCTGATTTATTGATGTTCATTCTTTGAAGACATGTATGCATGAGTCTTCTGCCAGAAACATGGAAAGAGAATCGAGGACCCGCAGATCTTTATGACAAAATAATGATGATTTCCATATTGGCGCGTCAAGATCTTGTTCCAAGTGAATGACGAGTCGAGTTAACGCATGTCCAACGGATTTTCCAAGATGTTTGTGCAGTTGACTTCTCTATCCGGTAATCAGTCAGAGGTTCTCTGCGTTTACAAACAAAACAGCATATCTCTGAGCATTAGCCTTTAATGGTTAACTGAGAAATTATGTAAGTGTTCTGTTGCCATGACACTAATTACATGTAAGGAACTTTGCAAATAGCGGCGGTCAGCTCCCAACATGATAAGATGAAACAATATTAGTGCCCGAGTCTCCCTATGCAGTAGAGCTGAGCACAGTTAAGTTATGCTGTTGGCAGAGCTAGTTACGCATATTGCATTTGGCTAACTTACTGAAAAAATTCATTCCATCTTCAGGAGTCGGCCGAAAGCCAAAGCAGCAAAGGAAATGTATACTCAGGAGAAAAAAAAGTAAGCAGTCCCACTTGTTTTATATTGGGTATATCTTGGAGAGTATGTGTTAATAAGTATACCAACAACCCTTCCTCTCTCAAAATCAGAGGTCTGTCGTTAGTGATCCTCACGCCGAGACATGATGACTGTCACCTGTACTTGTAAGAGACCATTTAAGTACCATGTGAACTTCAATACTAGATGTTCTTTGGGATCATAACTTTGTTTTATTCCGACATGATCTCATTTGAAGCCAAGTTTTGCTTATTTCACACTAGTCCGTAAACTTGGCTTCCATGGCGATGTTACGCAACTCCATAATTAATGCGTCATAATTGCTACAGACGTTCATATTCTTATCATTCAATGCTAAACCAAAGGGGTTGCCTCATTATTTTCTCCAGAGTATAATTTGTTAATTTACGACGCACGAAGGGCCTTAACTGGTGAAGGGGAGAGCGTCCTAGTACACTGGTGAATGAGCTAAAAAATCTTCAGTACAAAAATTCCCGGGAAATAAATTGCCTCTGATACACAATACGGGAAATAGGGTAGATTTGCCATGCAAAAATCAGCGCGTTTCACTATTGGCACCATTGGATAACTTATAAAAAGATTGAAAATGACCACATTTCTGCTGTAAGAAATTAATTGATCCAATTGTATATTGCCTGTACGGGTATGAGGATTCACAGTGTCTGGTACGCCTTACGGAAAATAAACCATAGGGGGGTGCGCTATCAATTAATAAAGATATCAGCAATCAGGGAGTCTACTGGTCAAGACATTAACGCGTCACATCGCCTAAACCTGGCTCATTCGTCGCCTACAGTCGACTATAACTAATTAAGTTACATAGCTTAACCGGTTCAGGATTTCATCATCGCCTCCCATCTCTACTTTGGAGTTATTAACACTGCCTACTGATAGTCACCTGTCTTTGGTAAAGTCAGGTACCCCTGCGTTTTCGCTGCTGTCATTCCATTCTCGGACACACAAACGAGATTACAAATTGCTATTTGAAAATTAAGACATTCTTTAAAATGGAAAGGGGATTGGGTCTCTTTCCGCATGCTAAAGATTTGCAGTTCTTTCTCCGTTACCTTGTTATGAGTCCTAAGCCGATCAGGGCAGTTGGGATTCCGCAAAGGGTGCTACGCCAGTAGTTTGCAGGTGCTTTCGCAGCATTGTTAAAAGTGCAAGACCCTTCATTCATAACGCCTATCTCATTCCCACACGGCAGTCAATGCAGCATTTTGTAAACTGAGTGAACAGATGTTCAGCATCTCATTCTAAATGATGATATGATTCTTATAAACCCAAAAACGTTTTCTTCGTCGTCGTCTTCTTCTTCTTCTTCTTCTTCTTCTTCTTCTTCTTCTTCTTCTTCTTCTTCTTCTTCTTCTTCTTCTTCTTCTTCTTCTTCTTCTTCTTCTTCTTCTTCTTCTTCTTCTTCTTCTTCTTCTCCTCCTCCTCCTCCTCCTCCTCCTCCTCCTCCTCCTCCTCCTCCTCCTTCTTCTTCTTCTTCTTCTTCTTCTTCTTCTTCTTCTTCTTCTTCTTCTTCTTCTTCTTCTTCTTCTTCTTCTTCTTCTTCTTCTTCTTCTTCTTCCAAATATTCAAAACTAGGGAATTACATATAAGATCTTCATGGACATGATTTTAAAGCAATCTTTTCTTCTGGTTTGTTTTATGTCCTATTGCAGCTTATCCTGTTTACATCTGGGCTATGATCTCCAAATGACTGCAAATGAAAGAACCATCCAGGCACTGACATGTTAAAACTGGCTCCTTGAATGAACGTACAGCTATGCACAGTATAGATCAATACCACGGCTGTAATAACAGCTCTTATTATCTCTATCACTGTGGCTACAACTACTACCTCTGCTACTACTACTGCTATTACTACTACTACCACTGCTGCTGCTACTACTACTACTACTACTACTACTACTACTACTACTACTACTACTACTACTACTACTACTACTACTACTACTACTACTACTACTACTACTGTCATAATCTTTTGTCGCATACCAATGCACCTGCGGTGCACAGCTACGCAAACCAAGTACAGTCATGTAGAACGTAAAGATATCGGTCCTCTCAGTATACAAGAAATTGATCGTTTCCTGTTCATTCTTTGCACTGGAACCTCTTTACAATTTCGGCTAACAACATATCGATGGATTTTCGTCATGGCGTCTATAAATTGACCCCATATGTTGCCAGCAAAATATTTCCATTCCCAAATCGACAGAAATCAAGGTAACAAAAACGATACCATATTCACATTGTTTGTAAAGAGACCTTTTTGATGATCCATCGAAAATAAATTATTTTATAATGACATGATGTACCACTTTGGAATAAGGTACAATGATGATGATGATGATGATGATGATGATGATGATGATGATGATGATGATGATGATGATGATGATGATGATGAGAGTAATAATAATAATAATAATAATAATAATAATAATAATAATAATAATAATAATAACAATAATTATTATTATTATTATTATTATTATTATTATTATTATTATTATTATTATTATTATTATTATCATTATTATCATCATTACCTTTCATTCAAATACCAGTATACCTATAGTTGCAGAGAAGATATCTGTTACTGTCAAGTGCTAACAATGAGAGATGAATGGTAGGCCAAATTATATATTTTCGCAGCTGCCATTTTCCATATTTCTGTGAAAACATTGCACATTTATACATCTTTAAGCCGACGGCTTGCTCACGTCAAAGTAACTATAGTACCGGGAAAACAAGACATTCTCAAAATAGTTTGCAAGTAAGCTGTTGACTTTTCTAAAAAGGTTTTATTTTATTTTTATTTTTTCAAACAAATATCTTCTTCATGAAGCCGTTTTTGGAATGTCAATTTTTTTTTTCATCTCTGAGTCGACCACCATAAGTTGCTGTATCCTCCTAATATCATAGTCATAATTGCTCAATTAAATTAGCACAGGTCACTAGTGACAGGTTTGGAGTTCAAGCCTATCGCAAAATAGATGAGTTTAACTAAGTAGTTTACTGTCCTTTCCCGGACAATAATATTTTTGGAGACGATTGGATGTAATACGTTTTTGTCACAGATTTTGAGATTTGGTCGTATTTGTTCTAAATGTCAGGAATTTGCAGCTAAAATCTATTTATTTAGAATAAACTTGAGTCAAGAGGAATCAATGATGTACTTTTATAAAATATTTCTACAAATTTTGCTGTAAATATCCAGAGGTGGTTAGACAATTTGGCTTTAATTATTTAAGAGATTGTAGGCTTGCCTGGTTTGCTACTTAGTTTTAGGTTTTGGCATCAATCTGTTTTAATGTTCACCTGTAGATACTGTAGATGTATTTCAATTATACATATATATATATATATATATATATATATATATATATATATATATATATATATATGTATATATATATATATATATATATATATATATATATATATATATATATATATATATATATATTGTGTTTAATCAACAGAGACATTACTCTCAATCCCTTCCATCAATAGTCTGCTATGACAATGGCCCCACTTTTATATGTTGTGAATGCAGTAGAGTGTACAAGTCGTTTATAGCAACAGTTGTCCTCATTTGAGCTTTCTCTTGATCACAACGTTATGATTAAAAAGCTTCTTAGCCTACCAAGTGCCGGTATTTTTACGTGTTTTTTTCTAGATCATGTTGACTATGTCAATTTTTCCCATTCAAAACTTTTTTGGTATGTTGAAAATACATAAAAACTTTTTAGAGATTGTAGATTTGCCTGGTTTGCTAGTTAATTTTATGTTCTGGCATCATTCTGTTTTAATGTCCGCCTTTCAGATATTTCAGGTGAGCTTGTTTTCTGTTAGGTAAAACCCACAGGGGCCATCGGTAGCAAGCAGCGGTCTAAGACAGTTACAAGCTTGCCTAATTCTACTTAGAAACATTATATTTTCACTGCATTCTTTTGACTTATATACAAATGACTTTCATTGTTTTCTGACTTGCCCTATAATTTTGCGGTTTATATCCAAAGATTATTAGAAAGTTTGACTACGATAATTTGACAGTTTTTAGACTTGTCTGTTTTGCTACCTAATTTCATCTTTTGGCATCATTCTGTTTCAATATTCTCTTTCAGACAATTAAGGCTTATATGTTTTCTGTCAGGTTAAAGCCCCCTGGGACTATCAGTAGCAAGCAACGGCCTACGACAGGTACAAGCTTGCCTAACTGTACTTAAAATCGTGTTAAGAAAAAATGTTTTGATAACATGTTCCTGGGATAAATGCTGATGACTGTTTTTTTTTTTTGTCTTGTATTCTTCTTTCCCAATGAAGCTCTGCACTCATAAGCAAAAGTTCACGTATTCAGCTAATTTATCATTTGCCACGTTCATATTTATTCATTATTATGTGGGTTGTCTTTGTTGAATATTTAGCTTAAACAAGGAGCCACTACTCAGACATCTAAGGATATAGGCTCCGAAACCTGTTCTGAGTAATTATCCGCTTAAGACCCTTTAATTTTTATTTGGGCTAATACAGCCTATGTCAAAGTTTTACAGAGGAACGTGTACGATATAGACAATAGTACTTCCATATGTAAAAAGTTTAGACACGGACATGTTAGCTTATGGAAAGTATAGAGTTTGGACTGCAAAATAGGGTAATGACTACTAGGAAGTTGTTCTGGACGAAAATACACAAATACAACATTTTTTTTGTCACTACCTTAATTATGTGCACCCAAATTGCCACTGATACTAACCATGTACTGTTGTATGTGGAAGAATAGACTCAGAAATGATAGGTGATGGACATATATTGGACAAGGTTATTTTTCCCGATACAACGTTCATATTTCCTTTGAAATACTCTATCTGCTACATTGGTCAGTAAAACAGTGAACACAATTACTGAAATTACTCTTTCTTGATGGATTCCGTTGCACCTTCATAACTTTTCCCCTAGATCAACCACAACCGGCGAAAAGTAAATGTCGCCTGCTTCAAAGACTTTTTAAAAATCAAATTTAGTGTTAATGAAAAGCAATTTGACCAGAAATTGCAGATATTTCCGAATAACACGTTCCATATCAACAGCTTTCCTTTGAGCGGAGCGTTCAACCCGGTTTAGGGAAAACTAATGACTTGTTCTTAATTCCAAAGGGTTCAGGGCATAAAGTACACAGGCTCAATTTCAAGTTAATCATCCAAGCCAAGTATTGGTTAAGTACATTTACCACATACGGAGCAAGTTAATTGTTCTCTAACAGGAAAACGAACGCTGTATCAAACTATAAGAAAATTTAAAAGGCCATGGTTAATGGTTTAAACATATTTATTTCACAGTGAAAAAGGATTGGAAAAAAGTGCAGAGCACTGAAATGAACTCCTCTCAGCGTATATCACATGAATTTTACAATTTCATCAACAAATGGTGGATAATATATACACTGTATACATTGTCATGTACAGTATTGCTGAATTGGTATTAATGTAAATGGTGAAGATAATCAGATAATTAGGCATGGTAAATTAAGCCTGCATCCTCACACGTCAGCCCTGATGTTCTTGCAGCCTTGCACTGCTTCCTTGATCATTATGAAGAAGTAGTAGAATAGCCACTTGTGTGCACAAATCTTAGGGCAAATGTCTGCAGGGTGTTGTCCTTTTTATTAACTCCTGCAATACTAATCATAACAAAAAAAAATCGCTCTGAATCAATAAATGGTTTTAGATCAAATTTCCAGGAAAAAGCTCTTCCGTTCAAATACCCGCATACCTTTTTGTCAAGAGAAATGCCAAAAATGAACCAAGTCACCAGCTTTATTCTTCGCGTTTGAGGCATATCGAGGACAACACAGTCTAATAAGTTACACTTAAAAAGTTCAGAATGAATACGTCCATTTCCTTCGTAATACAAGAACGAAAACAAGTTAGACAAGTTCGTCCACAATTGTTACTTTATACTAAATTCGTTTGCAATCTTTTTGGATTCTAAATCAAAGAATGTCGGAGTACTTTACCTATATATCAATGTCTAAAACTGAATGATGTCAGGAAGGTTTTGATGCTGGAAGGTTTACCTGCTGAGCGCAGTATGTGATCGATATAAAATTTTGATATTTCTTGTAAAATATTCATTGCAAAATAGACATATTTGTCCTATGATGATCTTCACACATGTATAGGATAAGGGATATATCGTTACTGCATCTTGATTTTTTTAAAAAGTGTTACAAAAAGCTTAAAAGAACAAAATTATAAAACCAGTTGGGGATTATCTTAAAAACCATCATGCAAACCAATTTCTGTATCCTTCAAAACAGTTCTCATTTCAGTTGATGAAGTACTAGACACATAATAAGCAGTTTCAATTTCTAATACCTTATGTTATTACTTCATTGCTTAAAAACTTGGTGAAATTTGCAAGTCTTATCCATCATCAGAGTTGTTGGCTGGACTGGCCAGATTTCATCAATGCTGGAGTCTTCTTTCACTCAGCCTCTGAAGCTAATCAATTCATGCCTTTGGGGAGAGAGCTGCGTGAGCTACAAGATGCCTGGTCCAGGGAAGGGACTGCCTGAACATGAACTTCAGGCCAGAGTATTTACAGGGCTAGGTTATACTTGCACCAGAGGAAACCATTATATATTGTATACTACATGTTTTTGATACATACATTTTCACTGCACACTATTCGCTTGTGCATTTTGCATTCTATTTGTTAAAAGTATCTTACCGGTACTATCGTACAGACCTTGATTGCCGTTATCCTTATTTTAAATTCTGCACCAAATTGTTTGTGAAAATGTACAGTAGTTTCTTTCATTTTAATTTTTTATTTATAGAATATGAGACTTTAAAATATGTTTTTAAAATATCCTAGATCTCCAGAAGTTCCATGATATAAGCTTTCATACAGTAGATTTTATTTGTTGGGCCTATTATCATTTACCACTCTTGGCCAGGTGTAACGATGTCCACCTTTAGAATATTCTAGATCATAGTGGAACTCAACAAAGAATGGCAAGGATGAGATAACTTAACAAATACAATATGTTAACAATAAAAAAATCAGTACCAAGTAGGTAAATGAAATTATACACCTAGCTATGCTGATAGTTCAATAATTAACAGACTGCAGATAGATCTTAATCCCTGCTGAGAGATTCTCTACAGGTACTGTCTCACAGTTCCAAGTCCTACAGTAGGTGCCAAATAGTTTGGTTCAAATCCCACAGAAACACAGTTTTCTTCTAATGTGGTACACAGAACACGGTGCTGGTACATTGTGGTTCTAATGTGGTATCATTAAACACCAAATATACCAGTCCACTCAAATTTGCTGTCCACACTCCACAGGTACAATGTATAAATGAATATCTCATTGGCAATAGCAATGGCTCAGAGTCCCACTGGCTTGAAGCACACAGCTTCTGTCAGATCTCAGATTTGTCTTCACCCTGTCATGAAAGGAGCTGCTTTATATCCCAGGCTGAGAACTCTCACCAGAATTCTACAGTTTTTTTAATTATTTACACATCATACTTCTATGTGATATTTCTAGATCACGTCAGAACTTTCTCCTTGTTCACTACTGTTTGTGTGAGTAAGTTACCACTTCAGACTACTCTAATGTCCATTGATCAGAGCTCAATGACAAGCAGGTAAACTCAGTGACCTGGTAAAGACTAAAGGATTAGTGACCTTTCTATATAAAAACGACCTTTCTATATAAAAACAAACAGCCACAACATCATGAAAATGTTGAATGAATTGGCTCAGTCCGTGTTTGCACAAGGTACGGAGAGAGGAGGCACCTCTCTCGATATATGATTTTCCCTTGTTAATGTCATATGTCAAAAAGATTGAACATGGAGGAAAGTCTGTGATAATATTACCAATTCATTATTAATATCATCTGTGAATTAAAGGTGCCGGGCTTTGCAATGCCTCAGAAATGATAGCAGTCCCCTTTTGTTATACATCACAAACTTGCAGCGAGCGTCTGCTTCTGGGTCTACGTATGTCTGTATGCAAACATAGACATTCTGTTTTCCCTGAGTTCTCTCTTTCCTCCTTCTTTCTCCGTGCTGATTTTCGTTTGTTTAGGTATACATTGCACATCGGAGAGCTCTTTGTCCAATGATGGGTCTAATTATGTCTGTATACATACACAGACATTCTCTTTTCTGTCGAATTATATTTTTCTTTTTTGTCTTTTTTCTCTCCTTCTTTGTTTCTACTGCAATGAATTAAAGTTGTGGCATTTTCATTTGTTTAATGAGGGAAGTAAACAAAATTCAATAACTTAAATATCTTCATAACTATTTCAGAAAGGATTGTCTTTTCAACTCCCAATTTGTAGAACTGTGTTGTGGAGTTATATGATAAACATTAACCAAAGCAAGTGGCATTGAAAATGATGGCAATTGAATTATAACAGGATACAATTTTGAAAATGGTACTAGATACAATTTTGAATTTATTGTGCCATCATTTTTGTTGGCTGTCTGTTAAGTACTCTGGCATGTCACTAGAACATCAAACAAATAGAACTTGCATTTAGGTTATCTTGCACACACATGACAATATTAAAACCTTTTAATGTAAAGCATGAAAGATAAAGATGCCTGTGTGATCAATGACTATAAGCAATGAGTCTGAGGACAGCGCTACATCACCCAGCTTATTGTTTAGTATATTTATGCATGTATGGTTATGACTATGAAATATTACTGTCAACTATCCGTGATATATATATATATATATATATATATATATATATATATATATATATATATATATATATATATATTGAACCAAAAAGAGATCATAGATCATATGACTGTCTACAACGCTCAGCAACAAGCGTGAAGATATAAGAAAAAGGAAAAAAAAACGAATAACACAAGTAACAATACGGAATAACCAGCATTCAATTACCTCCTTCAGTTCCAACTAAGGACCGTATCACAATGTATCTTCGGTGCAATTTGAAAGCAATGCATGCGAAGTGTGCTGAGAAATGCTGTTACACTGCATAATCTCCCAGCTGACACTATTATTCAAAGTCCAGAATCACATATTGTAATGAAAGAGGTAGTTTTTTAGGTCGACGGTGAGACGCTCCCTGTTGTGAAAGCAAAAAGATCCAAGGCTGCCAAGTCGAACCGGATATTGTAGCCATGAAGCATGAAAATCCCTTTGTAGTTAACACAAGTAGCTGTAGTGGAATGGAAGGTCTGATGGGGCAAAGGAGAGAGAGAGAGAGAGAGAGAGAGAGAGAGAGAGAGAGAGAGAGAGAGAGAGAGAGAGAGAGAGAGAGAGAGAGAGAGAGAGGAGAGAGAGAGAGAGAGAGAGAGAGAGAGAGAGAGAGAGAGAGAGAGAGAGAGAGAGAGAGAGAGAGAGAGAGAGAGAGAGAGAGAGAGACCCAACTAGTATTGATCTTACTGTTAGCATGGAGCTACTAACTTTGTAATGTGTGGGAAAACAAGCAAGTTGGTCCAAGGTAAGATTTGTTGATTTTGTATTAATCATACTAATGTTTATACGGACTGCATTTTCTGGATCCCTACTTTAAATCATCTTCATGTGGTGATTTTAAAATTTGTGTACGTCATTATTTAAAATAAATGCGGTAGACATGAAGAAAAATCATCCACGTTATTCATTACATGTTCATCATACGGAAAGCTGTCGTTACAACTTTTTAAAATTAGCAGCAAAATAAGTTAAATTATTTTAGGACTTGTAAACTATCAATATAGATGGATGGCGCTTTTTTCACACTTACAAAACGCCAAATGGGGTCACTTTACAATGACAAGACAATGGACGTGAACTGCATGCAGTTTTCGTCTATGACGTGTGCTTGGCTTTAGGTTCTGGTCTTATTGGACAAACATTCGTTTAATTGGCTAACTTTCACTTAAAACGATGACGATAATAGTGTACAGGTAAAACATGACGATGATTTGCTGCTTATGCAATTGCAACTAATGGGGAAAAAATAAAGGGAGGCAAAGGGTATGTACGTGAAACGTGACGTCAGCTTTTTTATTTCACGTGACAATCTTAAATGGAACCGAAGCCAGTTCCTTAATTTCACGTGACGATTCTAAAAGTGTAATTGATGTTTAGTTTTCTTGGAATGGTTATGTTACGGCAATTGGTTAGAAAAGTGTTGGGATGAATAATTGAAAGGTCAGTGCGGTCGCCATCTGTGAGATGCTCCTCGGAAGTCAGTCCATTTGAAAGTCGGAAAAGAAAAAAAAAGGATTAACTGGGAAAGATGATTTGCTTCATAGCAAATCAGCCTGTGTGCCCTCAAAAGTTGTAAATATAAAATGCTACAACTTTTGTCCTTTGGCACTTTACATTCCATTAAGCTTATCACTGGATAAAAATTTTGAAGTCCAAATGACCTTAACCTTTGGCCTGTAGAGGTCACATCATATCAGTAAATTACAAAAATGTACAGTGTTACAATACCTTTAATTTAAGCCCAACATGAGCCAAATCAGATGAAAATTGACCACGCTATGGCTAGATGAAAATTTTAAAGGTCCAAATTACCTCGACCTTCGACCTCTAGAGGTTGAAAATGAATTAGAAAAATGTGCAGTGTTGCAATACCTATCATTTGAGCCTGATTTTAATCGGATGGAAATTGGCTGGTTGCGACTTGATGAAAAATGTTAAGGGCCAAATGACCTTGACCTTTGACCTTTAAAGGTCACATGTAAATAGCAAAAATGTGCAGTGTTACAATAGCTATAGTATGAGCCCAACATTATCAAAGGTGGATAAAAATTGACCACGTTATGGCTAGATGAAAAGGTCAAAAGCCCAAATGGCCTTTGAAATTTGAAGGTAATATGAATATTACAAAAAATTTGCAGTGTTATAAGTTACAATTTGGGTCCAACATGATCAAAATTCGATTAAAAATTTACCAATTTCTGGCCAGATGAAAATTTCAAAGGTACAAATGACCTTAACTTTTGATCTTTAGAAGTCACATGAAAATTACAAAAATGTACAGTGTTACAATACCTATAATTTCAGCCCAACATGAGCCAAATCAGATGAAAATTGACCAAGTTATGGCTAGACGAAACTTTCAAAGGGCTGTATGACCTTGACTTTTGACCTCTAAAGGTTACATGTTAAATACAAAGATGTGCAGTGTTCCAATACCTACCATGTGAGTCCAAATGATTACAACTGGATGGAAATTGTGTGAATTATGATTGGATGAAAATTTCAAAGGTCCAAATGACCCTCATCCTTGACCTTTAGAGATCACATGTGAATTACAAAAATTTGCAGTGTTACAAAAATATTAATTGAAATAAGATTGGTTACCTGTAGCTATAATAGTTCTGGAAATATTCAAGATTTAAATTTTCAAATGGTCCTAATTTGCACAAGTTCAAAACTGTTAAACCTCTTTACAAAAATTCAAGACTTAGGGTATGGAAATATAAAAATGCAAAGTTTGGAGTTTCTACGTATTATACTTTTCAAGAGCAAGAGTTCAGACACTTGTGACGGTTTACTGAGTGATGTTTCAAAGTAATTTGACACCACTAATACATGTATATAACCGTATTTTCAACTTTTTCTTTAACATTGACTGTTTCCCCTAATCCCTTCTACGACATGTTGTTATCATTATCGCTATTTGTATTCTCCCTATTTAACCCCATTCATTCATACAGTCACCAGTGTCAAGCAGGGTGCTCGAGGCTGCTGCGTCAGGCTGTAAAAGCCCGGCAGATGCAGACCATATACGTTTGATGTGATATTCTTCTGTTCACTGTCCTTCACTAATTCCATCATGATAGAACACCGATTGAACAGCTTTTCTTGGCGCACTCTTGGCGCGGAGAGCGCTCTAAAGAAAGCTGTTGACCATGGGCATATAATTTAGAATGATCCTCCATGCAAGTTTCATCCATAATTTTGGAAAGTAGGCCCTAAATTAGTAAAATACAATTAGCAGAAGACATTTAGATACTAGCTGGAAAAGCGTTATTAGGGTGGAATGAGTGAATATGTACCCTTCACTCTTCAGTGCCAGTTTCGTCCAAACACGCCGTACATGTATGTTTAAATAGACCTGTTCAAACCGAGTTGTACCGAACTTTTCCGGGCCGTAATTAATTATGCATTCCATTGTTGGCCTGATTGTCCAATCAGCAAGTGGCCAAGTTTGGCCCACGCCTTCATGTTTATAACGGATGCCACGGCTAACGCTGGAGACAACAGCCTGGATTGTGCCAAACAGCGCAAATCTCTGACCGAAAATGTCACATCAGTGGTGCAACGTGCATTTTTAGTTTTCTGACAGTTTGATTTTTTATTAAAGCCAAACAGATCCTGTATTTTACTTCCTGATCCTTCCGCGTGTGATTCGGCCAGCGTGATTGAGCACAAAGCAGGGTGCGCTTCCCGCAGTTAACCGAACAAACCCGAGTCATATGAACTGGTCTATTGACATGGGCCTGTCGATACCAGATCTACTTCCTTGTAAATCTAACTTTCATTAAAGCACCAACGTGCCTCTAGTTGCAGAGAACATTATGGAGGAAGCAACGGCTAAGCCGCACGGCGGCTTGGTCGGCTAATATCTCATAAATCAAAACACTAGCGCGAAAATTTGAACATTAGTTTAGCCGTGACTTAGCCGTCGGCTCCCGGTAATATTAGTGGTAACGATATATATATATATATATATATATATATATATATATATATATATATATATATATATATATAATGGATGGATGGACAGACGAGCAGACAGACAGACAGACAGACAGACAGACAGCTAGCTAGCTAACTATAGATAGATAGATATATGGATAGATAGATAGATAGATAGATAGATAGATAGATAGATAGATAGGTAGGCAGGTAGACGGACGGACGGACAGACAGACAGACAGACAGACAGACAGACAGATAGATAGATAGATAGATAGATAGATAGATAGATAGATAGATAGATAGATAGATAGATAGATAGATAGATAGATAGATAGATAGATAGATAGATAAATAGATAGACAGATAGACAGATAGATAGATATATAGGCCAGCATTTGTCTTTGAGCCAGCGCCCCGAGATGGTTGCTCCAGATCTGGAAAAAACAACCTGTATCCCCGAACGAGCACAGATAATGCATTTTCTCGAAAAGTCAGCACATTCATTTCATAACTACCTAAAGACGTTAGACAAGATCTACACTCCCCATGTATTCTCATAATTTGATGCATGGTGTGTCTGCAGCAATGGCAAAACTGCGAAGAGAACACACCACTAAAATAACACACGCGTGGAAAAAAAACCTGCGAACGAAAAACACTGTGGTTAACGGCAAACGCGCCATGGGCGTAGGCGTGCGGTATATGCAGCCATGCCCTCCATTGTATCGCGTGGGCTGATTGGATACAATTGGGGGAATAAGTATGCAAAGATTGTATCTTCATTATCTGACAAGATAGGGATGCTTGTGTGTTTGGCACTGGAAATATATTATATTATTTTCAGGCAAATATCAAGCGAAATCATACAAGAATCTGTCATAATGGTGGACACATCTCTACTCTTTTAACTGTTAATAATCATACGCCACATGTTTTGCTGGTCCTCTATGCTTAGAGCTCATGTTACGAAACAGGTGTGGTCAATGACGACCCTGGATTAGCCGACAGTTAATATCGCTAAATAGTTCTTTCTATATCTCACCTCAAAATCACATTATTGTGGGGATGTTTGATGATTGTAAACGATTATGAATATAAAGCTGAAGGCTAATGCATATCACTTTCCACATATACATATGCGTACATAAGTATGTATACACACATATATACATATCGTTTTCTATATATACGCATACAAACAAACATTGATATATACCTACGTACAACCATAAATACATACATGCATACATGCATACACACATACATACATACATACATACATACATACATACATACATACATACATACATACATACATACATACATTACTGGGATTTTTTCATGAAGCAGCTTCTGAGTCAGCTGGTAGAAATCATACACTCAAAGGCCAAAGTCAACATGCAAACATTTTGGCATACCTTCAGATATTTTGTGCAAAATGCTGTTGAAAATATGTCGCTTTGGCCAACGTCGTACGAAATAATCTTGATATTTGTTAAGTTATTATGATGGTGCACCTTGCATAAATACCCTCCATTTCGGGAATTGTTCCTAATTACTCCGCATTGCGTCCAAGTGTTTTTGTGGTTTGTTACATTAAACATTACATAATTCTCCTGACAAGGAATATAAAAATATAAGAGAGTTTTAACGAAAAACAAAACAGAAGGCAAAAAAAAAAAAAACAAACAAACAAAAAAAAACCCACAAAAAACAAGAACAAACAAACAAACAAAACAAAAAAAACAAAAAACAGAAAAAAAAACAAAAAACAAAAACAAAAAAAAAAAAAAACAAAAAAAAAAAAAAAAAAAACAAAAAAACAAAACAAAACAAAAAAAAAGTCACCCCAGCTCCTCCCCTTTTCCAAAAACATCAATTGAGGTTAGAATGGTATCTCTATCTGTGATTGCTTGGAAGACATTAAGCTTTTGAAATTTTAATTGCCTCTAATTTGCATAATTATGATCAACATGACATCAATACCCAGGTGCACAGCTATATTGGTAGATGAATCTATGTGCCAAATATGGTGATTACAGATGCAGCAGTTTCTGAGATACAGCGTGGACAAATTTTGGTGCCATGGAAAGAAAGAACGAAAGAATTCGAAGAAAAACACGTCTAGTTTCGCACCCAGACACAACAAACAATCTCCCAAGCAAAGAAAAGCCTTTTAAAATGTGAGGATGCATCTGGCATACACATCATTGTCATCCTGAACTCCAACACACTTTGCATATCTCTGTAAAAATGGATCGTCTCATGTACCTGCCCGAAATTGTAAACAAAACTTGGTGGAATCCATGACAACGGATAGGAGTCGGTCCAGGCGCAGTGATCGTAAACATTTCCATATACCAATTCGTCTAACGCTCATTGGAAAGGCAGCGGCATCTGCCTTGGAAAATACTAGAGAAAGCGTGTGAAACCAGAATCAACTGTCTTGGAAACCTATTGCACTTCTGGATCCGTGGCACTATTTATAGGTGTGTATGTACAACAACACCACGCAGGGATCTCCTACTTGGTTGGGCCCGCCAGAAGTGAATTAGATGTGCATCCATTGATCCTGTGTACCTCGTAGCCTGGATGGAATTGAACTGCTCTGCGTTTTCCTCAATGAAGAATTGAATTGAATTTTTATTTTCATAGCCATACACTTAACGTGGACGATGTTAAACGCTCAGGTGATATGGGGGCTCCTAATGACGTCATACTCACCTAGCTGGGCACATATTACACGCATTTCAACTACTGGATCTCACTTATGTCAGACTGAAAGAAAAGAAAAATAAATACATATATAGAAAATTTTCATTCTACAAATCCGGTTACAAACAAAGTGATACATATACATTTATACAATGCAAATTAATCATTCTGTATTTACATTTTGGATGTCACATCGCCTTTTTGCATGTGATGAAAAAAAGAGAGAATTACTATACAAAATTGGTGATTGTGCATGCATCAAATACATTGAATGAGGGTCCTGTTCCCTTTGAAGATTGGTTTATTTTATTACATTTTAGATAAAATATGCTGCAATAAATATACTATAATTATTGATAGATGCGTAGTCATTATGAATCAATGAAAATACACTGAAATGAGATTCCTTTGTGGTGCTGAGGACATGAATAATAAGTATTTACAATTAATTGGATTTGCACGATGAGATTGACAAATCACATTAGCATGCACTGTGATGCAATGAAGCTAAACATGAGGATTTTACAAAAAAATCAATTTGCGTTATCAGATCGACAAAGTTACAATAACATACACTGTACTTGAAGGGAGAGTATACATGTTGTGTAACAAAAGGAATAATGAAAATAACAATAACAGTAGATAGTAAAGCAATTTTAACAGCCGTTTTTGGTGGAAATAATAATGACTATATTGCAAAAAAAAAAAAACGATGAAAAAGATAGTAAATTTGTTTTAAATTAAGAAATAAGATTTAGTCAAACCTGTTCTTTAAATGGCATTCAGTAAAATACACATGAACAATTTGTCTTCAAATGTACATGAAACACTTAATTGCACGACATGAAATTCCTGGTACATTGGACCCATCGCCCACAACATACATGGCAACTATGCAGACCTTGCGTCAGGTCATTGCAATGGCTGTCTTGGTTGCTAGCCAGGAAAAAACATAATTTACTTAATCGGTGGATGGATGGATGGATGGATGGATGGATGGATAGATAGATAGATAGACAGAGAGATAGATAGATAGATAGATAGATAGATAGATAGATAGATAGATAGATAGATAGATGGATGGATGAATGGACGGATAGATGGATAGATAGATAGATAGATAGATAGATAGATAGATAGATAGATAGATAGACAAATGAATATACAAGCAAACAAATAAAGTGAAGACCCTGTACAACAAGTTAGACGACAGTGCATAACAATAATTTAACCTCAGATTCTAGGCGTCAAACATGCGTGTTTATATATTTCTTCATAAATACATACATACATACATACATACATACATACATACATACATACATACATACACACTCACATACATAAATAACAATAACAGTGACCTTCATATCATAGTGCAAGGTCAACAAGTGTAGCAGTTAAAGGTTAGCAATAAATGTGCACTAATTTGCTGTCAGAAGAATTTTTTTTCCTGCCCCCCCCCCCCCCCCCCAACCCACACGCAAGTTGTCTGTTCCGTTTGCCTCATTTGTATGGTGCAGTAACCTGATATTGTGTTGTGCAGGTTCACCTGAGATGAACAACGATAACATAAAACAACCATGGTGAATAATGAGAGTCCTATGAAATAAATGCGTGGATAAGGACTTTTGTGTAGGACCATAGAATTTCATAATTAGATGAAGCCGTTTTCATGATCTCACATATCTGTAAGGCAGGTCTTTAAAGGTGTTTGATACACATACACAATTTTCTGAAGTACATGTATGCCATATGTTATGGTCTAGGCGTCCATAATGTATAGTAAACTAAGAATGGCAATGTTTCCACTAGAGTACAGTATGTTCGAGAAGCTGTCTGCCTGCCCGTTAGAAATTATACAGCACTGGTTGTCATCGGATGTTTTGTTTCTTGCTCGCGCCTCCCCCCCCCCCCCCCTTTGCTTTTAGTCTTAATATAAAGTTACGTGTCCGTGAAAAATCTGGCGTACTTCTCATGCCGCACCTATTTGACCTGCTCTGGAACGGTCAGAGTTAACATGTAACACCGCTGTAACTGTGGACATCTGAAACTATATCATGCATTTGCTAACGCATTAGTTTATGTTTGTCCCCTAACAATTTGAATGTCGACATATCTCTTAATTTTGTACAGTTCATTTATTCACGTTGAAATCTAAAGGTAATGAAATTTAATTGCTGATTGATAGGGCTGTCTGATCTTGATCAGCATTCCCGACAATGACCTTTACTTCCCACAATGCTGAATAAGGCAGGTTCCATGGTGTTTACCCGTATACCACTCTTTGTGCAGAGGACTGGGTTGCCTCTCTCCGGTTAACAATTCAGAGCTGGGTACTGAGTATTGGTATATTCGTCAGTGATTATGCTCCATGCTGTATTA
>OZ026625.1:83631320-83633820 GCA_964020975.1 Hermodice carunculata | reverse complement strand
GCCCTGTATATCTTCAACGGAATTTAAGGTAAAAATAGCATGACTTTCCACAAAGGTTTCTCTAGTAGGAACCAAGATGTGTAAATGATTTGGCTTGTGTTGTGTATTGAATGAAGAGAAAACAACTTGAGAATATTTTGGGGGTGGGTTGGGTGGGGGAGTATGCATTAGTTTTCGGTGTAAAGTCAAGCGTGTTTAAAAAGATTGTCTGAAGAGCTGTATCTGTGCAATTTGATTTGTTTTTTGCTTGGAGCTTCCAGTTTCGTATTGAAAAATTATAACGTTCATTGGCTTTAAATTTATACCAAAATTTTTTATTGCCGGGTAAGGGGATGTGCAAACAGATATGGCCATTGCAGAGGAATGTATGATGGTTTGCATGCGTAGATTTACAGGTAAGATATACCAATTGGGAAGGAATATCATATTTAGACAAATAGTTAACTGGCTTCATTTAGGTAAATTGAATATCATTATATACAATGTATTTTTCAAACACACAAGAAACATGAGATACTGAATAAATATAGACTAAATCAAAATATAAGGTATTAAGAAAAAAAGACTGAAAAAGGCCATAGAATTAACATTTTATGAGAAATGTGAACAAGCATGAGGTTATACACGATGAAAGTCCACGGACATTGCACGTTGCTCCGACTATTATTTTTCACCTGATAACATACCACAAATTAGCATGAACACGTTTTTGGCAACAGGTCATTCAGATAGAACAAACACAGCCCTAAGAACCATCCCCATTGAAAAATAAATAAGGAACTCGAATGGCAGATGCCCAGGGGCTGGAAGCCGCACAATATAGCGTTGGACACAAGGTATCGCGTGACCTGCTCTGATCATAGTGGTTACAGACCAGAGTTGTGATTGGCAGATTGCGCATCCAGAGATAGTCCGTAATTGTGAAAATACTGTGTTTTCAGCATGTTGTACCTTCTGTTTAAATACAGTCAGCGAAGTCAGGTTTGCCCCATCACAGAGTTGCTTCATTGGTGGTCATATAGATGCACTGTCTTCCAGGCCTAGCGGGAATTTTATAGTGAGAAGGCAATGATATGATCCCGGCCGGAGCACTGTTCATACACCTGTATGAAGCTGACATCCAGGGTTGTTTCGTATTTCAATTATCACCAGTTAAGGAGCTGGAAATTATTTGACAAGAATCCATCCAGGCTTTTCTGACATTTTAATCTGTTAAATGCCCTTTACGAAATTTTAAAATACCAAAATGTTGATTTTTAACACTGAAAAATGCTAATACCTACTTGTATGAAAATAGAAGGATTTATAGCTGTGGTCTGTGGCCTAGTATGGGACCGACTAGGCCAAGTGACCTACTCTGTCAACAGGGTTGCCGTCTACCTCTTGCCTCTTATCATACTTATTTCATTTGGTACGTGTTGAACAGACGACTATATAGACACATATGATAAAATTATGCTTTTTCTACCTTGTAACTTAATAGTGCAACGTAGCAGCATCAAGTAATGAGAGTGGAGTTGCCAGGAACCCTTTGAAATAATTGATCAAGGATTAAACATATCACAGTAAATCAATATGGTATTCAGTGTATGTACACTTCAATGTCCTTTCAACTGTGCAGACTCAGGTTGAACTTTAGAATTGCCGTATTTTGTAACAGTTGTTTGGCAGTATGAGCTTTTAATTGCACTTTTAGAGCGTGTGAATGTATTTTTTCTTGGCATGGCGCACTTGGGTTAATCCAAAGAAGAAGAAGAAGAAAAAAAACTATAGTTAACCTATTAATTTTTTCTAACAGATAGTTATTGTGATGAATTATCTTTCTTGTCTAGTGTATGGCAGTGTATGACACTTTATTTATTCATTAGTTCTTATATCTTTTTATTTCTGCTTGGAATCATATTATTTGTTTATTTTGTGTCTTTGCCGGTGTGATTTTTCTTTCTCTATTTGTTTTTATTTTGTTTATCTGTTGGTTTTGCTAAGTCGTATTTTAAATCAATCTAAGTCTTGTTGGAAGTTAATGGCTTGAATTCTGGCATGAAGATTGTTTTGAACATATTGTCGCATGATATTTTCATTAACTGAACCCCGGTAAGATATTCATTCTCACTCTTAACTTTACGATATAATATGTTCAATATGTATATGATAAAAACAAAGATACATAATACATGTAAAATCCCGGACTTACAAAAAGTCAATCTCCCCCTCCACTATATATATATATATATATATATATATATAGAGAGAGAGAGAGAGAGAGAGAGAGAGAGAGAGAGAGAGAAAGGGAGAGAGATTATCATAATTGTATTATTATTGTTATTATTATTATTATTATTATTATTATTATTATTATTATTATTATTATCATCATTATTATTGTTGTTGTTGTTGCTATTATTATCATCATCATCATCATTGATCACGATTGTCATGGCACAGGGACCCCCTGCCCGCCATAAGGTCGTTTGTTACCTTTTTTCATTACGAATCTTAC
>OZ026625.1:83423820-83626320 GCA_964020975.1 Hermodice carunculata | reverse complement strand
GCAGTTCCAGAAAATCGCATTGAAAGAAAAAGTTCCCAATTCTTACACATTTATTGCTGTAATATGACACAAACTCATTTCTTCTGTCCTGTGTTTTAATTACTCTGTGAAATAAACTTGTAGCTTTACCCCTGTGATGTTGTCAGTAAACAAAAGTATATTTGTGGCTTATATTTTTTTTTTTAAACTTGGAAACACCACACTTGGCTTGCTTGGGTGTGGGTTCACATGCTGCTTTCCATATTCGGGGACCAGTAAGTGGATTATACTAATTTGTTTTTTTAACATCAATAGAGAATTTCAAAGTAATCAGAACCATGGTAGCAATAAGTCTGAACTGGCCCATTCTTTTCTCCAGGGCTAATGGTTTCCTGTGAGTGACCCTTTCAATAACTCAATTGGTTTCCAGGAGCCATGGACTAATGACTGTGCAAACAATGACATGGTTCATTATCATGCCCTGCAAACAAACCCAAACGACACTGTTTAAACTTTTCATTGCAAACAAAAGTTTTGAGATCAGTTTTCTGATATCAATTTTATGTTCACACATCTCAGTTTTTGGGAGCATGTAGTTTACAAATCAGTCTATCCAAAATTATGTAAAAGTGATTAGAGGTTATCCAAAGGTGCCAGCTTCAGATCCTCCACCTTAATGCACATTTACTCAGTATTAAAAAAATACTCAAATTTGACGGTATTTTCTCAAATGTCCCAAACTTGACACATTACGTTGATACATTGACTCAGGGTTGGCAGTGATATAGAACTTAATTGTTCCAGGAGTAGGTGTCGTCATGGAGTTTGTTTTACATTTCAGGTGCAGGATGTACATTGTTGCAATCCTGGTTAGGATTTCCCGAGGTTTGTACACGTGGTCTAGCTGCAACTGTTTATTTTACAATCACTGGGACTAAATATAATGCCCCAGCTTGTTTCCACTTCAGTTATACATGTACACTGGCGGGTGGTTTATCTAGGATAAGCTGTCCAGCTAGAAAGGGTACATATTGGTTCAGGGGTAAGTCAAATTGTTCTTATCTGAACCTGTAGTATAAAAATTTAGTAATTATGGTTTGTTTGACAGGTATTCTTCTTTCATCATGAAGCTCTGCATTTATAAGCAAAATTTCACGTATTTAGCTAATTCATCATTTGCCACGTTCATATTTATTCATTATTATGTGGGTTGTCTTTGCTGAATATTTAGCTTAGACAAGGAGCGGCTACTCATAGAGACATGTAAGGGTAAAAGGCTCCGAAAAATGTTGAGTAGTTACCCGCTGAAGACCCTTTTATTATATTTGGGCTAATGCAGCCTATGTCAAAATTTTACAGTGGAACGTGTGCAATATGGACAATAGCACTTCCGTGTGTACATCGGTTAGACAGGGACAGGTTAGCTTATGGAGAGTAAAGAGTTCGGACTGCGGAATAGCGTAATGACTACTAGGAAGTGGTTCTGGGACAAAAGACACAAATACAAAGCAATGGCATATAAATTTTATATCTGATCCCCGACTGGTAATTTTGCCACATGTGTTGCAAGTGATGATCAAAATTGTCCACGCGTATGCAGAGAAGGTATCTCTGTGGCTCCTCATAAATTGACTGGTTTTGAAACGATATACTGAATGTTGTGCGTCCATTTGGAACACCAAAACAATTTACATCACCTGCAACGCGGAAAATAGCTGTATTCTCTTTCAACATGGACGGTGAAAATATAAGCCGCTGGTCATATTTTTTTCTTATCAGCAGTGCCCGGTACAGGGGTCAAACTGTATGACAAGCGATACCTGCATGTCTGTAATTTCTGGTTTAATCATGTACACTCACCCAATGTTAAAAATATCAAAGCTGTTGAGGAATAAATTTGTGGAAAATGAATATAAAATAAAATATAGTGAAAGTTGTCAGATTTTGTTAATCAGTCTTGGACTGAATTATGTTTTTTAATTATTTGTAGTTGTAGAATTACAGTTTCGGAAATTTAAAATAGTTGTGGAAAATACACAAATATGAATGAGGAAGTAATGAATATGACAGTTTTAGTTCTGGGATATTGGTGATAAAGGTAAGTGAGATATTAGTGATATTTGGTTTTCAGTATTAATCATGAAATGAGTGCGTGGCACAAAATTACTGACTTCTGATTCACGTAGGCATATACTGCTGTAAAAGCTTCTTAATTGTAATCCAACACAGTGTGTGGAAACTCAATTGGGGGTACTATTTGGATATTTTTAGTTTACAAAAGTGGGAAAAAATGACTACAGAATGCTAGGTTTTCAGCAAACGCCCCCCCCCCTCCACAACAGTTAATTGAGACCAGCACACTTTGTTCCACTTGAATGTGAATTTAACTCCGCAACCTTCCACTCTGGTAACGACTCGAGGCAACTTTTACGCTGGGAAGGAGGCACGACTCAACAACGTTCACGCTGGGGAGGAAGGCACTTGCATGCTCAAGAAATGACTGCAGTGTGAATATCGTCTGCCAGAGCTCAGCTGTGATTTGATGCAGAGAGGTCTGCACGGCATATGTCTAGAGGATCCCAAACGGGATTTAAGTGATGCGTGTTCATCAGTGTTCAAAAGTGAAAAAGTGTTATCTTTTCCCTGTGAACAGTGAAAACTTTAAGGAAAGCATAGTCGAGATTTTCTTATATAGGCCTATAATTCCATGACTCCTTGAAGTGCATTTATTTCACTTGGTGAAATGCGTTAATCCCGATTGGAAGCGTCCTGCCTTGTGTTTCCACAATCGCATAAATGACGTTGGTATTGGTGGCCACTGCAATATCTTAAATGAGGTATAGGCCATCTATAGAAGGTAAAAACACTTGCTTCTTAAATTGACGGAAAGTGTAAAGTGCCACCACAATTAATTCCTGTAAGCGTTAGATTGGAGAATAATGATCGTGAATGTAATTTACAGGCCTAACCTGGTAAATTGGGAATTTACAAGTTCAAGCATCGATTTCCTTTTCATGCATGGAAACATTTCAAGCGATACAGCAGCAAAATGAGACCCTTTACCCTCTTTGAAACTGGAACGACTTTATATCTTCTACAAGCGCAAACGTAAAGTTGCTGTAAATCACCTCCGCAGTTCAATGAAGACATACTTTATTTCAAAATTAGCGATGAAACTGACTCTAAAGATATTAACCCTGAGAAATGGTGCAACCTGAGTGAAAATTTACTAGGCTCTCTTCACCAATCAATACCCCTCTTAAAAAGGATAGTTATTTTTAGTAATGTCAACAAATGTGAAATGTTCAAATACGTATTTCACCAACCAGTGTAAAATTACCCCGTGAAGATAATCCCATGCCATTACCGGAGTTCTCTTACAGAACCAAGACCCGTCTCAACTCTTTTCAAATTGATAAATTCAGTGTGAACAAGGTTTCTCGCCTACGTTTGGATTTCTGCTGACTCGAATCTCATCTTCATAGATTAAATGTTCTTCCATCTGCAGCATGTGATAGCTTGCATCCTAATGAGCGCACACACCACTTCTTTTTTTCATGTTCTCTCTTTTACGCGTTTGGAGTATCTTGATCGAAACCGGTATTGTATCTGTGTGTTTTGTCGAGAACCACTTCCTGGTAGTCAGTATTCTATGCCGACTCAGAACATGCTAGCCTGTACCTGTACATGTCTCTTTGAGGAGCAGCTTCTTGTCTAAGCTAAATATTCAGAAAAGACAACCAACATAATAATGAAAAAATATGAATGTGGCAAATTGTGAATTAGCTATATAAGTGAAGTGTTCTTAATAAATGCAGAGTTTCATTATGAACGAAGAATATCTGTCAAACCAAACATAATTACAAAATTTGTATAGTACAAGTTCAGATAAGAACAATTTGACTCAACCCTGAACCAGCATGTACCCTTTCTAGCTGAATAGCTTACCTTAGTTAAACCACTTCCAGTGTATAACTGGATTAGAAGAAAATGGGACATTATATTCAGTCCCAGTAATTGCAAAATAAACAGTTCCTGCTAGACAATCTGTACAAGCTTAGGGAAATCGAAACAAATACTGCAAAAATGGACATCCTGCACCAGAAATGTAAAATTAAATCGATGTACATGTACTCATCACTTTGAAAGTTTCCAAACCATAAAGCTCCATTCTGCAGGAAACCTCTGAGTCAACGTTTCAACATAATGGGTCAGGTTTGTCACATTTGAGTATATACTGTCAAGTTAGAGTAATATTTGGACATTGAGTAAATGTGCACTTAGGCATGTCAGAAAAGAAAGAATGTCAGTCGCATTTGAGTCAAAAACATGTCATCAAAATAAAAATTTTCTTAACCAGCTTTTAAATGCAATTAGGCAAACTTCTAACTGTTGTCGGTTGCAGCTTGCTACCGATAGTCCCGGGGGGGGGGGGGGGGTTTAACCCGACAGAAAACATGCAAGCCTAAAATGTCCGAAAGGTGAACATTAAAACAGAATGATGCCAACAGACAAAATTAATTATTGTATTTGTGTCTTTTTGCCCAGAACCACTTCCTAGTAGTCAATATCCTATTCCGCAGTTCGAACTCTTTACTCTCCATAAGCTAACCTGTCCCTGTCTAACCTGTATATATATGGAATTACTATTGTCTTTATTGCACACATTCCTCTGTAAAATTTTGACATAGGCTGTATCAGCCCAATTAAATTAAAGGGTCTTCAGCGGGTAACTACTCAACGTGTTTCGGAGCCTTTTACCCGATATTTTGGCACCGGGAGTTAAACCAAGCCTAGATGTCCATATAGCGGGTAATGTATTGCCTACTAATCGTACACATGGTAATATAATCTTTCCTTTAGTGAAAATTTATGAACTCTTCAAAATTTCATTACAGGTACAAGAAGGTTTTTACACTGATTTGGTACGGAATGGATTGGTTACTAGCCATCCATATTTTGGCACCGGGAGTTAAACCAAGCCTAGATGTCCATATAGCGGGTAATGTATTGCCTACTAATCGTACACATGGTAATATAATCTTTCCTTTAGTGAAAATTTATGAACTCTTCAAAATTTCATTACAGGTACAAGAAGGTTTTTACACTGATTTGGTACGGAATGGATTGGTTACTAGCCATCCATTTAGTACCTCTGTGCCTTAAAGTGATCCAACTTAAAACAATATGTTTTTGAAGTAGAAAAGAGAATTTGCTTGAAAGCACATCTGTCTGTGTGCCTTCAAAAGTTTTAAATATTAAATGCTACAACTTTTATCCTTTGGTACTTCACCAAGTTATGGCTAGAAGAAAGCCATCATCAAAAGTGACCTTTGACCTTGTAATGACATTTGACCTTGAGATGAGCTCAACCTGAATTAAACCTTGACCTCAAAATGACATTTTGGCCTAAAACTGACTAGTGATCTTGACATGACCTTTGATCTTGACATGACCTTTACCTTGCTATGATCGAACTCCTATGCACTCAGGATCACATCTGCAATAGAATATAAGATATTGAAGATTTGAAACTTTAATTAACCCTCATTTGCATAATTTTGAAAAACGTGGACGATCATGATAAAAAGGGCAGACTTCATCTACATAAGTATTATTGTGCCAAGTTTGGAGTTTCTACGTGTAACTCTTTTCAAATGAAATGTCGGACAAATTTGCCTGTAAAGAAAGAAAAAAAGAAAGAAAACTAGAAAAGAAGATTTGCTTCAAAGCAAATCTGTGTGCCTTCAAAAGATGTGAATATTAAATGCTACAACTTTTATCCTTTGGTACATCACACCACATTAAGCCTATCGCTGGATGCAAATTTCAAAGTCTAAACGACCTTGACTTTTCACCTTTACAGATCACATGTAAAGTGCACAGTGTTCACAATACCCAAAATTTAAGCCCAACATGAACCAAATCGGATGAAAATTTACCAAGTTATGACCAAATGAAACTTTCAAAGGGCCAAATTACCTTGACCTTTGCCCTTTTGAGGTTACATGTTCTTATAAAACTGTACAGTGTTACAACACGTACAATTTGAGTCCACCATGAGTAGAATTGGATGTAAATTGGCCAGGTTAGCACTTGATGAAACTTTCAAAGGTCCATAGGACTTTGACCTTAGACCTTTAGAGGTCAGGTGTAAGTTTCAAAAAGGTGCAGTGTACAATAGCTACAGTTTGAGCCCAACATAATCAAAATTGGATAAAAATTGACTAAGTTATGGCTAGAAAAAAACCACCACCGAAAGTGGCCTTTCACCTTGAAATGACCTTTGACCTTGAGATTTCCTCTACCTGTAGAGAACCTTGACCTCAAGATAACACTTTGGCGTAAAATTGACCTTTGACCTTGACATTACCTTTGACATTGACATGACGTTGCCATTTGAGATGACCTTTACCTTGCTATGATCAAACTCCTATACACTTGGAACCACATCTACTATAGTATGTAAGATATTTAAGATTTAAAACTTTAATTAGCCCTCATTTGCATAATTTTGAAAAGCCTGACCTCTCATTATAAAAAGGCCAGACTTCATCCGTAGAAGTATAATTGTGCCCAAGTTTGGACTTTGTACATGTAATACTTTTCAAATGAAATGTCGGACAAATTTGCCTGTAAAGATAGAAAGAAAGAAAGAAAGAAAGAAAGAAAGAAAGAAAGAAAGAAAGAAAGAAAGAAAGAAAGAAAGAAAGAAAAACAGTAAATCTGTATTGGCACACAGACATAAAAAGGAAGAGAGACAGAAAGAAAGTAAGAAGAAAAGAAAGAAAGAAAGAAAGAAAGGAAGAAAGAAAGAAAGAAAAAAAGAAAGGTTTGCAACATTTGGCACACAGGCATAATCAATTAATACCTCGTACAAATGAAAATACTGGATAAACAATAACTTATGAAAACAGCGCTCTCAGTCCAAATCTTGGTACGAAGATGAAAGGTCTATTCGCAAGGAATATGAATTTAGCATTGTCATTATAATTTAGAGCAATGTATTTCCTATCAAGTAGTTCTAGTTCGACTTAAACCGCAGTTGGGATTGAAAGTTGTCCGATCATATTAAAAGCATAAATTTTGCTAACAGATCAGCACATATTTGTGTGCAAACAGGCAAGGATGGCTCAGAAGCAGAACAAATCATTAGAAGACGTTTGTGCTACATTGACAGGTACCACCGCCTGATCATATATTAACCCTCCGAGCGTCAACCACATTCACTCAATGTGGAACGCTGGACTTAGTCTTTATTGCTTCTTTCAAAAATGGATCGCTATATGAAAAACCGAAGTACTGCTTGTTTTCGTTTCCAGACACATCTATTTACATTCATTTATCAGTGGGGTCACTGATCAAATATCTACAGAATGACACATATTGCGGTTTCTGGATCATCTAAGGCTGTCCTTTATACTATGTTCGTGATTAACCCACCTTGTGAGTACACATACAGTTATGTGTGGAACGTCAGTTCTAAACAACATCGCCATGCGTCAGTGAGTCAATGGCAAAAACTCAAGAAGAAGAGTGCTGGATGAATTGTATTGCCATGTATGTGAAATAACAAAAAGGGTCCTTCATGCCCGTACGTCTTTGCAGACACATACTCTGTTCACACTACTTGCCATAAATTACCCATATTAACACCCAAAGCGCATGTCAGATGCACCATTACGCATTTAATGTCAAGACTTCGCACCTGATAGGATGATCATGGTTGTAGTATTCCAGTAAGACCAGCAATTTAGATAACACCTTCTTTTTCAATCATTACTCATGGGGTTGACTCTTGACTAACCGTATTGCACTTCAAGTATACATTATAATGCATTGTGTAGCCAACTATCTACACCTCCTGAGACCTTCCATACTGTTTCTGAGCATTTTCGCGTTTGCGTTTGAGGAGAGAGAGAGAGAGAGAGAGAGAGAGAGAGAGAGAGAGAGGAGAGAGAGAGCGAGAGAGAGAGAGAGAGAGAGAGAGAGAGAGAGAGAGAGAGAGAGAGAGAGAGAGAGAGAGAGAGGATTAACATTTGAACTGGAAAGGTAAATACAGATTTTTGCAGCTCATGCTTTGTTTTAGGGAAGCTTAGCAAGATAGATCACCATTCAAATTGAAAATACCATTGGGTACGTTTTCACGTTGAATTACATGCTAATACGATATTGAAATATACTTGTTACTTTTGCAGACTAAAAAATGAGTTCCAATACATCCACGGGAAAGTTGGCATTTTCACACACCGTGACTTTTACGTACAGTAGAATATTATCCATCAAGACCCCATTCCAATATTAAGACGACCAATGTGGTCTCAATTTGTTGATCCCGAAACTCTGGGTTTTGTATCCAAAAGTGGGTTTTGGGAGTTTTGGAATCTAACAAAACTTGGGTACTCTGAAGTCACCTAATCTTGAGATTCGTAAGTTGTACTTGGAGGAACAAAACCTGGGGTCTTGTGAGTACCCACTCAGCACACGCTGTCTTTAGACTACCTGCTGTGTCACAAATACCCTGATTTTGTAAGGAAACTTGCGTTTTTGTCAACAACCCAGACGTTGCTGCAAAACTCTGGGTTTTTTATGTGAAACAACTCTAAGTCTTGACCAGGATCTGCATAAGGAAATATATACTGTCTCTGTTTAATTGATATATACATATTCACAACTCTAGAAGATATACCGTGAAATTTACGACACCATGAGTTTTGGGAAGTCCCAAGTCCTAAGTTTGTGAGGACACACAACCCTGGGTATTGTGAATTATTGAACATTGCAAGCACACTACCAGGATATGTAATTACAAAAACTCAAGCTTTTGTTGATAAATGAAACAAAAGAAGCATAACGAAATTTTGGGGGGAATAATTGACAAAAGTCTCGATATTGTTAATAATTGGACCTTGCGAAACCCCAACCCAGAGTTTTTTTTTTTATTATAAATCTGTTATTTACGAATCCATGGGTTTTGCTAGTAAATAAACTAAATAACAGAGCGAAACCCCGGGTTTCGCCACAAAACCCTGGGTTTTGTATCACGAAACCAATGGATTTGTACACGAAACCCTGGTTCTTGTGAATTATGAGACAATATAGCTTCCATAGATTCCTTGATCCTTACATTCTACTTACACATTTTTTCCATCCACACAGTGCGACAACCAGTCAAATTTATCCTTTTTGTCTAAAATCAAACAACTTTTTTACACTGTATCAAATTGGGGGGGGGGGGGGGTTAAAATTCGAGGCTGTATGAATGCGTGGAATGGCAGGTCAAATTCTACACGGGATGCATAACCCCCGGGGTGTGGCCACTTCAGTCCTAAATAGACCTTGATAAAACAGCTCCTGCTATAAATGAGGAAGAACTACGTAACGTATAAATGTTGTTCGTCCTATGCAGTTATATGACTTATATTAATTGCTATTAGTGAACATCCAGACAATTGTGTGTCGATAGAAGATATGTTTAAGTATATGGCTCAAGGTATTACAAAAGAGGATAACTTGGAGATAAGCATGAAAGCATGTAAAGATTAGACCTACTTGTTTGAAAATGTTATCACTGAAACACTCTGTTGACCATTGCGATTTACATCTAGACAGTCAAGAGATAAGTTATGCAAGCTGGCAGTCAATTGTGCTGAAATATATCGATTAGATTTTACATGACTTCTACAATGATGTAGGCTTACCTAGTTGATCTAAATTACTTCCCATGATGTGAATTATAAACAGAAACGAGGAAATTTAATATAAAAGCAATGTAGGCTTTTGCTACCAATTGAGTCCCTGTACATTTCCACAATTGAAAGTATATATACACGTAGTGTTCGGGTTGATATTCCAATTGATGTTCTATTAATTATAAAGGCGGAAAAGGAAAAAATACTGCTTTCGATTTCTTGAAATGTTTTCACGAGTCAACCCTAACAACAGTTATTTCTACTTGGATCCATGGATTAAAGACAGGTACACACGAAAAGTATATCATTTTTAATTTAGACACACACACATACATATGCATATATATATATATACATATACAGTCGTTTATAGATAGTCATGTTGTTGTTTCATGGACATTGAAAAAAGTCACGAACTAGATATTCTGATAAAGTGTTATCAGTACATCAAATATAGGTTAGCTTGGGGGCACTATGCGCTGGAAGGGTCGGCATGCTTATGCTGTTAGCAGTAAAGATGTTAGGAATCCGGATTACCATGGTGACGAAAATGTTAGGTTACATAGAGGCTAGTTCGTGCGTGGAGGTGTACCTGCCTGGTTCGCACCAACACTAACTGAGCAGTTAAATTATAGTCAACACTTCCACATGGTGTGTAATTAAAGCTGCGGAACTAGCCGTTCTCTGAGTCACTTATTTGATCAGCAATTGCGAACAATTGGAGATATATTGAGAATCGTTATTGCGAACACATGATCTAAATGCCTGAGCTTAACTCTTTCACTACAGGTAACAATGGAAACTGTGCAAACAATTTTACTTTGGGAATATTATGGAGTAGAGTTAATCTGTAAATCAATAAGTAGATAAGACACTTACTACTTTGGCAATGGCAGGGTTAATTATTCTTACAATAGAAAAAATGTCATTTTTATTGTAAAGTTAATTATCCATGAAATTATGTTGGCAGAATTGGTATCTTAACCGTAACTTGGCCAATTTCACAGCAAGATTTTGCAGAATGGTGACGAGAATTAGGTAGGTAAGCAGTATGTTGTCTGCTGCTCCTCCTTCCTGACTGATATGAATCGATGTGATGACCGCTCTAAGATGATCAGTTTATCAGGAATGGAACACGTGGTACTTTGAAATGTTAGTAACAACTCAACGAGAGATTTTGACGGCATGATCGAATGAGTATGTTTCATGTGATGGTAATTATTAATTCGGTCATATTTTCATGTAGTGCTTCAAGGTCCACGTGCTCTGAATCTTCTAAAAGTGGGTGTGTACATGTATGGTTTCTGCTCTTAACTGCTTCCTTTGATTGGTTGATTGATTGACTGGTTGCTAAGTTGAAAGCTGCGTAACCAGACAGACAGACAAAAAGAAAGAAAGAAAGAAAGAAAAAAAGAAAGAAAGAAAGAGGGATAGGTATACAGATAGACAGAGAGCTATGTAGATATATATATATATATATATATATATATATATATATATATATAAATATATATATATATATATATATAGAGAGAGAGAGAGAGAGAGAAAGACAGGCAGACAGACATACAGATACATAGATAGACAGACAGACAGATAGATAGACAAAAATAGATAGTTATGCAGATAGATAGATAGATAGATAGATAGATAGATAGATACCCAGACAGAAAGACAGATAGACAGACAGATAGACAGATAGACAGATAGACAGAGGGACAGACAGACAGACAGACAGATAGACAGATAGATAGATAGATAGATAGATAGATAGATAGATAGATAGATAGATAGATAGATAGATAGATATCGGACACTTTCATTCCGAAAATCCCCAAAGGTGCCATGGTGACTGACCTACCAGCGAAATTGTGCATATCCTATCAAAAAGTCATGCAAATTGGGGCAATTAAAATTTGAGAAGCTTCTTTATCTTCCAAACTATTGTAGATAGACACAACATTTCAGTGTGTATGTGTAGGTTTAAGACACCTGCCAATATATTGGACAGTTAATCAAAGTATAAATTTAAACTTTGTTAATTAGAGGCATTGGAAAATTTGAAAGTTGAATATATCCAAAACTATTACACATACAGATGCTATTCTAACTTCAATTTATAGGTTTGGGGCAAAGTCGCATTCAGTCAACCGTGAAAATTAAATTTATGGGTTTGTGACATTGCCGACTCCATTGAGCCATAATCCAAAATTGCAAAATTTCATTCATGAAAATAAGATGAAAACACAATGTTTAAACCTTGAGTAAATTCAAAACCATTATACATTGAGGTGCCATTCCGACTTCAATTTGTGGCCATGTGACACGGCTATATCCAAAGAGCCAAGAGCCAAAGTTGTAGCGTTTTAATTTATGCAAATTAGGCTAATACAAAAAAATTATCCTTAAGTTGAACAATCACAAATTGTAACATTTCAAACTGTTCTCCTTCTGAAGGCACCCAGACAGATTTGTTATGAAGCAGACCTTCTTTTCTAGTATCAGCACTTAGTCGCCTGAGTGTCCTTGCTGGAAAACAAGGTTAATGTAGTGAGGCTAAAACCCACCCTGATTATGTGAAGAACAATTATCATGTACTTAATAGTTTTCTAAACACAACCATGAAATAATTACGACAACAGATAAAAGGGTGTCTTTAATGTGGGTGTGGCATGCCTACCCAATTCACACAGTGTTACGGGGATAAGAGTCGGCATGCATGGACAGTGTGCACTCAGTGCCTTTTCCGTATGCTAGGAATCGAGGTACTGAGGTCACCACTCAAAACATTAGGCCTGAAGGGCTGCTCTGCAGGTTTACAATTTTAAAAGGTGAGGTGAGGTAGCTCTATCCATTGTCCTTTTTTCTCTTATTTTTTTCTTATTCCCTTTTAATGCAAAAGTCGATCGCTGCCCCTTCGGAGTTGCGGGAGAGAGAGAGAGAGAGAGAGAGAGAGAGAGAGAGAGAGAGAGAGAGAGAGAGAGAGAGAGAGAGAGAGAGAGAGAGAGAGAGAGAGAGAGTTTTGAGGGCTGTTACGTGATTTTGGAGATCAGATATCAATAGCAGCCGTGTGTGGGAATCAAACCCGGAGTCCTCGCATTGAGGGCGAAAGTCTAGCCAGTTCGACCATTGTTCAACCTTTCCTGGCTTTACCATTCCAAACGTAAATGACTGACTGCTATCTATTGTGAGATAAAAACACCAACCGTTTAGGCCTGAACTGGACCCCACCTCCATTTACGCATGTCACTCCACAGATGTATGGTAACCAGGCTACTCCAGTGAACTAGTACCGGAAGTACGTGGCACCACAACAACGTTCCTGCAAAGTGTAAATAACATAGCCAGCAAGATGGGTTGATTCTTTGTCTGCGTCATGGGTCACACAAGGGCTCATAAACTGAATTATACAGCTAGAAAATCAAAAGAAATGTGACATAAATATCAGTGAAGGCCTTGAGATTGAATAGTTAAGCTACAATGTGAAGAAAAGTAATTCCAGCTACAGTGGGGGCCGAGGACGTCGAAGTGACAAGTGTGATGGCAATTACGATCATATAGCCTTATAGGCCGATGTAATATCATTTGATAAATATATAATCACAAGGATTTTTATGTATCAGCCCTACGTATCATGCCCCTGACTCGATTACCGGCCCTCAACGACACGTATTGTTCTCCCTGCGGTTGGGCGTATACGTGTTGTCTCGGGCTGATACATCGAGTCGCGGACATGGTATATGGGCTAATACATACAAAAAAAAAAAAAAATCCATGTGATAACCCATATATATATATATATATATATATATCCTATTTGGGTCGTTTTAGTACTATAACAGGCTTGTTTAAATACCGTATCATAGGCCTAAAAGTTACAGTGCCGAGATACGATGTATCGGTACTCTTCCGGTTTCATTGGTAATTGTGTTGATGAGGAGTAAAACTTTCTGCTAATATCGTTCTTATTTTTGCTTTATGTATTGAAATGTACAAATCGACCCAAACATGAGATTTTTATAGCATGCTTTGTAGACGATATGAAGTAATCAACTCCCATTGGATACCATATAGCAGAACTCGTTCAGCTATATGACATCCATATATATATATATATATATATATATATATATATATATATATATATATATATATATATATATATATATATATATATATATGCAGCAATGTGATATTGACACTTCTTCAGCTACTTTGCCAGACTTAACTGATACACCCGACGTAACGCTCGACACGTTAACTATAACTAAATCTAAAGTTCTGAATGCTCTCACCAGTTTTGACACATCGAATTCATCAGGTACAGATTTCATAAGTGCAACCTTTTTCAAGGAAGCTGTTCCTCCTATTACTCCACTATTAACAAAATTATTTAAGCTTGTCCGTAAAAATAAAGGAAATCCCCTCTACCTGGAAAACAACAACCGTTTTATGCTTTTCATTGAAAAGCTATTAAAATGATTGCATCAATTATCAGCCTGTCTCATTACTTAGTTGGAGTAGGAAACTATCCGATAAAGTTGTGTTCAAATGTGTTTTCAATTTTACTCATGATAACCTGGTTATATCTGCTCACCAATCTGGCTTTATACACGGCGACTCTACAGTTGACCAGGGACGTGTTATATAACACGTCCCTGAGTTGACCAACTCGTATTGTTCTATCACCACTCATGTCTTGCTATTGATCACCATAAGGAGTTCGTATTGTATTTTTTTATATTAGCAAAGTGCTTGATAAGGTTTGGCATCATGGATTATTGTTTTACTCAAAAAAAAAAAAATAAACGGGGGCTATCGGGAAATTTGCTTGATTGGCTCTCAGATTATCGTTGAGGGACATTCTTCTAGTTGGGTCAGGATACGGGTAGGGGTACCTCAAGAAAGTGTACTTGGGCCGCTTATGTTTCTAATATATATATTTATAATATTGAGGATCGTGCTTCGTGTAAAATTAAACTATTTGCGGATGATACTTCTCTTTCTTTACATTGACAACCCAGTGGAAGCAACAGAAACAGTTAATTCGGATCTTTCTTATACACAACCAGTGGTCTAAAGACTGGCTCGCCACACTTAATGCCCCCAAAACTGATTCTATGTTGATTTCTCGTAAAATAAATTCTCCAAACCATCCTCCTGTTCATTTTTAAAGTCATGTCTCACAAGAAGTCAAGCACTACAAACACCTTGGTGTTATTTTACGCTTTGATCTAAGATGGACTGATCATGTTACTAATATTTCTAATCAAGCTATGAAACTAGTACTGGTTAATGTCGTGAAGGACCAAACGTTTTTTTTTAGACAGAAATAGTTTAGAAACTATTCATTTTGCATTTGTGAGACAAATCCTTTAATTTGCTGGTCCAGTTTGGAGTGGTCGTACAGTAACAGATGAAACAAAATTAGAAAGTGTCCTATTAGGAGCAGCCCGTATTCTCACCGGTGCAATGCCAAGTAGTAGCAATGCAAAATTATACGAGGAAACATGATGGCATACTTTAGCTAGGCGGCGGAATTTATCCAAACTAAAAACAATGTATAAATTGGCGAACCACCTCACTTCAGATCAGTTGTCCTCTGTGATTCACCTCCTACCCCGTCCATGCCTTCAACAAACATACTTTTAATACGCGTCAAATGCATCACCTCCCATATGCATATTACAAGGCTCGATCTGATCTATATGACAAATCTTTTTTTCGTTCCACAGCCAGAATGTGGGATGAACTACTTTTAGATATCCAGAATTCTCCTTCATTTTCGGAATTCACATTCAAGATATCTCAGCCTGTAGTGCGACTTATAATGTTCACTGACTTGTACAATTTTGGCAACCGATTAACAGCTGCTCAGTACACACGAATGCTTTGAGAAGCTAGCCAAATAAACTTTCACCTGTTCAAAATTGGTGTAAATGATACAGCAAACTGCTCATGGGGCGTAGCTGCCGAAGATACGCTAACTACTTTCATTCTTGCCTCCTATACGCCGTTCCACGTTCTAAACTACACACTGAGATATCTCCATTCGCCCCTTCCCTCTCCGCAAGTTGTTCACTTTCCGAAAACCTGAATTTTTTCTCAGCAGTTCATGGATATATTGATAACATTGCACGCTTTGAACTATCAGGTTTTGGATAACTGTCAGTCTAGTCCACATTATTCTAATTCCAAGTGGTTTTGGCTTTTGTGTTTGTGCTAAAGCATTGATTGAAATGAGTCACAAACTTTTCAGTCTCCATTATCACACTTGTACGTACTAATACATACTGATTGTGTACAGTAGATATTTTCCGGCAAATATTCAAGATTGCTTTTAAAAATCAGACGATTCATCTGTGTATATTTATAGATGCAGTTTGTAAATCTACTTTATTAAGCGACCGATCATGATTACTGATATTATGTAATGTTTTTCTCCTCCCTCTACCCATTACCTTGAGTATGTTTTCTGCAGTCCGATATCGTTCTTTGTTTCTCGTCCTTTTCCCGCAAGAAGAATTTATATAGGGCTAACCTCCCTTCTGCCAATCGCCATGAAGCGGCTGTTATACGACAATTTGTATATGTGTTTGAATAAAATATGCTAAAACCACGTTGTCCATATCCTCCAGCAGAAAGTGACGTAATATTTTCCCACCAAGATTTTAATTATTTTGTATTCTTGGACAATTGATTCTGGCCAATAGTGTACGCAAAAAAATAAAGTGTAAAAACATTTTAATCATTTTCCAAATAACTATTACCGCATCGAGTTTTAACAACTGGGAGTTAACAGCAACTCCGCCAGTCATGTGAATACTACTGTAATTTTTCCAGTTTAAACATTATATTTCTATTAACCAGAGCCTGACAACGTTTAGGGTCAGGCTGAAAGGACTTTAAAGCAGAAAAATGTCACCGTGTAGCATGTCTTCTGGGAGATCAAATATAGCCTTTAAAAACTATGTGTAGATCTAGAACTTCAGTGTCTTCATATGTATACTAGAAAGAGGTGTCAACAGCAACTTCAACTCATTGGTTTGTGATAAAGGTGCACCCAATGGAACGGAAACGAAAGTTATAAAAGTTCAATCTATGATTGCACACTTGGAAGGTTTTTATGCTCGCCATTTCACAAATATTAAAGATGAGAGGAATCGCGATTCAAAGTATTGTGTTCAAGATACATTTTTCTTCTAAAACAATTTTAAAACATTAAAAAAAGAAGACGTGCATAAATTCAGATCACAATTCCAAGTTGACGCTTTTCGATGCGTAATGCTCTCGGAATATTTTTGCAGTAAAACTGTCTGTAGTGCCATGTGTCGTCAGAAGATAAGCCACAAGACAAAGTGTCTGTGTTATTCACACCAATTTTGTACAAACGAGAACTAAACTGGCTTGCACCCAGCCGTAAACGAGTGTGTTGAAGAACGGAAATTCTATTTCCAAAATTGCACAATTCTGGAAATTCTATAGTTCGGACAACTTGTACGTGTTGCGGTGGGTGAGATGTTCATAGAGAAATTCAAATGGATTTAGCAAAATTTAAAATTCCTCAACTTTTGTTTGCATGTCGTAGGAGTTAACAAAAGTCCATATATTAAACAGTAAATGACACCTTTGTCTGGGGGTAGTTTTGAGGATATGAAAAAACAAAAACAAATTGAATTGTATATAACTTGCATTAAATTATTCTATGCCAGAGGATCATTTTCAATAATAGGCGCACTGCTATGCACCAGTTTGGATTTTCAGCAATAGCCGTCTCTGAGAAAACCTGTGGACAAGAAAGACAGGGGGAAAGAAAGAAGAGAGAAAGAAAGAAAGACAGAAAGAAAGAAGAAAGAAAGAAGAAAGAAAGAAAGAAAGACAGAAAGAAAGAAAGAAAGAAAGAAAGACAGAAAGAAAGAAAGAAAGAAAGAAAGAAAGAAAGAAAGAAAGAAAGAAAGAAAGAAAGAAAGAAAGAAAGAAAGAAAGGAAGGAAAACAAAATTTGTGTTCCCTCGCAGACATAAAATTGCTTGCTGTTGAATCCACTGGGTATTGGAAGTTTGGGCTTGAAGTCCAAGCTGGCAGATAAACCTGAGCTCCTTCAGAAGTAAGTTCTGACTAAATCAAAAGCTTTGGGCGCACTGTGGGCGCACTGTGGGCGCACTGCACCAACAGCGCAACGAGGAAAACTGTTAACCCTTAAAGCGCTAATCACTGCTATAGTTGCTTTCTAATTACATTTAAACATATAATGGTTAAAAGAGTCAAATTTCTCGTGAAGAAAACTTTTATCCAAATACCAGCAAGCCTTGTCTGAAGCAAAACGTAGTCTTAGTCAACATTTTAAGGGTTAATATGCACCATTGGTATGGTCTGTGCTACTGCAGACATGCTGCTATTTGAACGAAATAAAACAGTTTACGAGAAATATCCAGTTCTTTAATTTATGTCAATTACAAACACATCGACTTTTATCACACTTGACAATAAAATTTTTAAGGTTATCAGTTTCATGTACAATTCGATACCATATGCATAACGTTTTTCAAACGGTGCTGTACGTGCGAAAACTGGTGGGATGCCGTAAGGTCGAAGAGAATTCGAAAATTGTTTCAATTCTTGCCAATGTACGGCTCACCGTCTTTGTTCAGACCAAGCATGAGGACAGTGTTACAGTCTTTTGACGCTGGAGTGTGCGCTTGGAATATAATACATCATAACACATCAACATATGGAGTCACTGGTAAGTAATATGTGATTTATTATTAGGCGTATTGATGCTCATGTGGATAACATTTACAAATATAAGAAGAGGCCATTTCTTAATGTGGTGATTTGAATGTGCTATTTATTATCTCAGACATTCATTTGAAAAATCAAGTTCCAAACCTATTTTATATACATCATTAGCGGTCTAGATTTTTGCATGATAAATACCACCGTAGTATAGCACACACGTTGAGCCATGCACAGGGCCGTTTAGACAAGCGCTTGTAAAACAGCTAATTCACATTCAATCAGGTCAGTACCATGACAAAAAAACAAAACAAAACAAAAACAAAACAAAAACAGAGAAAAAAACAAAACAAAACAAAACAAAACAAACAAACCCAAAACCCAAAACCCCAAAACACACACACACAAACCACCCACCCCCCCTCAAAAAAAAAAAAACATGGCACCACTTTCGTTTGTTTGCTTTTATCCATAATAAAGATATTGAGTTACAGGAATTTGAAACATTGATGTAATCCATAAGTTTAAATGTAGTCCTTTAGTAAAAAGTAGAATGTTGGATGTTTTATTTCGTTTTTCTCCACCCTTTGCTTCTAATTTATATCAAAGAAACCGTGTTTTCTCTGGAATAAAAAACAACAACTCAATTTTGAACGTTCAGCTTCTGCAGTCAAAGTGTCCCTGGTCGGCTCCTGTAGCGTAGCAATCCTAAAGCTCCTTACATGTAGAACATGCTGCATCACACTGTTGGCAACGTGTATCCTGGCTAAACATTGAGCTCATTAAGTACGAACCACGTATAATGAAGGCACTCAACAAAAGCTGCAGCAGCAACCGACTCTTGTTTTGTTAATTAATGAGATTTAGTCTTGCCACCACGTTATATGATAAAGGTAGACAGAAAACAGGCACGTTTTCTCCTAATTTACAAGTGTGTAGACATAGCATTAAGAAAAGAAAACATTATGTCCTGTGTGAACAACGCCCATATCCGAAGCCAGGTTGAATCCAGAGATTATTCAAGTCACACCCTTTAGCAAGTTGCACAACAACGCAAGACATCGATGGTCAGTATGATTGAGGGCACACAGGGGATACCCATATGGAACAAAACCACGTCATATAATTTGTGGAGCAAAACAATAGTTGATAGATTAATAATCAATACATAAGCATATGAATAGATGTCATCATGTGCATTTTCTATTGTAATCGCTGAATGTTTTTCTTATCTTAAATTCACATGGCTACAAGTTTTATCTAAGAGGAAAACGACAAACTATTGCCAAACGTATTAATTTCTAATGCAATGCATTTGACGATGCGTAATTCGTAGTATAATAAAAAGCTGCCTTATATATTTTCAGATGTTTACAATATGTTTGGAAATAAATTATGGAGCAGACATTTAATAGCCAAGAAATATCTTTGGCAAAACCCTGAACATAGAAAATTGTTGTCTATCTAGCCACCCAGCCTTGCAATGTGGTCAGTTAATGGTTTTACACGTGCGTGTACCCGCCTACCCACCCCACACAAACGTACATACATATATATAGATATATATATATATATATATATATATATATATATATATATATATATATATATATATATATATATATATATATATATATATATATATATATATATATCACATCTCCGCAGTTGGCGCTTTGTAATACGCAGCCTGTCAGAATATATAATACACCTGTCAGCACCTGCAGGTAGCACAGCACATCAACCGATTAGTTTCACAACTGTTATGGGTGAGATGCCAACACTATAACGAGTTATTCACAAATATAATATTAATATAAATAGATGAACCTTTACCCTACCCAGGCCTTTCCTTTTACTTCTAGTCTTGTCATCCCTGAGTTCTAACTGTGTGCTGACACAGACATATTGTGTTTCCAAGAATTCTTCATTTATCATGCTAGTGTATAAACACAGGCTATAACTAGAAATCCAAACAGGTGGATGGCCATAGCCCTGTTATTGAGATTTGTCTTCTGATTTGAAATTATTTAGTTTGTTCTAAATGATGCAAATTACATGCAATTTAAATTTTAATGAAGATCTTCTATATCATCAACACTGTCCTAGATAAAGGTTTCATTGTTAGTGTGATATGTGTGTTTGTGTCATTTGCAACTCATATAGCATACAACAAAAGTTTAGGTATTTAAATTTGCGCTAAATTCATTGAGTATATTGCAAAATTTGCACAATAAACATTCCCCTTCTACCACAACATGTACAAGCCGGTTAGTGTTATCTACCTCTATGCAGCTATACAACCATTTTGCATGCTTAATAGACTAGCTTCCACAGTCAGAACCTGTCTCTTAAGCAACTTACTATTCCTAGACAGTACAATGAATGGTCTGCTTTGAAAGGCTCAGGTCGGCCTTCCAGCAAATGAGAAAATGAAAAAAAAAAAAAAAAAAAAAAAAAACCTGCTAACAACTGTATAATAATTTAGGTTCTCAACAAAATATAGATAATCTCTTGCTGTTTATGTTTAACAGATCTCTAAGGCCCAAACAACTAGATGGCCCATTACAATTATTCAGGTTTCTGTATAAGATGAACATCGTGCCCTGAGATGTTTCAGCCAGCCCTTGACCACCGCATCTCTGGGCAGAAGCCTATGATGTGATACACCGATCACAAATAGCCTAAGAGTGTGAGACCTGGCTTGATCACTTAAATATTAACAATCTTTCTGCTCACAATGACTGTTTTGACATTTTTATGAATTTCATAATCACACAGCTGGAGTGTGATGAGAATACGTATTTGGATCAGGTTCATCTCATTGATTTGCTGACGCCTTCAATGGTAAACTTTTGATGTTTGTATTTCTTCTTGTAACCTGTGCGATGAAACTTTTTAAAAATGTCTTTATTGGCTTTTCGTTTTCATTCAAAACATGATAGTGTTTTCTTATTAGCATGTGGGTAACAACCAAAAATGACCTGTTCATATCACAAGCTTATTTTTTCATTAATTCCTGTGATTCCACCAGTGTTGTGAAAGGTTCTAAAACACTTTAACATAGTTGCATTCCCAGTATCAGTGGGCAATTGAATCTGGAGTTTCACAAAATTTGTATACGTTGGATTGAGCTATTCTTATGTCATGGACCCGGTCTTTGGGTATTACAAGTCGTGTAATATTGAAATTGAAATGCCTCAAATTTGGTATCTGTAGTACAGGAACATAAAACAATTTTGACCAATCGTGTTTGTGGTGTTTTCACTTTCATAAGCGTAATTTAGACTTTGTATTAAAGGTATCTCATTTCTGTCCAGAAGCCTTTGTAAAATTAGGTGGTATATCTATCCGTCCTAGGACTTTTACTATTTGTAAAATCCTTAAAAGCTGCCCAACATCCATCTTCAATTATCTCCTGTTCACATGTTGCCTTTTGCAGCTCATATAATTTAGGTGTTTCGGATAAGTTCAGGAAATTACCAGAAATGGATTTTAAAAATATATGAATTACGTGAGCCCTATGAGTTATCTAAAATAAACCTAAAACGGCAAATGACTCGGTATTTACGGTAAATAATAAGCCTTTTGATTGTTCGCTTGCTTTTGTTTACTTCCTCACTGTTGGCGTTTCCCCCTACCACCACATTCGGGGCTCCCTGTATAAATATAGGAGGGAGTCTGATTGCTTTACTAGATACCTGGATTCATAAACTGCCCAGAGGAGAAGAATACTGTTATTCTTCTCTATATCACACTCCAGCTTGACTGGAAGTACAGAACAGCTGACTCATTTGTTTAGAAATGTCACACGCCGGCCATGACGTGTTCTGATGAAGATTGTGCTCTGATTCCATCAGGATAATGGCTGATGTTGCTGATGCAGCTGGGTACTTCTTGTGTTCTGTGTGTCTCAAGTCAGGAGTGAAATTTACATCTTCACATCGGTATTGGAAGATGAACCTTGATGTTTTAGTAACTCTGCAATCTCTTTGCTGTCATTGTTGGGTTGAAATTCATGATAATGGGTAACGTGTTTCTGAGCTACAGGTTCTCTGGTATCAGATCAGCTTTTGTATTTGTGTTGTATTTGTTGTTGTTGTTGTTGTTGTTGTTGTTGTTGTTCTTTTTTTTCTTCTTTTTTCTTCTTCTTCTTCTTCTTCTTCTTCTTCTTCTTCTTCTTCTTCTTCTTCTTCTTCTTCTTCTTCTTCTTCACCAATTGACAAAGAAGCAAAAACAGTTACCCGTAGTTACTCTCCCTTGGATCATATTATGGTTATGTATACATTATATATGGATGTACAAATAAATTTATTTCTACATCTACATGCTCATTCATACTTATAAGGACCGATCCTCTCTGGAATGGATACTTCCCTACAGTGAGTACATTTTACCAGACCCAACAGTGCTGTGATAGAGGTTCCGATGTATAGATAAACTTGGAGTATCGTGTATATCTAAGTCTTAGCTTTTGATGCTATTCACGTTTAAAAAAGTGAAATGCCTCTAATTAGTCTTATTTAAAATGATAAAAGTATATATCGTGCATCAGATGCACCATATTGGATATATACACAAGCAGTAGTTGGAATCACACCCCATATGCTATGGGTTTGAAGACATTAATTCTAAAGTTTGAAATACATTCAGTATTTATTGAAGTCAATGTGTGATTAAAGGTATTATCTTACTCACTTGGCATGATTACTGATTTGCTTACACATTATTTCTTTTTTTTTCCTGTTTTCGTTTCTTTTTGTCTTAGATCAAAATTATTACAGATGGAGGTGTCAACCCAACTTCAGTTTGTATGTTTGTGTTCCAGATGCATCCATTGGAATGAAAATAGAATGCATTTTTAGCTCAGGCTAATAAAATATACTTCCAAACTTAAAGTGTTCAAAATCTGTCAACGTATTGTAGATGGAGGTGTCAATAACACATCGATTGATTGATTCGTCTTACGGGTGTGCCAAATGAAATTAAAATAAAATTTTGTAAAATTTGAAATTGTGCTAATTCGGCACACCTTGAAGATTTTAACATTCACAACCTTTCACCTTTTAAAAATGAAGGGGACATATCAATTCAAAAGACTGTGGTCAAGATACACGTGCTTATCATTAAACTAAATTTTAAAACATGTTAAATTTTAGTAATTTGCAAGACACATAGACAAATTTCTTTTGCAGAAAATCTTGTTTTTCTAGTTTATTTATTTCTTCTCCGCGACGCAGATATTAATATGGCAGTAAAAGAAAGCACCGGCTTAGGAAAAATCAGTATGATTAAAATGAACCAAATTGGGCAATTTAAATTTTGGATGTTTACCATCTTCATAACTATAAAAGATCGAGGTGTCATTCCAACTTTAATTCATAGGTTTATGCTATAGGCGCATCCAGTGGATCCACATACAAAACAAAAATTTGTGCTAATTAGGGATACTTGAACGAGTAAAAATGAGGCAGATGTGTACGTCATTTCTTAAATTCTCAAATTTGTACTACAATAGCATCCGGTGAAGCTTTGAAAGTACGTAGACAGAATTGGAATTATAACCTTCTTGAACGAAAATTAAACGGCAAAAAATTTAGGCTACAATTGCAATCTATAGATAATAACATAGCCGAAAGTCTAATTAAGCCGAATTACCACTCCCACATTTCTTTCTTTAGTGTAAGGTTTGGTGTATCTGCAGGCCTTTTGTAGTAACTACAAAACAAACGTCCCTTGACAGGCTCTGTTTCCATGTGGCTTTGGCTTAATACATACAAATATGCTGCAAGTGCATATACTTTTGGACCAACCCTTTACCTGTAGCGATTGCCCAGCACCTTTGTGTTGGACGGCAAGGGTTAGGATTGCTCTCCATCTTTATCACATCAAGCTGTTGAGTAGTTGCTACTCTTCTAAAGTGCCTGGTTGATAAAGAATCCATGCCGCGGCTCACTTCAATTGGCATTGTAAACACATGTGGGAGGCAACCGCAGATGCACGGAACACCGGTACAGGTAAAAGACATGTTCATGCCTGAAACAATGGCACCACGCAGTTAAAACAACTGTGTTGTGTGCAATTGCAGTTTTCCTTAAATCCGTTTTCTTGTCTGAATAATTCTGAATCAAGAGTTTGTCTTCGACCATGCTATCCTGATATATAGTATTAACATCTACAATGTTTATAATTAATATTTTAGATCAATAAGAAATCTCAGTGCAAACATTGAGCCAGACGCAATTGGCCGTATTAGCGATTTTGGCCAGCAAAAGGTGCAGGGGAGGACAAGAGTGACGCCCGCCACAGGTCGGAATAAGGTGATCATAACCTTGGCTTGTGCAACACGAAAAGAGACTCTCCAAATACACTTTATATTGTATGTAATTAAAGGCTAATTGCACAGCAAAGATATTTCATTTTCTACCCTTTCTTTAAATCTCCCAATTGCCATGAGACATGAGGGCATAACGCATCCATGGGCCTCCTCCCTCAGCAAGCTCTAACAAATGCAATTTCCTCATTCCACATTACAACCATGCTGGTTGAATAAAACATCTACATACTGACGCGTGCTTAGTCATCTGCAGTTTCCAATGTCTCTCAGCATAAGAATATTCAATGGCAGGATGGAATTGTGCTTAATTGTATGTCTGGTATTTTCAGACACAATAAAATGTAAAAAAAAAAAAAATAAATAAACAAAAAAAAATAAAAAAAACAAACAAAAAAAACCACACACACCCCCAAAAAAAACCAAAAAAACAAAACAAAACAAAACAAAACAAAACAAAACAAAACAAAAACAAACAAACAAACAAAAAAACAGTAGGGAATATATTCACTGACCAGCGTCATTTGTGTCATTTTGTGGTTACAGTCACCTTCAGCTCATTTGATTAGCTGAGAAGTGCGACTACAAACCTCTGTTAACAGGAATCAGTAATTAGTCCCTGCTCCTATGTGATTACGTTATTATTTAACTTGGGACACGTATTAAAGCCAGCAAGGATTGTCCCGTCGGGGATATATCCCCCAGGGAATTTGGTAAACTCCCATGAAGACTGAATCAACAGTGTTCATTGGCATATTCCGCGAGTAATGCTCCCAGAGTGCCATCTGTTGACGTTTCAAAAGGCATGAAAGGACGAAAAGAAGCAACGGTCTGAATCACATGTCCGTGACCACTGCAAATTTATGTGGTGTGCCACACGCTACATGTACTAACAAATCAGTGAAACATAAACCGGTCAACAAAAGTAAATAAATTATTTTTCTTTAAATTATAGTTCGTGTCGACTGTGGTGAGACCCGTTTCCAACACCGTCGAGAAATTGCTGAATATTTGTATCCTAGCATGATTATAAATTTCGAACAGAAGCTTCAGAGATATCGCGTGTCCTACAACCACATGATAAGAGAGGTGCACAAGTTGTTTTCCATTAATAGGATTTAACATCTATTGATGGACCTGGATACGACAATTCTATATTACTCAGGCAATAGTAACTACGTCTCCATACCGATATTCTATCATATATATGTTCGTTTGGAGAACCAGAGCTGCAAAATTAAACACCATGAATATTTACATTGCCAACCGTTTCCAACATTTCTTAACCAAGATAAAATCATATATCTGAGTTAAGAAGGGTTTTCCCAATAACAATACATTTTGACTTAAGTCAGTTGCACTAAAATCTGTATTTGTAAGTATTTTGCTTACACGGATCAAGTGTCTCTTGAAGCCAAGTGACTGTACTATTAACCAGGGTGATATCATTAGCATAAACAAACATCTTACACTTTTTGTAAGCATCAAAACGAATACCAATATAATGTTGACATAATATTTCTAATAGGTCGTTACTAAATATGTTAAATAGGTGCAGGGACAGAATACTGCCTTGTCGCACTCCTCTGGTAACTTGAAAAGGACGACTATAACGACCATTCAATCTTACAATTACAACAACATCATTATACCACTAGTAAAGCAGAAGCCGATGTTTTGCTGGTAAGATTTTCTTTAACTTATACTTCAGACCATCATGCCATACTTTATCAAAGCATTTTAGCGTCTAATGCGCCAACAAATACTGACGATTTTTTCATATTAAAATAAATTTCGTTTAATAAAACAGAATCTATGTCCGCAATGCATGCCAGAATTTAAACTGAGCTTGGCTAGTTTCATGCTGTGATAACATCATAAACTACATTAGTTTAGCATCGACTGAACTTAATGCAGTAGGTCTGTAATTGGCAAGCTCATTGCCGATTCAAAGTACTTTTTTAAAGAATTGGAATGACAATACCCATGCACAAATTACCAGGAACAAGACATTTTTCAAGAACACAAGAAAAAAGACTGGCTAGCCTCTCACATAAAATATTTGATTTTTCATAGACAACATGTTCTGCCGTTACCCCATCACATCCTAAAGAGCAATTCCGGTTAAACTTATCTATAAAATCAGAGACCTGCATGGGGACAATTGCGATAAAATTATCTATAAAATCAGAGACCTGCATGGGGACAATTGCGATTTTGTCCCCACAAAGACAAGAGATGTTTAATATTACTTTACTGTCAGACTGATGTTGTTCTATACCACAGATAAAATTTCGTGGTCATCTGTTAACAGAAGAAAAGTAATTGCCAATGTGTTCAGCAGCCTGACTTTAATAACATTACTTAACCGGACATGAATGAATTGTTGTACACACGTAGTAATCCTATTTGACACATATGACTTTATGAATATTTACAATATATATGTATATATATATATATATATATATACATATATATATATATATGTGTGTGTGTGTGTGTGTGTGTGTGTGTGCGTGTGTGTGAGTGTGTGTGTGTGTGTGTGTGTGTGCCTGTTTGCCAATTTCTCATCTGGGAAGTTTTCTATGTCCTTAGTAGAGTGCGCGGACAGTCAGCCCATTTTCCCTCTGCAAACTATTGTCGCCATGCAAAACGTTCAACGTGTGATCAGGAAACCTGTTGATTTGTCATATTATTCTTAATGACAGAAAAGACGAGACGAGACAAGACGAGAAGTGAAGACCAGGGAAGACAAAGAGGAGTCCAGACGGGGAGAGAAAAGGAGAAAAAAAGAAAAGAAAAGAAAGAAAAAAGGAGACATAATAGAGGATGGAAGGTGATTTTAAAATAAAAAAGGTGCACACCGATGCACCGGTGATAGATCGCTCAGTGTTACAGAAACATGGCGCTACACTGATAAAAAAAAAAAAGTCATTTTTTTCTTCAGTAGCATACGTTGGATTATGTGGAAGTATGTACATCATTTTGTAAATCGTCCAGATATCGACCACACCCTCGATATGTCGAGCGAGCATCGCACAATGTCCGGCTTATGGGCCATCATACTTTCAAGGGATATGTACATGGTACATAACCAGGATGCTACGATATGTTGGCTTATCGTTACAGCGCCACGACCTTGGGCGGTTTTGTTAAGTGATCTGCAAATGCCATTATATTGACCCGTCGCTCTCTAGGAAATACGGAACAGAGATATGCAGAGACGGATTTACACATGTGTCAAGTGTTTATATTGTTGTCAGGGTTTTCTCCAGTTAGTTTGACCCTTTGCCACCACATTGGCCACTTTTGTGTGTGTGGGGGGGGGGAGGGGGCAAAAATAATTTGGAAGTTCGATGTAGAATGCCATGCACTACACATTTCTTGAGAAGGGGCAATGGGGTCGTCCGTACTAGGTACTGAGGATTTTTATTTAACGTACTTGCGTTTTGAACCTCATTTTTTCCGTACTTCATACCACCCATTATTTCTTAAATTTCTTGTTTCCCCTATCGTGTACTAGGGCAATATTAATTGAGGAATCATATTTAGATCACCACTGACACCGTTGTGTGCCTAGTACAATGTTTTAAAATTGTGTGGCTAGGTCAATTTTGACACGAACAGTTGGTACAATTATTTGCCGATGTTTTTGCAGCAGCACTGTCGTAGTCTCGATGTAGTCGTTCCCTATCTGTTTATGCACGCGCGAATCTGACATATTTAAAACCTGCCCGTGCCATCCAATAAGCGAGAATCCTTTGACCTACTATAGGAAAATCCCACCTGGCCACAAAACAGGTTATATCCGCGCGTGCATGGTCTAAAACACCACAGTCTTTGCCGGGGTAATGGCAATGCTGGTAACTCATTGCAAGAACATTTTGCCATGCTCTTTCTGTAAAAAGTTCAGCAAATGTTGACAGGCAGCTGAAGAAGACCAACAGTCGAGATGCTGACCTGGGTTTAATGAGGTGCGAGACTAGGGGTAAAATCAGCAGCCTCGTTCTCAGTTTTATAGGTTGGCAGTACTTATTTTAACAAAGGAGAATGAGTACATCCATCGTATTCCGTGCAACTTGGGAGTGTTAAGGTGCTATCATATTAAAAGGCATGTATATTTACCCGAACATATCATGTTTAGGTATTTCTCTGTAGTGACTACATAGAATAACAGTTTTTAATGTGCTTGTCACTTAAATTGTAGATCAAAATGATAATATAGGGCCTAATTTTATTTCCTATGATCCTGCCAAATCTTGGTTTCATGAGTTCTGTACTAATTCAAATTGTATTGTATGCTGTTCCATCGTTCTGTGTATAGGGATGAAACCTATGGTAAGCTTAACCTAAAAATATTCCCAAATGGGGATATCTGTATTTTTAATACAAATAGCTGTATTTCTAATTCATATATCAATATTTCTAATTCTAATATCTGAATAAGACTGGAAATATGGATATTTTATTAGAAATACAGATATCTGAGTTAGAAATACAGATATCTTTATTACAAATACAGATAACTGAATTAGGAATATAGAGATCTGTATAAAATGACAAAAATAGAGATATCTGTATTTTAAATTCAGTTATATGTATTTCTAATACAGATAACTCTATTTCAACAACACAAGCTAGAGAGCAATGAATGCTCCCTTGTGCGGAAGTGCTACAGATCTATGGCATGTATTCAGTTCACCATGTGGGACCAAAGAGCGTGCAAACCAAACCGGGCTATATGCAAATCACATTTGAGTTTAGGCCACCTCAGAGTACATCACCCCCCACATATGATTCTGGGCTGGGATATTATTAGACCTGGTATCGGGCCTCGTGACCCCTGATATTGGACGGAATGTCCATGTCACACATTGTCCAGAGGCCCAAGACCAGATGCAACTTGACAGGTCTAGGATAACATAGCTCTAGTTAGGTCAGCCAGGGCACACACGATATTGATCATACATATATTCGATCACCCTTGAACTGAAATCAAAATATAAGACAGTGGGTGCCCTGGACAGCCTGGGGTCAGGGTACATACATGTTGATGTTCTGTATGTATATATATATATATATATATATATATATATATATATATATATATATATAAATATATATATATATATATATATATATACATATATATATATATATATATACATACATACATATATATATATATATATATATATATATATATATATATATATATATATATATATATATATATATATATATATATATATATATATATACATATATAAACCTAGGCAATATGGAGTAAGTTTTATGGTGACCAGTTTGCCACATAGTCGTCTGAGGGCGTCTTGAGTTCTTGAAGTGAAAGACTCCAGTGTCACCTTGCTAGAGATCGTTCACTATAAAACATGTCCTGGAAGTGTCGCGGCTATTACTGTCTTTGGTCAACATATGTTCCCCGAGGGAGGGGAAACCCATGTCTATAGACGTCTACAGTACCCAAGTCTGTTGTCCAGATCCATGGCCACTGGGCCTTGGGTCCCCTTACAGTGGAACACAAAGGTTCTGTCAGGCAAGGTGAGACAAACACAACCCAAAACAAGACTTCATATCAAGTCCAGGGCATGTCCATTCTTGGAGACAAACTGTCCACTTTGCATCATCATCATCATCATCATCATCATCATCATCATCATCATCATCATCATCATCATCATCATCATCATCATCATCATCATCATCATCATCATCATCATCATCATCATGACATGATTTGACAATAGTTGTACACTTTTACGCTTAATGTAAATTATACTATTAATGTGTACATAACCGACTACCTGTAAACCTTCAGAAAATCCCCTTTGTTTGGAACCAAGATCATAAGCATGATACTTCGCAAAACTTCGATCTCTTGCTAATAGATGTACATGTAACCATGCGTACCCCCCCTCCCGAAAAAAACAAACAAACAAACAAACAAACGAAAACAAAAACAAAAACAAAACAAAAAACAAAACAAAACAAAAAAAGAGAGAAAAGAAAAAACAAAAATAAACCAAACCAAACTAAACAAAAAACAAAAAAAAAGAAAAAAAAAAAAAAAAAAATACGACAAAACAAAAAAAAAACAAAAAACAAAAAAAAAAAAAAAAACAAAACAAAAAAAAAACAAAAAAAAAAAAAAAAAAACCAACACAAAAAAAAAAAAAAAAAAAAAAAAAAAAAAAAAATCAAAGTTGAAGATTTGTTGTAAGATGCAGTAAACTTAGTTTCTGGACCCCTATTTGTGCAAACCTCCATCAAGCACTGCTTTATACAAATCTTAGTTAAATACCAAAAAGTTGATATATGATTTTGAGAAAAAAATAAGAAAAAGAAAAGAAAGAAATGGGATTAGATTGATCTTGTAGGCCCAAAATTACACAATGAGGGTACAGAGGGTGCATCGCGATCCATCATTAAGTGTACCTTCACCACTTGACAACACAAATAGAGATATGTGTATTTGTAATACAGATATCTGAATTAGAAATGCTGATATCTGCATTAGATTGGAAATACATATATCTGAATTAGAAATACAGATATCTGTATTTGTAATACAGATATCTGAATAAGAGATACAGAAATCTGTATTTGGTGGTCAAATACAGATATCTATATTATAAATACAGATACCTGTATTAGAATTACAGATATCTGTATTACAAATACTGATATCTCTATTTGTAGTTCAGATATCTTATTAGAAATACAGATATCTGTATTTAAATGAGATATCTGTATTTTGTGAATATTTGCAGGTTTGGCTTGCCATAGAAACCACCCTATTATTTACTGTTTTATTTTTGTTTTAGCATAGCGGCGTATAACGTTTGTTGCGTCACTTTTGAAAATAAAGGATGCAGTTGGTGTTGTGCAGACAGCTTTCATTGAAAACATGCAGGATAAAAAGGGCGAGTTAATAGATAGAATCAAAAGTTATTCCAGTGTTTGTTTGTAATAGCAAGGAAACACGTGCTCCGAGCAGGGTTTGCTATCATTACATCACTGTGTATGAATAAGTGATTTGCCCTCTTTTTATAAAATTCATCATCGAAAAAATATCTGTCAAACCAAACAACACAAACAGCCTGATAACTTCAGAATATTTGTGAGCATTCTAGGGCAAATTGTACACTTACCACAATCAAAAGAGCCCTACCTCTAAAAATGCAATTTTGGGGTTCCTTTCCTTCTTGGCTGGAATGTTGACACAGGCTTGCTTCTATCCCACCATCCAGGTTGTATTATCGATTTGCATGCTTCGTCAAATCATTTTAGGTGCAAATTGCCAGAAATAGACCCGTGTTACAAAAGAGAGACTCTGCACAAAAACGTAGATCTGTTTTGCAAGTTGGCAGATTTTAGAGCTTGAAATTCAAAATTGGGTCACAACATTATTTCCTTCCAATTTGGACCCTCATCTTATTGCTTGCATTGGGGAAATATTCTTGGAGTAGATGGCATAATATTTTGCTTTCACCTTGCTAGAACAAAATTTTATCCAAATAGATGTACCTGACTTCTGGATATTTGGGTCAGCAATGGCTGACAGGTCAGAAATGATTGCACATATTGGATTATTGTGGCCCTATTTGGTAGACTTTGATTATATCTTAATGTGGATTTATATCAGTGAAAAGATGATATATGAAGGTAACAGTTCATAACATATATTTTATACCACTATTTTTAAAATTGTTTATGTGTTTGCTGTTAACATTTAATAACAGGTCAGCCACATTGAATTTGTCTATCTTTGGTGACGTCACAGAGGCTTAGCTTGCAACCCATGCTTTCTGGCAGCCAATCAATCTCCTCCATGTCTCAGCAATTCGACTGCAACAAAATCGCCGATACTGGTACATTTGACGGCGAGGTCTTTGAAGAAATCACGTGACGCCAAATTAAGGACCCCAACTCTCATGAGAGTGGAAATTTGGCAAGAGGCATATCGGAACAATGGACCATAAGTGGCAGCTTCTCTTAGCTGACATTGTTCAGCCCTTTCGACACTCTTTTTTTTTTTTTGAAGCGTTTTAGCTACCCATAATTTGCAGTGTTCAGTACTCTTAGACATGAATGGTATATGTTTACTCAGAAATTATCCACAAGTTCTCTTTGATTTGTCACCAGTGACCTCAATGCTGGGAATGATGAGAATGGCTTGCTCGCTTGGCTTTTTCTTCCTTTTATGCCTTTTGTGGTGAAATGCCGCAACAACGATTTTTATTTTTGTCTGCCAGCACTCCCTGACAGGCCATGCTATGGGAGGCCAAATAGTCCCATAACTAAATATGCACAACGCTGTTCTTTTACATTTCGCACAATTCCAATTCGGCCTGGAACCTGTATCGCACCATGCCCTTGTGACCACCTTGTTATCCCTTGTCTGTTGTAAGCCTGAACATATCATTGTGAGGTTATCGTCAAATTTGCTTGTAAAATGAAACTCTGTTTGACCCCTCCTTTTGACAAAATCAAAGCAAGCTTTGTCACTTTAGATTTATTATGTCTTGGTGTGGACCGATATATTTTGTTTTTTTTTTCTTTCTTTCTTTCTTTCTTTCTTTCTTTCTTTCTTTCTTTCTTTCTTTCTTTCTTTCTTTCTTTCTTTCTTTCTTTCTTTCTCTCTCTCTCTCTTTCTTTCTTTCTTTCTTTCTTTCTTTCTTTCTTCTTTTCCACCAAAATTGTCCGGAGTTTTTTTCCGACACTTTCATTTAGGAAACCACCAACTTACCATGGCGACTGACCTATCAGTGGAATTGTGCATATCGTTTGTATCAGTAATGGTGTTTAAAGTTATGCACATGGGGGGGGGGGGCAATTAAAATTTTAAAAGCTCCTTGTTTTCCCAACTATAGCTGATGGACACAAAATTTCAATGTACATGTATAGGTTTGAGACACCTGTCAATGTAATGGACAGTGAATGGAAGCTGTAGTATTGAAAATTGTGCTTATTAGTGGCATTGACAAAATTAAAAGTTGAAAACCATTACTGAAAGAGATGCCAATCCAACCTCATATTATTGTTTTGTGGCAAAGCCGGTTCCATTGAACCAGAAATCAAAGTTGCAGGCTTTTGATATATGCAAAGACACAAAATTTAAATCTTGAAAAGCTTAAAAACTATTATAAATAGTGGTGTCATTCAAGCTTGAGTTTATAAGTTTGTTACACGTAAACATTCGATAAATCAAGAATCAAATTTGATTTATGCACATTAGGCTAATACACAACATTTTGATTATGTTGAATAATGAGTTTTTAATTTATGCAAATCAGGCTAATATACACAATTTAGATTATGATTAACAATGGCAAAGGATGGCAATTCAAACTGCTCAAATTTGAAGGCACCCACACAGTTTTGATGTGAAGCTGATCTGTTCTAGTTTTTGTGTTTACCCGCTTTATACACATGTCGTTTAGGTTCTTCCTTTTTCGTATTTCTTAACTTTTTGTGTTGCACTCCCTTGTACCAGAGGCACGTCTTGTTTGTAAAAAAGACATTTTCACTCTCTAGGTATTAATGCATTATATCATTGTATTGAAGCACGTGTGAACTTGTCAATAGCAAGACTGGGGAAATTGGGGACTGGCCCTAGCCAAGGCAGGATGTAAGATGAGTTGTACTAATTTCCGTACGATGGCGCAGCACCCAAAAGTTGGTCTTTTACTGCTACTTTGCCGTTTCCAGCTATTTTTCCTTTACGTTTAGTTTCATTTTTTATTCGGGCCACCTTTGTTGAATTTAGGTCACTTGGGAGGATGTCGAGCCCACATCCGTACATATTAAATGTTCACCTTATGATTTTTTTATGTTATTTGCAGTTACTGACATGTTACTTACTCTTTGTGGTGACATTCATCCGAATTCTGGACCTCCTCAATTCTAAAACATTGTTCATTAAAAATAAACGGTATGTTAGCAAACGGTAAGTTTGGGAACCTTAAGTCTCTGTGTATTCATCCTAATATTGTCACTATTTTTTTTTATGTAACGAAACAAAATGCTTGACTGTGAGCTATTTCAAACAGATTTTACAAGACATGGCGCGGGAGTTGGTATTTATGATAATAATATGATTTATTTAAAGGTAAGAAATGGTCCTTCAAATCAAGATGTTGAGAACATTTGAATACAAATAAAATTCAACAAATGTAAACTTTCCGTCGGTATCTTTTACAGACCCACAAACCAAGTGTTCGAGTTAAGATTTTTCCATCTGCCTCTTGAAGGTCTGGATGTAAATTATAAGTGGGGACTTCAATAGCAGTCTTCTTAAGGAAATCACCATCAATCCAAATGATAAACCCCTCATGACCTCTTTATTACAACAATAAATGCAAGTAAGGCATATAGAAAGACAAAGCAATTGAAGGAGGAGGATTAATAAGCCTATTATCGCCGTTAAAGGGATAAGGTCGTGATTTTATAGCGAGGGCAGAGCAAAATATTCTGACAACGTATATAAAACTTTATCTAACAAAGCTACGGAGCAAAAACAAAAAAAAAACAAAAAAAAACAAAAAAAAACAAAAAAAAACAAAAACAAAAAGAAACAAAAAAACAAAACAAAAAAAAAAAAAAACAAAAAAACAAAAAAAAAAACTAAACAAAACAAAACAAAACAAAACAAAAAAAAAACAGGGAAATTATAAAACAAGGAGGAGGGGGTCTGTCTTAAAAATGTTTGTGGTTGGAAGTTTGATAATACGATACCCTTCTTTTGGCTGATGACACTATCTCCTTTTCGTTTATTTAAATAAATAAATATTTAAATAAATAAATAAATAAATAAATAAATAAATAAATAAATAAATAAATAAATAAATAAATAAATAAATAAATAAATAAATAAATAAATAAATAAATAAATAAATAAATAAATAAATAAATTAATTAATTAATTAATTAAGCTGTAAATCGTAACTTTTGCGTTTCACTAGTTAAAGGATAGTGTGTTAGACCCCATGCCAGCGCTGGACTCTTAAAATAATCATAGACATTGATATTTTCGATATTTTAGACTTTAAAGTTTTGAGCATCTCACAAAACCTGAAATTTCCCAAAACATGTGGTCCAGATGCCGCCTCCCCCAAAGTGCCAGGTCTCTTCCCTACGTACATCTCATACACTCTACTAAAATTGTTTAATCTCTTATTGCCCAAGTGTATCTTCCCAACATTATGGAAACAGGTCAACGGTTTAAAGTTTGTAAAAAATGATGAAGCATATTTCGTTGAAAGTTCCAGACCAATTTCGCTGCTTAACTCTAAATCCAAAGTGTCTGAAACTCAAAATACTGCGAAAATTTAAGATTTCAAGATGTGAAACGAACTCTTTGCAATTTCTCCATTAAAAATTTATGATGACACATTTCATCTGCTGATAAATATTGTTAATGAAGTTAAGGGAGCGATAGGTACAGGCTACGACATTCGCATAACACTTTAAGATGTATCGAAAGCTTTCGACACTGGCTGGCATAGAGGATTGAGGGAGAGACTGAAACAGTATTGCATTAGAGATCCCTTGTTGTCATGGCTACATTCATATTTAACTGCCACACAACAAAGTGTGATTCTTGACGGTGTTATCTCAAACTGGTTGGATAAAGCGTCAGGTATGCCTCAAAGTTGTGCATTGGAACCGCTTTTATACCTGCTAATACATCTGTGTGGCAACACAGAGATTCTGTTTTTGTTGGGTTTCTTGTTCTTCTTCTTCCCATTGCTTGGATTCTTCTCCTTTATCAGCAAGTTTGCCGACAATTTTCTCAGACACCATTACACTTAGGAATTCCAAAACTAGTACGATCGGAGATCAATACACGAAGTTGAGTCTTTTAACAAAGAAGGGCGAACATTTTGAAAATGATGCAAATTACGGCAATTTGGATCTTTACAACCCACAAAAATGTGCCTGATAAATGGGGATATCTGGTGGCTGAAAAAATGCAGTTCATGGTATAGGAGGGTTGGTAGAAACAAGTTCTCTGTTAGTGGAGAGCAAGTTAAGACCTGGAAATGTCAATACTTTTCCATGAAATGTTGTCTTGAGCATGAAATTTTGTATCTATGAAAAACAAAACGTGCAACTTAAGGTGTAAATACGTGTCAATGTCTCTATACGTCACAGCCTGTATGGTGACTGGCAACAAGGAAGCCCCAGTCCTATGCAGGCTGTAGTATTTCCTGCTGTGTTGATGGAAACTCAAACATAGAAATGTCCCTGGCTATAAATTGTCATCTCACTGCAAAACATTGACATAACCAGTTTTGTTTTCACATTCTGGCAACAATGGAAGTTCAAAATACATGGTGCAGATACAAGGGCACTTTGCACCTTGTAGTAAGCTGTTACAAGATGGGTTATCAAATGCCTTGTGTGTCTTCACCATGTACACAGCAAACATCCATATATAGGGGCCAAACAGAGAGCTGCAAGCTGGTTGTCAGGTTGCAAGTCACCCTAAAGGTCGGGCACATGGTTCAGCAAAGACTGCATGATTGAATGGTTTTCCCGGCACGTTACCGATCGAGCCAGGAACTAATTGACTAGTAGCAGTTACAAACACACACACATCCGTCCTCGGATTTGAATATTTTTGATATTTTCAAAATAATGCAAATTAGAGGCAATGGAAATTTTGACAAAAATGCTCCATATCCTCAAAACTATCTTTGATGAAGCTTCATTCCCAGTTCAATATGTGTCATAGGCAATTCCTAGGGCATGCAAACAATGTTGAGAAATTGAATTTATGCCAAAGTTCACTGAATACCTTACAGAGTTTGCTCAATCAAATCCTCCTTTCAAAATATAGGTGTTGCAGCTAATGGGAAAAAAAACTCCCAACAACTGTGAAAAAACCTCTCCACAAAACACAGAACATCACACAATGTTCATGTTGAACAGATTAGGGTAGTGGTCAAAGCCCAAAAGTACTCGGGTACCCCTCCCCATGGTAGAACAAGATACAACCCATTTTTTATTGAAGATTGGTTTGTGAGACATTAGAAAATGATGGTTGTGGTAATTTATTTTAGTGACAGGTGTATCTTATCACCATTTATAATGAAGAATCACTCTAAAAATCAATAAATTCTCATTTTGCTTGTTTTTTTGCATAAAATCAGCAATATATGCTGAAACTTGATGACATTAGGCTTGTATTAAAGAAAACTTATGTGAAAAAGTAAGAAAATAATGATACTGGACATTTAGGAACTTGAAAATGGGAAAAAATGCAGAAAACTGCACAATTATGCAAAAATATTTTTGATTTTGACAATTTTATCTCCCAAAAATATGTCACAAAACTTACAATTCTTGTCCAATATTGCATTTTTATACACCAAAAATTACCTTAGCCATAAGGCTACGAGGTTACATGGAAATTATTATCCCAAGTTTCTCAAAATTTTATAAGCACCAAAAAGTATTACCCCTACCTCCTTATTTTTGAAAATAAGAAAAAACACTGCTTTGTCGCTATAGGACGCTATTCTTCAATTGATAATACTTCTTCATTGATAAAATTAAAACTTGACACAAGAACAAACTTATTAATCCAGTGCAAGTGAATTTAATTTCACCTTCTTTTAAAATTTTGAGCTTGGATATGGAATGAAGATCAAACCTATTATTTCGTCCAAAACACTGATAAATTTTCTACCACAATTTTGCAGTTAAAAACCTTATATCAGAATTTGCATGTACTTTGATAATAAGGAAAATGACTCTGTGTTACAGAAATTATCAACATACTAGTATTTGGCAATTTTTTGGGGAAAGAAAGAACTTGTCATATAGTCCACCATCTCCAAATAGCTTGCCAATGCTGGCAATGAATGCCATATACTAACACACATTCACTACCCACTTTTTTCCCAGGACTCATCATGGCACCATCATTTGTGAATTTATCCATATCCCATGATCTATCATAAACTTAGGAGATGGAAGCATAGTACATGGAACTTACCCAAAGACTGGCACAGTTTATATCTGCCTGTTTGTCTGTTTGTATTTGATGATACAGGGTTGTGTTATATGATTTGCAACCAAAGCATAAAATTAATCACATACTGGAACTTACTTTCTCGACTGTGCAATGTTGCACCCGACACCACTGGGCTTTGACGAGCCCGGCGGTATTGGGCGCAGCGTCACACAGTTGAGAAAGTAAGTTCCAGTATGTGATTTATTATGTCTGGGTGCCAACCCAGACATTTAGTTTTTCCAAGAATTCTTTCTTTCTTTCTTTCTTTCTTTCTTTCTTTCTTTCTTTCTTTCTTTCTTTCTTTCTTTCTTTCTTTCTTTCTTTCTTTCTTTCTTTCTTTCTTTCTTTCTTTCTTTCTTTCTTTCTTTCTTTCTTTCTTTCTTTCTTTCTTTCTTTCTTTCTTTCTTTCTTTCTTTACGACCAGATTTGTCCGGAGGTTTTCTCAGACCATACTGTTTCGAAAACCACCAAACTTGCCATGGTGACTGACCTACCAGTGAAATTAGGCACCTGACTTGGAATAGTCATGATGATTAAAGTTATGTAAATGAGGGGCAATTAAAATTTTAAAAGCTCCATATCTTCTAAACTATTGGAGATAAAGAGAAATTCTAACTTACACATATAGGTTTGAGACAACTGGCAAATCCAATAGCATGCAAACAAAAGTTGGGGAATTTTAATGTATGCTAAATTCAGTGAATTTCCCAACAATCCACATTTTGACCAGGGCTTCTGCTGTACTGCATGTTATAAGCCTCCATGGTGCTAGGCAACCATTTTGCATTCATGATACTTGAACCTGTCTCATGGCATTACGTGGGTTTATAAGTTATTTTGGAAGGTACAGACTGCAACCTGCTTTGTTTACATTTTTTGCGGGTTGAATTAGTAGCGTAACACCTTAAGGGGCACTGCAGGTGACTACTTTGGGCAGCAGAAAGACCCATTATCGGGTCTGTACGGTCATTATTTCATTTAATTACTTGAAATGTTACATTCTATGAATGTATAAACACATAAAAGTGCATTTTGATAATTTAAGTCACATTTATGCTCAAAATTAACATTCAATTGTACAAAATGAGGGAAGTCCGCAAACAATTTACTTTGTGATTCATGTCTCACACAATTTTAACTGATGCCATGGGTTCCTGGGTCATAATTTCATTATGGAGAGCACATTCATGACTATGAAAACTCCAAAAAGAGGATATTACTGTTAAAGAGAACAGAGAGCTCAGTTTAGATGGATGGCGATTTCAACTATGGGCAAAATTCTGTATCTGAGAGGGTATGGAGTTTCAGTTACAGTCACCGTATTCAATTCCAAAGTCTATAAACCAACATGACATGTACTTTTTTATGGAATTTCACAATATTTACCTCATGAAAAACACAATTTACAATAGGCATCATTGGGAAAATTTTTTGGTAGCATACCCCTGCAACATGCACATACAATTTTTCAGTTTTTGCTCATATGCATTCTGGTTTATTGCATTACATATGGCTGTTAGGGAAAAATAGTGGCCCCAGTTCAAGCTTTTTAATATGATTTGTACACAAAACAATATATCCAATCTTCAAAGATCATTTATTTGATAATTGTGGAGATGACTTGTTCCCTTAAGGTATTACGTGAGTAAATCGGCCGGCTTCCGGGTAGAAGGATTATAGAGTGCATATTAGAAATGACCCTTACAGGTACAGGGGGCTGCCTCTTACATAATTCTGACCACAGTAACATTTTTTTTTCTGAAACTGACAGGTACAGTGTGCGGTACTTATTGACAGGTCAGTTTTCAACATACCCAGCGTAGTGACTGAATACACATAGCCACAATGTGAGTACTTCAAGTCATCGCGCAAGGCGGCGTGACTGCTGTCACTACTTTGGCTGTAGCAAACAGTAATATCTTAAAATTTTCCCAATGATGACCAGGTTTTCTTGTTCTCGGATGATTGAGAATATTGTAAGGAACAATTTGGCATAGGATATGTTTGGGTTTATAAGTTATTTTGGAAGGTACAGACTGCAACCTGGTTTGTTTACATTTTTGCGGGTTGAATTAGTAGCGTAACACCTTCATAGGCAGCCTTCTGGCCATGCCTGCTGGGTTTATGGTTTGAAAGGTTTGCGTCTTATGGCAAATGGGAGGTAGGAGTGGGGTGGGGTGGGGTGGGGTGGGGTGGGGGAACTCCCAACCACTGTGTGATGAGGTTCTCAATAAAATACAGAGAATCTCTTTATGTTTATGCAAGAAACATATCTGATCCATGTTCACACTAATGTTGGACAGAGCTGTAAGTGCACCATGGCTGAGAATGACCAGTCAGAGTTTGCCTGCATGAGGCTAGGAGCCTGCTAGGCTTATCAGTCCCAAGGGATCAGAGCATTTGGAATTCTAGGCAGAACAAGCCAGAGTGTACCCTCTGTTAAAAATAGACTACATGCAGAGCGGAGTTTGCTGGATCCATCAAAGTCTGACTTCAAGTCCTCAGTGATTGTTTTCACATTTTGGTGAATTTTGAAAAAGTGTGCGAATTTGAGTCATCTCAATGGACACTTTCATGTCTTTGTTTTCTTGTAACCAGTGAGATGAAGCCTGTTCTCCATAGCCAATACTGAGTCAGTATAGTGCATGTCTCAGTTCACAGGTACATGTACATGTATTTTAGTGACAGCATCTGTTAAAATTTGTTTAGGTAATAAAGGAACAAAGACAGTTTTGTATTGCATGTATATACATCCCTCTGTATTATTACATGTGTACACTGTACATGCATATATACTCATCAATACTGCCCAGAAGGGCTGACCCTCTCAGGTATGGGCACTTTTCTCTGGTCGCGAAGGTGCCCACTGTAGAGAGGTTTCACTGTACAGTGGTACCTGCAATTTAAGATCACCCCTAATGCCAGATAAAAGTGGTCACATAGGAGAGCTTGTCTTTCATCTCAGATAAATTAAAGAAAGAAATAAAAAGCCAATGTCTTTCTTTCTGACCAAGTTGGTCCAGGGTTTTTTTTCAGACACTATTCGAAAAAATCACCAAGCTTGCCATGGTGCCTGACATAACCAGTAAAAGTGTGCACCTCATTTGGAATAGTCATGATGTTTAAAATTATGCAAATTTTAGAGGCAACAAAATTTTTAAAAGCGCCGTATCTTCCAAACTATTGCAGATGGACTCAAAATTTCAATGTGCAAATAAACCTTTGTGACACTTGCCACTATAATGGACAGTATAGTAATGTTGTAGAATTTCAAATTATGCTAATAAGAGGCATTGAAAGATTTAAAATTTGAGTATCTCCAAAACTATTGTTCATAGAGATGCCATTCCAACTTCAATTTGTAGGATTGTGGCAAAGCCGCATCCAATGAAATATATACCAAAGCTGTAGGATTTTCATTCATGCAAATTAGGTGAATATGCAAAATGTAAATATTTAATAGCTTCAAATCTATCATAGAGGTGCCATTTCTACTTCAATTTATGGGTTTGAGGCATAACCCCATCCAATGAACAATAAACCAAAGTTCTTCTAGGCTTATGATTCATGCAAATTAGACAAATACACAAAATTAGAATGTTGAATAGGTTCAAAACTACTATAGATACTATTTTCATTCAAACTTCACTTTATAAGTTTGGGACATGGCCACATCCGTTGAACCAAGAACCAAGGCTGAGCATTTTAATTTATGAAAATTGAGCTAATACACGAAATTTAGATTATGTTGAAGACGGTACTCATTTTGAAGGCACCCAGATAGATTTGCTGTGACGCAAATCTTCTTTTCTAGTTTTATGCTTTATTTGACAATTGCTGAATGACTGAAAACAAACATTGTTATGATTTGCAACCATTACCTGTTCACTTTTGATTGTATAGTTACATTATGGCAGTTCTGGTCAAAAAATTACCATTTCAGACCAGCCAGAAAATAAGGGGGGTGGGGTAACTCTTTTCTCTCCAATTTAAATTCTGAGAAAGGTGAGGCTACATTTAGCATATTGCCTTTTAGCTCGATAATTAGGGCAATTTTTGGTGCATTAAATGTTTTCCTAGAGCAAGGTCCTAGAGCACTGTGTAACATTTTATGCACCGTAGAGTATCGAATCTGAAAGATTTTTTGCACTAATTTGCCCAAATTTGGTATTTTTCGACATTTTATGACAACAAAACCATTCAAACATCATTTGTACAGTGTTTGCCATATTATTTCAGATACTATGAGCCATATTTGGTATGTTTCTTGAATTTATTTTTGAAGTTATGCTCAGTAGTGTCTTGTATGGAATGATAGTTAAAGTGATGACTACTATTTTCAAAGATATGGCTATAAAACACCCCTGTCATCAGATTAAAAGACCACAACCATCAACATCCGATGCAGAATATGCCAATCTTTAATAAAAAATGGGTTGTTATTTGTTCTACCATAGGGAGGGGTATATCCTTAAATAAGCCACTTTTTTAGGGTTGGCCACTAGTCTAGATCTCCTAGGCCATCACAAACCTGTAATGCTATATTTATACATGTAGTGGGAAGAACATTGTGCATGGCTATCGGAGTCAGCTGACGGGAGATGACTGGCTAGAGGCCAGTAATAGCATATCCCCTATAACATAAATGAGCGGTTGGTCAACTTGGCTTGACCACTTAAAGCATAACAGTCTTTCAGTCCAGAATGACTGTTTTGACAACTTTATGGGACTCAAAAGCACAAAACTGGAGTGTAGCACAATTAAGTATGTGGATCACTACCATCACAGTGACCTGCTCGAGACGTGTAGTGGGATACGTTTGGTGTTTATGTATGGGTGACAACCCAGACATATTGTTTTTTCCTCGGATTCTTCATTTCTTTTTTCTTTCTTTCTATATTTCTTTCGTTCTCCCTTTCTTTCCCTCTTCCTTTCTTTCTCCCGATTTTTCTACTGAATCCACCAATTTTATCCGACTTATCTCGGACACTATTACACTTAGAGAACCTAAATTTGGTATGCTGATAGATCCATACATTAAGTCATATCTTCATTTACTAAGACGGTTTAGTGCACTTAAATCTATGCAAATAAGGGGCATTTGAAATTTTAAACCTTAAATATATTCAAACTCAATACAGGTAGAGATACCATTCCAGCTTCTATAAATAGGTTTGTTATGTAGTTGCATCAATTGGCCATAAAAAGTTAATTAATGCCACTTTGAAAGTTTAAATGTTCAAATATTGATTATCTTCAAAGCAATTATAGGTAAAGATATATTCCAACTTGTATTTATAGGTTTGTAAATCCAATGAACCATAAATAAAGTTGTAGTATTTCAATTTATGGTAATTAGGGGCACTTTGAAAGTTTAAATGTTGGATATCTTCAAAACCTTTATAGTTAGAGATGCCATTCTAACTTTAACTTATAGGCTTGTGCTGTAGGTGGAGCAAAGAACATTTAAATCCGTGCAATTTTGAAGGCACACAGACAGATTTGCCTTGTTCCAAATCTCCATCTCTAGTTTATTATTAAATCGGTGGATGGTTATAAGTTGTACGATTTTTATGTTTGCCGTTGAAACTTCTTTCTGAGAAATAGTGGAAACTGCTGAGCAGACATCGATTGTGTTGGGCGAAACTTTATAAGTAGTTAAGGATTCTATTGAGTCCATTTTACTATAGTAGAGTCTTCGAATGCAGATATGGACTTTGACAACTCATCTAGGCACCAAAATTACATTTGTGTTCATTGGGCCCAAACAAAAACAAAAACCAAATACAAAAAAAACCACACAAAAAACAACAATAAAACAAACAAACAAACAAAAACAAAAAAATAACAAAAAAAAAAAACAAACAAACAAACAAACAAATAAATAAACAAACAAACAAACAAACAAACAACCCCCCCCCCAAACACTATTTATCATATGATTGCAATTGCAGAGTGCTTAATGGTAACCATGTTTTTCGATCAACTTCTAAAATGTTCTCCAGTTGCGCAGAACTGGATACAGATATGGTCATTTTCCTTAATGTGCAATCTGACGATTGTTCAGACCCTTTGTGTGTTCATACATATTTTAGTTTTGTTTGGCATATTATTTCCGTGTATGTTTTTTTTGGCTTTTTTCCCTGTCTATTATATTGTCTGTTCAAAACTTCATGAGGCTTGACGCTCAATACATATGCACAAGGAAAGAAATTTGGATCAGCCATAGGGCTATTTTTCCAATCCTCCGTGAACAGATTAGGTGTGCTATTATATTTTGAGAGTGCGTGTCGGCCAAGTGAACTAGAAATGACACAAAAGACCAGTGGCTGAATGAATTTAATTAGTTTATGCATGAAAAACTGAACGTCACAGGATAATATGCATGGGCAAATAAATGATAGCCCCATTAATCTAAAACTTTGTCAGTGTTTTGTTAAAATAGAAATGAAACTTTGTGACGCATTCGTCGATAATTTTCAAACAGTGCCTAAATTCTAACCCATGCATTGTAACTAGGGGACTCTTTTCTCTCCAAAAATCAGACCGTACCTCGATAATGACAACGATGTTCCTGAAATTCACATAGCCCTAGGGAAAGCTTTGATGTCAATAATGATATGTTGTTGAAAATAAAAACATTACGGTATTAAGAACAGGTGGTAGATGGGTCTGTAGTTACCTAAAATAAGAAGTTATATATTTAAGCTTATGGGGCAAAATCAAGTACCTTAGAGATCTCGCATTGTGTGTCCCAAGGCTCTTTTTCTTCTGTTTTAAACATAAAAAATAATACCTATTGCTGCATTCAAAGAAAAAATTATGTATTTGCAGATGACACCAATGAACGTACAGTTGAAAACACACAGAGAGTTGAAAATGGATGTTGAGTAAGTACTAGCGAACTTGAACAAATGCTTTTCTAGATATGCTCAGGATGAATTAAGAATTTTAAAAATCTTCATTTTCTTTAGCGCAAAAATTTATCACTCAAAATTGTCTGAAATTTAATGATTATTCTACAAAGAGAAACATAGCAGATACCTTGTTATCATTCTTGATGAAAACCTTAAATTGGAACGGAAAAGGAGAAGATGTACTGAAAGGTTATAATATATCTAAATATGCTCCAAGTGCATGCAACACCACATTCCACAAATTTGCAAGAATGTTATGCTATTCGTTCATTTTCGTAATGATATTTTTTGGAATTGAAATGTTTGGCAAACATCTAAATCAAGTCTGAACAGATCGCAAATGTGTCAGAATCAACCACCGGCATTTCTTATCAATTTTCATCCAAGAAAAGATGCATATTGTCCGATGACAAGCCAATAACTTAAACGATTTTGTCGTATGGATGCTCAATCATTAATTTTGTGCATACACACGTTAACGGAAATCTTCTATCAAGATACAGTGCATACTCGTACATATCTGCTATGTAATCATTTGACAGGACAAGGTGCAAATCTCTTCCTACCACCAGTAAATCATATGTGCACGTCTACCAAAATTTATGGATCTAACCAAGGGAATAAAGTCAAATTCATTGAAAGGTTTCCCTCATAATGTAAAAACAATTAAAGGAGAAGTAAAAACGTCTTTATTAATAAGGATTAAAATTAAATCTAACCAGTAGTTTATAATTCATTACTTGTATCTTGTTACAATTCAATGGAATGAGGAACGCTGTATCAACCGCTAAACGTCTGAGTCCTTGTCGAGTATCAGAACATTCTGCGTGGGTATTAGTGAGCTAAATGATCAAAACTGATTAACATTTTATACTTTTTACAAAATTTTGAGGCAAGTAATCACAATCAAAATTAAATTTGATATGCCCTCCCCATGCCTTGTCCATGTGAGCATAACAATTCCTCAACCAGTGTTTACAACTCTATAAACATCAGTCATAACATGCAGACTGCACACACACACACACACACACACACACACACACACACACACACACACACGCACACACGCACACACTCAATATATATATATATATATATATTTCTTTAAATAAGAATAGTTTTTTTAAGTCATTACAAAAAGCTTCCCCTTTCCGTTCTGATGACGCCAATTGCATCTATTCTAAAATTAGGCTCTAAGACTACATGTACCCCTATTGGCCTCCTTTTATACTTTGCAAACGGACCCCAACATGCCACATCGCCATCTTTACCTGTTTCCTCAATATTATGAGGAAACATTCACATACCCGTGTAGCAGGTGAACTGAGCACACGTAAATCCTCTTGTTATATGAGACAAGCCTGGGCAATGCACTATGGAAAGGGAACACGAGCCTATTCTTCAAGTATCTATTTCAATTATATAAAAGGACACAATTACTCTGAAACTGATACTAAAGTCATCTCGTATTTGAAAAAAAAAAATGAAATTCATCGAGTTTCTTAGATGGTTATATATTTGTGAAGATGAATACGGGTCACCTACATGGACAGCAGCTGGATGTGTATACGGAGACAAGCTGTATAGTAATCTTATTTATCTCACGAAACCCAATATCCTGCAATACTACCATATCATCAATAGTGGTATTCGTAAGCCAGTGTCTGTGCTCTCCAAGTACTTTCCGTTCCTGTCAATGCCCACTTTATGAGTATAAGTAAAGAAACATTGAATAAATTACTTTTTGTATTGTATTTTACCAACTTACATTCAACGTGAACTTGAACGATAATAGATGGTCATCAGAAAAGAACTATCAGTCCATTTTTAAGATAATAAAGGGCCATCAGAAAGGAATTGTCAGTCCATTTTTAAGATAATAAAGGGCCATCAGAAAGGAACTATCAGTCCATTTTTAAGATAATAAAGGGCCATCAGAAAGGAACTATCAGTCCATTTTTTGTCGCCCGGGATACCCGGACGTCTATCAATATTTTTTTTTGTCCAGCAGCAAACCTTCAAATATGTCATTCGAAATAATCAATATCGTCTTGGTATCAAAGTTAGTTAAAAAACTCCTGCGGTTGACTTCTACCTGTTTTATTAGAAAATAATTCATTCCAAACATATTTGCTGAGTGTCAGGGTAATATCGAGCACAAACGACCTACACCCATCCCCAAGTGGTACGATATATGAAATGCGGGGCATATATATTATTTTCCTCCAAAATACCAGAATCTGCCACTATAGGCAACAGTGACAATCAGTGGCCATGATATGGGAGCACTAGCGAAAATCAATTTTGCTGCGAACTTATGCGGGGATACAATAAATGTATGCCAGTCATATGACTTCTTTCCATATCAGGCTCAGCTTGTGTTTGGGAACATGACATTTACTTTTTAAACACTCTAATGTATTTAAGTTGGTAGTTTGGCAACAACAACATATTTTGCCATCTTTATCAGTTATATTCTCATATTTTCGGGTGCTTATTAGTTGAATGATGCGAGCAAAAGCAACACCGCAGCTGATAGGAATGTCCCATATTTAAAAAATAAAAAATAAAAAAATGCATGTTTGACAACTACCTCATTATTTGCATTGATTTGGAATCATTTCTAAGGAATCCTGCCAAACACAAGTACCTTTCTGACAGCACATTCCAATGTTTTTGCCATAGGTGTACAGACATCTTAAGATGCCGTTGATATGTCTTTGCTAGAAATTGTCGAAGCTCCTAAAGAGACAACTATTGTATTGAACAGAATTTTATCAGCAGTTGAAGAGTGCCGCAAAAATGGAAGGTTGACTCCAATCCAAAAAAAAAAAAACTAAAGAGGTGGTTATTTCTATTAAAATTACACATCTATTCGGCCCATTTTGGAATATGCAGTGCCCGTCATTGACGGATGCTCTTCTCGGTATACCCTATTTTTTAGTATCGATTTAATATAAGTTTTTTTCCAAAAAAAAAAAAAGAGGATATCTTTTCCGACAAGACCTGATTTCCAAGGACAGGGACCAACAAGGTTAAATACATTACTAAACTGATTTGAGTGCTTTTAATGCTTGTTTATTCACTCGTCTTGTGGTGCACAGTCAAGTCTCTATGAGTGACTACCATTCTGAAACATCTTCACTGTTTCTTGCAGTGTCCACTGTATTGAGACTTAAGACAAACATTTTTGGAAAAGGTTGAAAATGTACTTCAGTCATCCAATTTGTATATTGACTTTGATGACATGTGTAGTAACCAAAATTACATTTGCACTTATTTAGTAACAAAACCTATCACATGATTGTAATTGCCGAATACTTGATAGACACCATATTCTTCATTCAGGTACTAGAGGGTTCTCCAGTTTTTTTAGAACTAACAGCAGATATAATTTTTCTCAACGTCCAATCTGAAGATTGTTCATACCCGTTGTGTGCACATAAATTTCTTTGTTTTTTTTGTTTTGTCAAAGACATTGTTTCCGTGTCTAAGGTTTTGGTTTGGTTCGGTTTTTTCCTGTCTTTTGTAGTGTCTGTTCATAACTTCACGCTTAATGCATATACACGAGAACGGAAATTTGGATCAGCCATATATATTTTTTCCAATCCTACGTAAGGAAATAATATTTATTATTATATGTTGAGAGTGGGTGTCGGCCAAGTGAACTAGAAATGGCACAAAAGAGACCACCGGTTCAGTGAATTTAATGGTTTTATGCACGGAAGACTGAGCCATCACAACAAATTATGCGTGGACAAATAAATGATGACCGCATTCATCTGAAATTGTGTCATTGTATTGTTAAAATAAAGAACTTTGTGATGCATTCCTCGATAATTCCAAACTATGCTTAAATTTTAGCCTGGGCATTGTAAATGGGGAAATGTTTTCCCTCTAACATCAGAACACACCTCGTTATACACGATGATGTACCTGGAATTTACATTGGCCTAGAGAAAGCTTTGATGTTGTTGACAATAATATGTTGCTAAAAAAAGAATTACCGTATTAGAGATCAGGTGGTAGATGGGTCTGTAGTTACCTAAAATAGGAAGCGATGTGTTTCAGCTTATGGCGCAAAATCAAGTACCCCAGAGATCTCTCATTTTGTGTCCCAAGACTGTTTTTCTTCTGTTTTAAATACATATCAATAACACATATTGCCGATTTCAAAGAGGAAATTTTGTAAGGGTTTTGCAGATGACACCAATGCACGTAAAGCTGAAACAAACTCAAAGAGTTAGGACTGGATGAAGGGTAAGTTCTAGCGAACTTGAACAATTGGTTTTCTAAATAGACTCAGCATGTATTAAGAATTAGATAAAAAAAAGCATGTTTCATTATCGTCAGCTGAAAACTTTATTGCTCAAAATAGTCTGAAATTTTGTATTTATACTATTAAGAGAAACTTAGCAAATACCTTGGTATAATTCTTGATGAAAATTCAAAATTAGAATGAAAAAGGAGAAAAAATACTAGGAAAATATTACAATATATCTAAATGCGGATAAAATACATGCAACACCACATTCCACGAATTGCCACGCTACATTTATTTTATGATGCTTGTTCATTCACGTAAGGACATCTGATGGAATTAAACTATTTGTCAAACCTCTTAATCAAGTCTCAAAAGATTCCAGGTGTTTCAGAATGAATCACTCACACTCCTTTTCAATTTTTATCCAAGAAAACTCACGTTTTCCCGACGATAGTCCATTATTTTAAAGGTTGGTCGTATACATGTATGGATGCACAATAATCAATTTGTATATAGACAGGTTAACGCAAATCTACTATCGATATACAATGCGTATTTTGTACTTGTTTGCTATGTAATTATTCAAAAGGCCAAAGTGCAAATCTTCTTGCCAGCAGTAATACATAGGTAAACGTCAACCAAAATGTATTAGTCCTACCAAAAGGATAAACTCAAAATCCATTAAAAGGTATCCCTTATAATGCAAAACAGTGTAAAGTAGAAGTAAAACTTCTTTACTCAAACGTATGATAAGTAAATCCCACTTGTGGTTTATAATTCACGTCTCCCCCCTCTTACTCTCTCTCTCTCTCTCTCTCTCTCTCTCTCTCTCTCTCTCTCTCTCTCTCTCTCTCTCTCTCTCTCTGCTATATAGGCTAAAATAAGTCTTCAACTGCAGTAGATTGTACACACAAGGATTGCAACTGGCTCTTCTAAACACGTCATGTAAATGCCACATTGTTGAAAATTATTTATTCACGTCTTTTGACACACTCGTCACTCCGTAATGATATGAATTATGAGAATCAGTCAAACAAATGTGTTATTGTTAAAAGTGTACTATTTTATTTCTTTGGTCGTTTGTAGTTCTTTTGTCATACTTGACTGTAAGCACACCATTCTGTACTGTTTAGGACGTGACTACCTGTCAGGCGTCCTGTTCGATGGTTTCTACTCCTCTGGAACTTTCGATTCACCCCGCGTATGTGAATACTTCCTAATATATATGATGTTGAGCAACTCCCAAGTGGGTTGGAGCCACCAAATTGTTGATAGCGGTAACATCAATTGTATTTTTAATGGGGAATACACTAAATATTCTGCTAAACTTATGCGAAATAATTAGTTGATATTCTGAGAACCGCAGTAATGAAACATATAATAGTCTGACATGGGGTATGAGGAACTCTGTATCAACTAGTTAATATCTGGTACCTTGTTGATTGTTGAACATCAAAACATTCTAAGTGGGTATTAGTGACCTTAATAATCAAAATGTATGAATATTTCCTACTCTTCCAAAATTTTCAGATAATTCATCATAATCAAAGCTAAATATGATATGCCTTTTCGCATGCTTTGTGTATATAAACGCGACAATTCCTCAGCCAATGTTCACAGATGGGTAAACTACAGTCGCAACGTACAGAGTACAAACACACACACACACACGCATATATATATATATATATATATATATATATATATATATAGATATATATATATAAATATATATATATATATATATTTGGGATTTGGTCGAGTGCATATGTATATATATATATATATATATATACATATATATATATATATATATATATATATATATATATATATATATATATATATATATATGTATATATATATTCGGCATTTCCTTAATGCTGGTGGGTTTAAGTTCCCGATGCTGGAAATAAATGCCGACTCAGTAAATATACTGTATAACCGTGTTGATATGGCACTCGCACATAACTACCTCCATTGAACCACATGCATTCTTTGCAAGAATGGGGATTTGGTCGAGTGGATATGTGCGTTTCCCATTTCAGCTAGGCGACTGGTGCCAAAGGTTGCAGTTTCGAGTCCCTCTCGTTACGAACATAAATGTATATATATATATATATATATATATATATATATATATATATATATATATATATATATATATATATATATATATATATATATATATATATATATATATGTATATATATATATATATATAAAGCGTCCCCTTTCCCTTTTTGTGGAGCCCATTGGAACTATTCCAAAATCAGGCCCTCACACTACCTCTGTTTGCCTCCGTTTCCTTTATACCATGCAAACTGACCGCAACTTGCCACATTGCCACCTTGGCTTGTCCCCTCCACACAATAAAGAAACATTCACGTAACTGTGTGGCAGGTGAACTGAGCACAAGTTAATCCTTTTGTTATATGAGACACACCTAGGTAATGCACTACGGCATGAGACCATGAGCCAAATCTTCAAAAATTCATACCAAGTATATGAGCAAAGCACACATGTACTCTGAAACTGATACAAAAGTCATCCCGCATTTAAAAGAAAAATCAAATTTAATTGGTTTCTTATATGGTCATATATTTGTAGAGATGAATATGGGTTAGCAACATGGACAGCAGCTGGATGTGTATACGGAGACAAGCTGTGTATCATATTTATCTCAAAAGGTCCAATATCCTACAATACTTCCATATCATCAATACCGATATTCGTAAGGCAGTCTCTGTCCTCTCCATGCATGTTACTGTCAATGCCTACCTCATGAGTATGAGTACAGAAACACTGAATATACTATTTTTGTATGTACGTTTACCAGCACGCAGTCAACATACAATTTTGAAAAATGCTAGATGAACTTGAAATATAATAGCGGCCATCAGAAAGTATTTATCAGACCAGGTTTTGTTGCCCGGAATACCCGGGCGTGTATCAAGATTCTTTGTCCTGCAGCAAGCGTTCACATCTGTCATGCATTAGAAATTAGAAATAACAAAATTTATGTAGTTGGTATCCAAGGCAGTGAAAACAATCCTGTGGTTGACTTCAACCTGTTTTGTCAGAATACAATTTATTCCCAACATATTTGATGAGTTTTAGGAAAAGATAGAGCGCACTTTACAAATGGCTAGTAATGAATAAATTGTCGCTACATTTGGGAAAGACCGAAAGCATACTGTTTGCTACAAAACATAAATTGAAAAAGAACCAGAGCCTGAGTATTGTGTGTAATGGTTCGAATATTGAGGCGAAATCAAGTGTGAAATATTTAGGTTTAGTTATGGATCAAGATTTATCAGGAGACACCACTGGGACCAATTCCATTAAGAAGATAAACAGTGGCTTGAGATTTCTGTACAGAAAGGGATATCTGTTTGACACCAGAGAAAAAAAGATGCTGTGTTCAACTTTGCTTCAACCATTTTTCGATTATGCATGCATATCCTGGTACTGGGGCCTCAAAGCAAATTTGAAACATAAACTGGAGACAGCACAAAACAAGATGGTCAGATACACATTGTCTCTTGATGCAAGAGATCATGTGGGTGCAGACCATCTTGTCCTGTTAAAATGGATGGATGTTCCCTCAAGGGTCAAATTTTTGGCGTTAAATCTTCTGTACAAAATCAGTCAATCTCAAGCTCCAGAATATTTCTATGACCTTCAGTTTACAAAATCTACCCATTCAATAAATACAAGACAGAGTCAATTATCGTATGTCTTGCCACTGGTGGGGAGTCAAGGAAAGAAAACTTTTATATATGACAGTGTGAAATTGTGGAATGGACATCCATATGAGATCTAAAGTTCGAGATCCAGAGACTCCTTCAAAAAAGTGTGCAAAAGATATTTTTGGGACAAAACGAAAGCCAAAGAAGCATCTGAATATATTTAAGTGTCTGAAGATGGACTGGGCCCTCGGGGGTAGGAGGAGCCATGTCTGATACGTCGAGCCATCAGTTAGGACTATGTGCGTAAGGTGTATAAATTTTTTATTTTTTTATTTATTTATTTTTTTTTTAAACAGATATTTATATTTTTAAAAGAAACATCGTGAGAGCTTTGGGAAACTTTTGTAACTAGAATCTGCGATATCTAGTTACGTCATTGCTCTGTAGGTGGCGGCACCCTATCGGGTTGCTACCCTGATTTTATACATATGTAACTGGTACAATTCTTTTTCGTTTTTAGTAATTATATATATTAGTTGGGGTTTTTCTATTGAAAGATTTTACATCTTGAAAGTGATATTTTTATTGATATTGATAAATTATTTTAGATTTAATATCTTTGGGACCGCTATGGAAATAAGCCAAGCTTAATTGCTAGCTTTTTAGCGCTATTCCCTTCATATAGTTTCAGGTTATAATGTGCTTTATTTCTTTTATTGGTTATGACGCGTATTTATATTTTAATGTCGTACTGTCTTATGTTTAGTTGTACCTGATCTATATGATGAATAAAATCAATCAATCAATCACCACGCATCCACCACCAAATGATATGATGCATGAAAACACGGCGCATACAAATTAATTTCCTTCAAAATACCAGAATCTGTCACCCTAGGCAACGGTGACAATCAGTCGCCATGATACGGGCCCACTGGCGAAAATCCACTGTGTAACTAAGGTATGTGGGGATAAAGATTAGGTATTCAAGCCCTTTGACTACTTTTCATATTAAGCTCAATTTGTGTTTATCGAACAAGACATTCGCTTTTTAAAGAGTGTTTTATATCCTAGTTGGTACTTTGGCAAGACCAACGTATTCTGCCACGTTTATTGCCGTTATGTGCTCATATATGTGGGTGTTTCTTTGTCGAATGGTACGGGACAAAGTGACCCCGCAGCTTAAATAAATGTCCGACACTCCATGAAAAAATGGCCTACTTGAGAGTTCCCCTCTTGTTCTTTTTTTTTTGCTTTGATGCGGAATCATTTCTGAGGAATCCTGCCCAGCACAGTTAACTTTCTGACCTCAGATTTCGATGGTTTTTGTCATATGCGTGCAAAGGTCTTGTGAAGATGAGCTGTTACAGCTCCACAGCACAACAGAGGTTTGAGCTACATGGTGAGAAATGGTACACAATACGAGCAGACGCTTGTTAAACAGATGGTTGCATAATACATGGCATGGTAATACATGGCATGGTAATACATGGCATGGTAATACATGGCATGGTAATACTGGCATGGTAATACATGGCATGGTAATACATGGCATGGTAATACATGGCATGGTAATACTGGCATGGTAATACTGGCATGGTAATACTGGCATGGTAATACTGGCATGGTAATACTGGAACCTTGGTAGACAATTGTATGTCATCGGGGAAAATACTAGACTTGAAGCAGTTATTTTTTTTCAAGTTCTTTTGAGTAAAATAGAAAAGATAGCTTTCCTGATCAGAAAAAAAAAAAAAACTAAGTTGAATGCGCGAAGCAATGCGAAAGACGCCAAGGTGTCATCGCAAGTCTTTTCTACAGTCATCAACAAAAATGTTTGTAATAAATATCTAAGTAAAAGAAATCAAGTAGGCAAGAGCTTTCCACCTGGGCGCTTTTTGGCAAGTTGATCGGTCCTCTTTTCACAAAGCAAGTACTATTTTGCTCATCCTCTTTTTTTATTGATATCTCATCAGTGAATTCATTCCGTCTGGTTGATCGAAATGCACTCATGTGTTCCAGTACATGTGCATTTCCCTTATGGCCTCAAGATCTGTTCGTTGGTACAATCAAAATCTTTTCCTATGGATGCATGAAATACAATAGACACACATGGCTCTTTTTTGTGGTCTTAAAAGGATTGGGCACACTATTTTATAGTTGAACATGCAACTTTCAATTTCAAATTTGTGAGTTCTTGAGTGCATTCTTTATTATTCTTTTCGCGCTGAAATCGGCCCAAGAGCACCTGGATGTGAATGGTCGTCTGCTTTAATCCTTTATTTTTAATTCATGTAAATAGAAAAAAAAATCTGAGAATTGTCAGTCAAACATGTTAGTATGGCACGCCCCAGCGCAATAGTTTTCCTTAGCACAACTGGCGGATGCCGCGGACTCAGCCTAATGCTGATTAGGAAAGCGTTAATTTGTAATATGATCGGAAGAAATCCAAGTTGCAGGGTCGTGTTTTCTAATATGGCAAACTTGTTCAAAGATACATATATATATATATATATATATATATATATATATATATATATATATATATATATATATATATATATATATATATTGCGAGTTCAAGTTTCATGATTGTTTTTTGCATTGCTATATTTTCTGCAACTGGTATTATTGCAAATGGGCAAGTGTACATGTATCGTTTTTATGACACTTAAGATCCAGTTTTCATAAAATAGCCTGACACAGACACAAATCACATGTAGAAATGGAAACTGCTGTTCAGTTAAAGCAGCCTACCGTAGCACTAATTAGATCACTGTAATAAATACTTAATGGGAATATACATCTGGGAAAACGAATAATGGCGTGTAGTTGTATAGCTATTCATGAAGAGCAGCTCCAATTATCTGATCTATTAGTCGCCTGTCATCGTCATTATAGATATATCATTCACAAGCAATACCCTATGCCTTAGTTACACAATGTGTCAGTATCTTCTCTGGCTGCAATTGAGTTCTAAATTAGATATATCTTTGTATGTAGCCACGTTACCTGTCACAGTCAGGGATGATCTAACAACAAAATAATGGCCCGACTGTCAAATGACTAATCATTGAAATTTGAAATCAATTGTAGTATGTGTCTACGTCATTGGCAAATAGATATACATGTATGTTGCATTGCGTAAGCACAGCCAGCACGTTTAGCATGTATTTCACATTCACATTCCCGGAAGTCTGATATGGGAGACAGTCCACTTTGCCAGAAAACACATATCATACTAAAAGACCTACGTAACAATTATTTGGGATGCTGTTATTCATTCATCGATAATCTCACACACACATTTGTTTCGAGCATGATTGTTACAAAATGCATGTGCATTAGCGTGTTACGAAACACATGCGCATTAGCTTGCTCCTTCTGCCAAATCAAGTGACAAAGCTGCTCTCGTTGCATTATGTGTATCTGATTTAAAGATGTCTGTCGCAAAATCATTCGACAAATTAAGCGAGTACCCCAAATACTTTGATTTTATATATTTACTTCAGTGATCGATAATATTGTTACCTTGATTTATGTACTTATCTCTGTGCCTCAAAACAGGAGAGTTAAACGCATCCAAAACATGACGAGCTCTTGGTCAATACAGTACAGTACAATGCGATACAATACAATACAATGCAATATGATTTTGGCCAAACACCAGCAGACTTCGTCACTGAAGAATGTTTCACTGGAAGGCCCTCAGCGTCCCAGGGCGGATGCTTCCGCCTAGTGTCATAGCCAAGTTTCACGAATATGTTTGATGGCGATAACTATTATCAATATAGTAATCTATGCAGTATAAACTGGAGTAAGTCATTAACGTTTTCAGGACTAGGGTTTCGACTAATTCAACCGACAGCTTCCCTTGGTGCACCGTGCCCTACGCTCAGCGGTGAAAGATGTTGACTTGGGTTACTCAATTTGTTGACGGACGTAGAGGCATATTGTCAGCGATGTGACAGCTTTTTTGTGATGAACGTGGTGCTGGGATCATTATAATGTTTCAAAAGAGTTCCTGTTTGGCGATTATAGCATGGAGTGTGTTGAACACCATTTTGCCACGTGCTGCAAACAATACAGAATTACAAAGATCATGAGCAGAATTACTTTTCTTCGTACGTCTTCTTCCCGCCAGTCATTATTATAGTTTTGTGTAATTTTAATTAACCTATTGCATCATAAAAAATGTCTGGTTATCTAGGCACACGTTTAGCCAACCTAATACACATAACAAAACACAATGCAAAGATTGCACACAATACATGTTTGCGGGATAATCTATATGTTCCACATGGGCGGAGATCTCTTCAAATAAGCAAATTGGCTGTGTCAAATATTAATATGAATTCCGACACGGTCAAATGAATGTTACGACCTGGAGAAAAGGTGGTATTGTTACCAAAATGTGATGTGCGATATTATAAATCTTCCCACAGAAATGGTGGCATATTTGAGCGGTCTTTCCGTTTTATTTGTGTTTTAATACTCCAGATAAAACATTTCCTTGTTCTACATTAACCTCTTGATTCCATTGTTGTGGGCTAAACTTTTAAGTCCTCATTGGTATTCTTCTGGCTCCTCGGTCCACAGTGCGTCGACGAAAGCTTGTCTTAGTGCCGTACTTCAATGAAAGCTGATATATATATATATATATATATATATATATATATATATATATATATATATATATATATATATATATATATATATATATATATATATATATATATTTACTCTGCAAAATCAGATATTAAGATGAGTAGGGGTCTCGATTATTGGACAGTGTCAATTTTCTTTATCGAGGTCTCCAGGATATCATCCGGCTAAAAGTCGCGTGCACTAGCGTGGCCATTTCTCACAATGCGTAAAGATCAAACAGTAAAATGGCTCAATGATTTGGATCGAAATGTTCATTGTGAATTGAATATCTCACATCGAAGCAATTAAATACAATTGAATTTATACTGGCAATATAAAATTAAAACTTGAGGGTTATAAAAAATACTTTATTTAACCCCCAGGGATGAGGAAAATTAAAACGGTATATCCATATAAGTGCATGGATACAAGGCTGGAAGTATAGTGATGTCATGGTAGTCTTGATACAAACATAAGCATATACATACATATATAGGTATACATGCATGTACATACATATACACATATACATATACGTACACACATTTATACATACAAAAACTATGATGCTAAAACCAAGCACTCCCCAGAGTAAAAATGTAAATTAAAATGCCGGGTCAGAAGCCCGGCCAGCAGGTAGTCGCACCATTGTACTGTGTGCTGTACTGTACCATGTACATGTAAGCATATTTGTAAGAGCCGTAAGATAACACATCATATGAGAGGGCTACCTAACAAAAATGTACATTAGAACTTGAATAATAAAAATGTCTAACAGTATACGATGGAAAGATAGAGCCCCATTTATTCATACCTGTCGCATGGCGAGCAGGAATATTCGCAATTACTGTCCGCAGCTTGGCCCTGCTGGGGTAGCCAGACCTCTACTGCAGGGGGCTAGGTGGGGGAGCTCTCCACTATTTCTTTGAAGTAGAGGGAACTCGGCAGTGTCCCCCAAAATGTGATTTGAGGTTGGTTCCTTGAGCAGTGATTTCATGAACTGTTATCTGAACGTACCCGATGGTCCTTTTTGTTCGAAAAGAAAAAAAAACGTAAATGTTCCCATGTACCTGTGAATGTTGCCGTGTTTGAATTTTCGTTTTACCTTAGAGCGCCTTTATTAGCGCTCTTCATAGAACAATTGGTTTGTGTTTCAGAACAGGTCTAGCCGTCCAAAGTCTGTTCGCACAAGATCTCATGATCCAAATGATATTTCTCATAAAAAACATGTGTTTCGAGTACAGTGTATATGTGCATCATTATCATGGTTTCTTTTCGTTGTCACTTATTACGAGTTTCGAATTTGACCGAGCTTTTTCAAACGAAAACAAACTACGAGTGCGTATAGCTTTTCGCGCGTATTATTAATATTCATGTCAAGACGAGTAGAAATCTTTATTGCATACAGCGTCCTCTAGTGACCATTGCAATACACTACAAAGTATTGATGACGCTACATCGAGATACACGTATCAAACTGTCGAGGTAGAAAGATATATTAGACCTACATATACTCTCTATCATAACAAAAACTTCTGTGTCAAGTTTATAAGAGATATTGGCACGTGCCACCAGTTGAAGAGAGAGACAAAGAGAGGGACAGAGAGAGAGAGAGAGAGAGAGAGAGAGAGAGAGAGAGAGAGAGAGAGAGCGAGACAGAGAGGGAGAGAGAGAGGGGGAGGGAGGGAGGGAGAGAGAGAGAGAGATCTTATCAGCATCTCTCCGCGAAGGCATTTAAACAATATTCTCCAGTTTTCTTCTCAAGATGATCTGTTGACGTGAACATATAACTCAGTTTATTTTCTCTATATAAATCCTTAATTCTTTTTGAATCTTTGCTACATTCTGACAAAAGAATATTTTTATTGTGCTCATGTTTCCTGCACCCAAATATGAAATGCATGTCATCGTCCTCTTTGTTATCAATACATTGTTTACAAAACCGTTCGCTTGCAATTACACTATCATAACGTCCAGTTTCAATTTCTAATTTATGGGCACTAACTCTTAATTGTGTCAGAGCCTACCTATGCTTGGGGTTTGTTACAGTGTGAAGGTAATTCTCAAACTCAAACTCTCTTTTATTTTTCCGGTAAAATCTGAGCTTGTTGCCTGTAAATAGACTGGATTCATTTTTGTTCAGTTGATCTAACCACATCATTACATTATTTCTCATCATTTGATCAATTGTGGTAAGATCACACTTTACTAATGAACCACCATGCTTTGATAAAACGAGTTGACATTGTATGCCCATGTATTTTTAATACTAACCATTTGTGTTGCTTCAGTAAAAGCAACATGTAAGAGTGATTTTTCTGAAGCAGCTTGCATATGGGATGTATATTCAACAATTTGTTGCCAAATACGTATATATACATAATGAATCTTCCTAACTCGCCATTAACAGCTGCATTGTAGGACATAGAGCCCACTTGCAGTAGATTTTCAAAAATGAATACGATTTTTTTCCCAAGACATTGTTCATGTTTTTCACGTAATACAACGCCCTGCACACCTGTGCTCTCACACACCACGCATGGTCACAAGCACGTGTAATAGTCTCGATCTGACGTCGTGTCGACTGTGTTATTATAATTACAGGGTTGGGTTTTCTTTTTCTTTCTTTCTTTCTTTCTTTCTTTCTTTCTTTCTTTCTTTCTTTCTTTCTTTCTTTCTTTCTCTTTGTTTCTTTCTTTCTTTCTTTCTTTCTTCCTTCCTTCCTTCTTTCTTTCTTTCTTTTTCTTTTTTTTTATTGGGGGGGGGGGGGTGTCAGTTAATCTTTAATACAGTGAACGGGCTTTATTCCTGAAACTGGACTGAACTGATATCCGAAGATGAATTCTCAATATTATAACTGCCACTGGTTGCTGACCTCCCCCGACCCTAACAGCCTCATTCTTAGTAGTGCGATCATTCTGCTGCCCCATAGTCAGTGCTACTAGTTGTATTGTATTGCAGGCTCAAGTACTGCCACAGCAGGTCTGGTTGGCCAGCATGGACTCTTGTTTCCTTACCACTTACCTTTACAATGTTATAAATAATTATTATTTCTCCAGCCAATACCAAGGTGCTTCAAAGTTCTGCTACTGGAGGTCAAAGAGCAAAGCAGATTTTAAGCATTATATTTTGCTTTCATTGAAGGTAATATCAAGAGGGGACACAAGGGCAGCGACAGGAATGATCTTGCAGTGGTTTCCACTGACAGCCTTCTTGTATATACAAGTAGTTACTGTAAAATGTAAATGCTTTGCCAGAAGTATACCTGGCAAGCAATGAAGGTTGCTGGTTGGAAAGCTGGTGGACTAGCAATCAAGATTTTTACAATTATTAACAGCACTATCATCAAGCTTTTTTGGCAATTTATGTAACGAAATGAATAATGTTATGTTTGGGGTTTGGGGATGCATGGACAGAGATAACAAAGAAGAAAGCTTAGTTTGCAGACTATTTTCTGTGCGACTAAATGGATGCAGTAAGAGATAGCTTAGAGGAAAACTAAAAGGTTTTTGAAAATTAAAAAACAAACAAACAAACAAACTTGTTTTCAGCTTTCTTTTTGTTTATGTGTGTAAGTTTGGTGCTTTTGTTTGTTAGTTCTGTTTTGTGTTTTGTTTTAATTGGATTTTGAACGCATAATGTTTTGGTAGCCCCCTGGTGCGTCTGTTCGTGATGGAGGTTTCCATAAACTGTTGCCTGCATGCAGGTCTTTGTGTAGTTTAAGCAGTCACCGATGAGAGGCAGCACCTCTCATTCATTCGTTGAATGTCCTTTGAACAGACACTGATAAATCATCAGCCATTGAACAAAGGAGTTTAATGAATAAGAGGTTGGACGAAAGTGTGCACAAAACATACTGACATGAAATGTATTTTTTGATAATATTACCCCCCCCTTTTTTCGGGGGGGGGGGGGGGGAGGATAAAAAAATCCCTCTCAAATCCAGCTTGGCAATACTTTTTAGGCTCAAATCGAAAAAGCCTTGCATTCTTCAGGATAAAATATGAACATATATATTAATACGAAAACACATACAAGGTATCATTTCCAAATAAATTTAGAATGCCCGTCATGTGGTAATAGTTTCAGGTCGCCTTTGGTCAAGGTTAGAGCTTGTTTTATGTACGATGTCGAATTTCAGCAACATGTTGCTAAATAGAAACGCATTTTGCGCCACATTTATTTACTCTATTTTACAATGACCAAATTGAGAAAACTGAATTAATTATTTTTGAATCTTTGCTGGGGGTCTTCTTGCTGCAATCGGAACCAAGTTACGTGTTACTACACTTGGTCTGCCCTTCTTCGACAGGATTTTATTTATAGTAAGGGAAACAGAACTATACTGTGACCCTCCCCCTAGACTGAAACACCAATAAGGACGTTCATCATTATCGCCTGAACCAGTAACAGCCTCTGGTCTCTAGTGTACTGAAGCTTGTTGCTATAGTAACCATACTCAGCCAATTAGAAACTGAGTCACTTTTCCAATGCAGAACAGTGACCTTGTCAAAAAACGGCAGACTCCAGCGGAGTGGACAAAATACGCAGCTTGGGGCTGCTTTGGAGGCAAGGGGTCTTCCTTCCCAATTACACAATTTGCACACAGGGTTCCCAGTGTGATGTGTCCGGGGAGGCTTCATTACTAAGGGGGACAGTCGATGACAAAATTCTTAGCTGGGTAGCCCGTACAATTTACCGGGTAGTAGCTGCTCTATAGTTGTTTGGCCGATAAATATGTATATGCATACGTCAGTAGGGGTCCGCTGTAATATTTTCAGAAGGTTGGCGCCGAAGCTATAGCTGGCATTAAAAATCTTAGCGAGATAACTGATTTGACTGCTTTATATTTGCTGCCAGCTCGCTAAACAGCTCCCACCCCGACTCAGTACATGAGTTGTTACTGATCTGCTAAGGTCCTGTTGTAAGCGTAGTTATAAACAAACCAGCGTATCTCTATCCCACACACCAGGTAAGAGCTAGTCCTCTTTACCACCTGTAAGTGACTGTTTTCCCGCATCACTACATAAACTGACTCCTTGGGGTCTTCCTTCCCAGTTACATAGTTTGCGTCAGGGACTTTCCTGGTAAATTTCTCCGGTGAGGTGTCAGCAGACGAGTTGTAAGGGGTCATGTACAAAACAAAAAAACAAAAAAGAAAGAAAAAAAAACAACCTTTCCGACTATCCAATGTAACCTTGGATGGAAATCCCCCCCCCCCCATCTTCTACCCAATAGCATCAATTTTCTGGAATAGTTGTTCTGCCCCACACATCTGTGTTAGGACGTGCAGTCTTAACACTGGTGAAATTTGTAACCCAGCATTTATGTAAGTGGAGATTATATACCCCAGAGCGACATTTATGCAACTGGTATGGATACCTTTAAAATTCAATAATCGCATACAAGTTTCTAGTAGATCCATTGAGTCTGTGGACGTTCTATGGACACTTTAGAGACATTCATATTTCATTATAGATGATTATAAGAAGCAAAATATTGGACAAATGATATAGTGGTATCCTTAAGATTCCAGACGGGGAGTGTTCTGCCCCACACATCTGTGTTAGGACGTGCAGTCTTAACACTGGTGAAATTTGTAACCCAGCATTTATGTAAGTTTACTTCAGGTACCTGTGCGACCCACCCCTCAGTTGACCCTGTGACCTGTACTGGTGCACACTTCTGTTAATTCAAGCCTTTTGACCGTCTCCTGCATCGCACTGACCCATATACACGGCATACCAGGGAGATGCTGTTCTCGTGGGCTGCCAAGCAAGCTACAAGTACCTTTTATTAATCAGGGCCAAAGTCACTACCCTCTGTAAGTAGATACACTCCTTATTTTGTTTCTCCTTGTGGACATCTAGCAGCATTTGTAGGTAAGCAAATCCTTGTGTTTTCCCCCTGTTGGGTGCTTTTCAGTTTACCACACATCTTCATTGTTCATCACTGCCCATCTCACCCCTACTGTAACAGTCTGTCCATATACATATGGTCGCCCATTATGTGGGTTCTCAATAAAGGGACTGAGTTCATATATAACACTGCATGTTGAATTGTGATGGAACATGAATTGGTTCTACTGTCTGTGAAGGAGTTAGCCACATTAATCCCCGAGACAACTTGTCAGCAGGACAAAGACCACCACGTGAATGCCATCTCACACTTGCCACCAGAGGGCCTCACAGCAACAGATTGTTGACATGTAGCACAGGCAATAGGCTGTTTTCCTCAGGACCCAGGTCAGGAATGCCAGTATATGTCTACACAACAGTGTCAATATATCTAAGAACTCCACAGTAAAGTCAAATCAAGTAAGAAAACCACACTTCAGCTGTGTAGAAACCATGTTTGAAGAAGAACCACTTACTTGTTCTCAGACACTGCAACAACTAAGTCAGGATGCCCGCCCCAAGGAGAACCCAGCATATTCAGAACAAGACAGACCCCCATGGCTTAAAAAGTTCACAGACAAAGCACTTCAAAATTACAACCAGGAGAAAGATGCCTACTGTGCCAAGATAGAGAAAGCTTGGAGCGAAGTAGAAAAAAGCATCAAAAATAGCCTTAATTGTGAGAACAGAGTTGAAATTCTACTGAAAGTCTTGGATAACTTGAGACACAGCCAATCAACTCTCCAGAAAAATTTAAGTTTGAGTGACAGGGACATATACAGTGAGATGGAAGAAGCTTACTATGAGCAAATAAAACACACGATTGAGCAAACCGAACAAAGAATCCAGATTCTATCTGAGTCGATGTCTCACAAATCTTCACAATCTAAAAAGACAGCAAGATCCAAAGGAACTGCAAAAACAGGGATCTCCGACTCCAGCTCCATACTTGCGAGAAAACGTGCTGAGGCCCAAGCGGCATGTGCTAGAGCTGAATATGCAGAGAAAGAACGTCAATTAGAACTTCAAAAACACCATTTAGAGCCACAGGCCCAGAAAGCAGCAGTGGATAAAGCCCTGCAGCAAACGGAAATTGATGCTAATTTAAAATTACTCCATCAACAAAAGGAAGCGGCTGCTGTTGAAGCCGAGGTACAGGCCCTCGAATCCTTCAGCGACCATGGCGGGGAGAGTCAACATGGTTCAATTGACCAGATACACCATGAAGATCCGAGAGATCGCACCAAGACATATGTGGAAACCCACTCGGCATCATTTTTAAGCGCACACTCACAAGCCCTGGTTCACGCGCTTAACGGCGAGAATAGGCCTGCAGTTCATCAAGACATGGAACCTGCTATAGCAAACAATACCTATATCACAGATCATGCTACTGCTGGTCAAAGTGAACAAATGCCTAGATATAGTACTCACAATACTGGCCACCAGGTGGCACACAACAGACAGGGAACTGGACCTAACTGTCCTGATGAATCCTCAAATTCTGCATATTGCGCGAATGCTACAAACAACCCAGTGATCACAGATATGACAAAGTTCATGCTAAGGAAGGAACTTGTTATGTCCAGGTTGACCACATTTAATGATAGGCGGGAAAATTACAAATCCTGGAAGCTCACCTTCCAAGATATCATTGCAAGCCTATACATCACACCAAATAAAGAGATTGATCTATTAGTAAAGTGGCAAAATGGGAGTGGCTGGACAAATGCTATGGAAGCCCAGAAACTGTGGAGGAGGCCATAAAGGACAAAATCTCAAATTTTCCAAAACTAAGCAGCTGTGACAACAAAAAATTGTGGGAGCTCGCAGACCTTTTATCGGAATTAGAATCTGCAAAGGAAGACCCCCAGCTAGGTGGCCTAAGCTACTATGATTCTGACTGTGGAGTGAACCCTATCGTGGAAAAGTTACCATATGGTCTTCAAGAGAAGTGGACCAATCATGCTGTTAAGTACAAGAAGCAACACCAGGTCTCCTTCCCTCCCTTCAAACTTTTCGCCCATTTTGTTCGAGACATAGCAGACACCAGGAATGACCCCAGCTTTGACTACAACACGTCAGGAAATGCCACAAGAAGGGAAAGTCACGACAAGGAGTTTCCCAAGGAAGGCCTCTGGGGACTTCTGTCTCTACACACCAGCTGGATGTTTCCAACACATAGGCTCCCAACACCACACAAAAGGCGCTTGAACCTGAGAAGCGCTGCCCTCTACACAACACAAAACATGCGCTGAATGAGTGTAAAGCCTTCAGGGCTAAGCCAATGAAAGAAAGGAGAAAATTTTTGAAACAAAAAGGAATCTGTTTCCGGTGCTGTGCTTCTACAGAACACAAATACCGTCAATGCAAACTGCCACCAAAATGTGCAGACTGCGACAGTGACAAACATCCTACAGCCTTGCACAGAGAACAAGCACCACATACCATGGGAGAAGAATGTAAGACAGCTGTCAATACAAAAGCTCCTATTGTGCCAGCTACAGGCATTAATTCAAAGTGCACTGAGGTTTGCGGAATCAAGCACTCTCTGGAAGTGGAAAGTCCTGTGCTAAAATCTGTCTGGTCAAGGTTTATGTCAAAGCAGACCCTGCTAATGAAATAAAGACATATGCCATATTGGAAGATCAGAGCAACAGATCATTAGCCAAATCTGAACTCTTCCATGCACTCGACATAAAAGGAGAAACTTCACCATACAGCTTACAAACTTGTGTAGGTCACCTGGAAATGGCAGGAAAAAGAGCATATGGGCTTGTGGTGATAGCTGTTGATGGAAGGGTCACACTGGATCTCCCAACACTGATTGAGTGCAATGCCACACCAAAAGGACCAAAATGAGATAATGACACCGGACACTGCATGCCATCATGATCACCTAGCCTCCATTGCAGGCCTAATCCCTGCTCTTGACCCAAATGCACGGATGCTCTTGTTAATTGGCAGAGACGTCCCCCAGGCACACCACATCCATGACCAACGTACTGGATCACATCCCAGAGCATCATTTACTCAGAGACTGCCACTTGGATGGGTCATCATTGGGGAAATGTGCATCGACAGCTCACACTTACCCAATGAAGTAAATGTATACCGCACATACATTCTAGAAAACGGATGTCCCTCTATGCTGGAGCCATGCCCAAACACCATCAATGTTAAGGACGGGTAAGACAACCCAATTGGTACCCATGCGCAATGCGACGTGCTCACTACTGGGACAGAAATGCTAGGGTCTACAGTATTCGACAGAACAAAAAATGATAACAAACCCTGACTGTCTGTGGAAGACCGGAAGTTCCTAAACTTTATGACCAACAACATGTTCAAGGATAAATCAAATAGCTGGACTGCACCACTGCCCTTTAAGGTACCAAGGCCTAGATTGCCAAACAACAGGGAACTGGCATTCAGAAGGTTTCTGACACCTCAGCGTTCCCTCAGCAAAAAACCAAAAATGAAAGATCACTATTTCACATTCGTGAAGGATCTACTACGTAACGTCCATGCAGAACTAGCCCCTCCACTGCAGGACAGGGAAGAATGTTGGTTTTTGGCACATTTTGGCATATATCACCCAAGGAAACCAGACAAGATAAGGGTGGTATTTGACTCTAGTGCTCAGTTTAATGGAGCCTCTCTGAACAACATCCTACTCAGCGGTCCTGACTTAATGAACAGTTTGGTTGACGTACTTATGCGATTCCATCACAAACCAATAGCATTCACCACAGATGTCCAGCAAATGTTTCATTCCTTTTTTGTGAAGCCAGAGCACAGGAATTTTCTGAGGTTTCTGTGGTTAAAAAACAACGATCCAAATGCGGAAGTGGTGGAATACAGGATCACAGTTCATCTGTTTGGGAATAGCCCATCCCCAGTGGTGGCCACCTTTGGCTTAAGGAAAACTGCAGAGGCAGAAATGCAGGAATACGGCTCTGATGCAAGGCAGCTTGTTGAAAGAGACTTTTATGTCGATGAAGCATTAAAATCTGTGTCTACGCCAGAAGCTGCGATAGACCTGCTGCAACGGAGCCAAGGTTTGTTAGCCAGTGCCGATGTAAGACTGCATAAGATTGCATCAAACAGCACTGAGGTTATGGAAGCCTTTCCAACAGAGGACCATGCTGGATATCTCAAGAACATAGACCTGAATCATGATGCCTTGCCAATGCATCAGAATCTTGGTGTCAGCTGGGATTTGGAGTCAGACACATTAACCTCTAAAGTATCAAATGAAGAGAAGCCTTACACCAAGAGAGGTCTGCTGTCTGTAATAAATGGCCTCTACGACCCACTAGGGTTTGCTGCTCCAGTGGTGATTGAAGGAAAACATTTTCTGAGAAATGTGCTGATGAGGCAAAGCAAATCACCAATAGAATGGGACTACCCCCTATCCCAAGACAAACAAGCGGACTTGAACAGATGGAGAGATTCTCTTCAGACCTTAGCGAACTTAAGAATTCCCCGTGCATACTCAAAGACCTGATTGAGCCAAGCAACCCAAAAGGAGCTCCATGTATTAGCAGATGCATCTGAAATTGCAATTGCCACAGTGGCCTACTTATGTCTCACAGATTGCCAAGGAGAAAGCCAAGTTTGCTACATTGTTGGCAAATCAAAACTTGCTCCAACTCATGCGACAACGATCCGACATTTGGAACTCTGTGCTGCAGCCCTAGCTGTAGAAGTGCATGAGCTCATCAGAGATGAAATACACATTGAGATAGACTGAGTAACATTCTACACAGACAGCAAAGCAGTGATGGGTTACATTAAAAATGAAACCAGCAGGTTTTACACATATGTAAACAACTGCGTTGCACAAATAAGACACACCTCGGATCCCAATCAATGGCGCGATATACCAACAGATATCAACCCTGCAGAAAATGCTACACGACCTGTGCTTGCCACAGACCTTGACACAACAACGTGGCTCACAGAACCCAAGTTTTTAAAAGAAAACCAAACCTTGACACACAACACTCCAGAGAGCAACACTGACATTGAGAGTGACCCAGAGGTCTAGCCAAAAGTAGCTGCACTCTGTACTGGAGTCAAAACAAAAATCTTGCTAGACCCTAAATATCTTTTGAAATTTTCTGTGTGGAAAAGGCTGCTGCAAGCTATTAGAAATGTCATTCACATCACCAGAAGCTACAGATACACCTCAAAGGTAGGAAACGGCTCATTAATCAGATACTGCACAAGTGTGTGTTGTGTCGCAAGCAACAATGGAGTCAAGAAACACAACTGATTGCAGTAGTATGATGTTATATTTTGTCGAATTCATTTTTCACCGATTTGGTGATATCTTGTTTAAAGTGGTTCAAAACTGATAGTGGAATGGAATAAAAAACTGATCTAAGTGTATAGAGACCACTGGGAATATTAAATTTGTTGTCAAAACCTATTGTATTGAATAATAGTGGGTGAGATTTATTACGATGTTAACACGGTCCATGTATACATGTGCATGGCATTTTAACATTTAGTCCTATTTGGCGATATCCCTAAATTACTAAGGAATATCTTTAAATGATTTCAAGGCATCGCCAAGTCTCTAGTGATAAACCTAAATGTGCATGATTTAGCGATATATTCAAATGATTAAATGACATCGTTAAATTATTCAAGGGCATCGCTAAATGATTTAGTGATACGCTAAATCATTTCGCGATATCGCTACATTATACATTTCATGATATCGCTTAATGTGGTTCCGATTCCTGTCCTAATATTGTTGCTGATTTCGAGGGAAGTGTCATGGCTTCCTCTTCACTAAGTGTTCTGTCAAAAAACATCGTCTTCTCTGGCATTTCTATGGCCTTAATATCGTGCTGCAAAGACACTGAATGCTCACTATCAATTTTGTCATCAAAAATGCCAGTTAAGCCTGCCGGCTCAAATGCCCTCTCCTTCGCGCCTGACTTTATACACGCACAGTACAATTACCAAGCATGCATCAATTCACTTATTTAGCGAAATTGCTAAATACATCTTGTGTGGCGATATCTGTAAATCGTCGAGCGATATCGCTAAAATCAGTCAGGAATATCTCTAATTAATTTTGGAATATCAGTAAATGAATTAGGGATATCAATCAATGAGACCTTTAAGACATATCGCTAAACGGTTTTGCGATGTTGCCAAATGATTCGGTGATATTGCATCGCCATTTAGGACTAAATGTTAAAACCGCTTGCCATGCATCAATGCCTTGTTTAGGTATTTATCAATTGTGATGAGCATCCCGGAACCAAGAATATTTTTTGGAAATATTCGTCACCCCTTTAATTTGATTCGATCATTAAGCCAAAAGGACCAAACAGAAGCCAATTCCTTTGCCAAAATAACACAGGATCTTGTATACGATTTCTTAACCCTGTTTCTGTCTCCCCTTGGATTGGTCTGATTTTTTTTCGAGAATTTTTACATTGAAGTTATTTCCTGGTGTTGAGATACGTCTACCTTCTATTTCTTCTTTTTCTGAATTGTGGTTCGGTTCCCACTAATTCCGAGATGGAGCTCTCCACCAATCTATCCGACATAATGAAGTCGACACTTTTGACATGAGAGTAATTAAATCACATATCTAGATTTGCAATGAAAGAGATATGGGACTTGGACTTTATATATGGAATTAATTGTTGGTAAAAGATGAAGAAAATGTGGATTGGGTTTTCAAAACTGGGCAGGTCTGGCAATTGCGTCTGCCACAAGTCTGAATTTTCATTTTATTTTGAGTGATTTGAGACATACGATGTTGTAGATGAAGAGTGCATTGCTTTAGGTTGGAATGCTAAGTTATGGGACTCTGGTAAGTAAGAGCAGAAAACGGTTTTCAACAAAAGAAACCACACTAAATATCCTAACAAACAGGAACCTTCCCTGAAGAAAACCCGCCAGCCGTCAAACAAGCAAAATCAAGATCCGGAAGTCCAAGGCAGACATAACAACAACTTGTGTGTCATTTCTACACCAGTGAATTAATGTGAAAGGCAGTATGAAGGAAAACATCTCTCTCCCAGAAACTTCAAAAAACAAACACAAAACAAAAAAAACCCAAAAAACAAAAACAAAACAAAAACAAAACAAAAAAAAAAAAAAAAAAAAAAAAAAAAAAAAAAAAAAAAAAAAAAAAAAATTGATTGTTTTAATTTCAATGTTGAATATCCCTGTTTCACATGTTCTGAAAATAGAAGTGAATGATGGGAATCAAAGTGGTCAATGTCAGTGCATACTCTGGCAAACAGTTCAGAAAAACATAACCCACATTCCATTCACAACAGTCCAACGCGATAATGAGAGCACAAGTTAAACACAGCAAACGGTAGAAACTCAAGAATTTTAAAAACGTCAACATGCATCTTTCAATACCAACGTTAAGAAATAAATTTCACGCCTGACTTGAGACACGCAGTCACCTATAAAAAGTGAATGGTGGCTTGACATCAGTTCTCTCAACCTTTGAAATACTCTTTATTACTAGCAAACAATATTGGTTGACCAACTGAAGCCAGAATTTTATCGCTTTTGCCAAAGATAAAAAAAAAGACATGGTAGGTTTGCCACTTTTTTGGCGTTCCTGACTTGATACCTTAAAGGGAAAGGTTTGGAGTATATTTCTTCAGTGATTTATATTGCCTATTAGTTGATTAAGTTTTCTCGCATTTATTGCCTATAAGTTGATTAACTGTGACTGTTAACATTTGATAAGCGTAACAGCTGCAATTTAGTTAAATAAATGTACATGATTATATCTCAATCGGATTGAAACAACTTTTGTCATCGACAAGTACAGTCATTTTATGAATAGCAGACATAGGAACTGCAATTGTATTGTCATTAGTGTCTTTGTACCAGACCATCTTGGCAGGGCTAACTTCAACACAGATACATGCCGACATGGTCTCCACTTTAGGAGATGATGCCCCTTCCTTTTCCACTGTTACGTAGTGGGCTGCGGAATTCAAGCATGACAGAGAGAGCCTTGATGATGACGCACTTTCAGAAAGGCCTTCTACAGCAACTTTTCACGAACATATTACCTGGGTACATGAAACGGTGATGGCTGATAGCCATTGACATATTGCCAGAGTTTTGGGCATCTTTCATAAGAGGATTGAGCGTATTATCACCAAGGTCTTGGGAATGACAAAAGTTTTTGCAAGATGGGTGCCAAAGCTGTTTACAGCGGATCAGAAATGTATCAGATTGCTGGCGTCCCGTGACGATTTATGCCGCTTTGAAGATGATTTTTTGGCATCATTTATAGTCATGGATGAGACCTGGATTCATCACTCTGAACTAGAAACACTAAATTCAGCCTAAACGATGGAAGCATCTGGGGTCACCCCCCCCCCCCCCCAAAAAAAAGAAGCCAAGTCGTATCCTTCTGCTGGAACGGTGATGGTGCAAGTGTTTTGGGATTCCACGGGGATACTGCTGATTGACTATCTTGAAAAAGGCCAGACTATCAACTGAAGATATTATGCTGATCTACTGAGACAGTTGTGTGAAGCCATCCAAGGTAAGCGCAGGGAAATGCTTATTAAAGGAGTCCTCTTCCACCAAGACAACACTCTTGTTCACAAATCAGTGGTTCCTATGTCAGTGTTCTATGCTTGTGGATTCGAACTCATTGGCCGTCCCCTTATTTACCCAATTTAACCCCTCCAGACCTCCACCTGTTACCCAAAATGAAAAAGGAACTAGCCGGTTGCCATTTTTCTAGTAAAGATGGCGTCAATTCCGCTGTGAGTGACTTTTTTAGGGTGGGTGAAGAAACTTTCTTCTTGACCGGCATCCAGTCCTTGCAGCATTGCTGGTAAAAGTGTGTAAACCTGAAAGGAGACTATGTACAGAAATAAGTGAAAACCATAGACTCTGTACCGGTCTTTCACAGCTAGTCGTAGAACTGTTTCGTCAGCCCTTGTACCTGTGAACAGTGCGCTTGTATACAGCATTGGAACCAAACTGTACCTCTGTGAGATTTGGACCAGACTATTTAGCATCTACCATAGGACTTGGAACTGTAGCGAATCTCTCACTGCGGATTAGGATTTACCTTCAGTCTGTTAATTACTGGAGTATCAGCAAAGTTAAGTGTATTATTTCATTTACCTACTTTTGATTTATTGATTGTTAATATATTGTTACAATTAAAGTTACCTCATCTTTTTCATTTTTTTTTAGTTCCGCTATGGTCTAGAATATTCTGAAGGTGGGCATCGTAACACTGGTATATTCAAACAAACTAAGCAGCAGCAGATATGCCAATGGAATGTGCACGATTATGTTACTTATATACCCAGAATTTCGTTCACTGTAGTGCCTTTTACAATATGGGCTCACAAACCATCTGGCCGTTCAACATTGTCCGTCTGGTGCTTTATAGACCTTCATCTCGTTAACATGTGGTTTTACTAATATCCTTTTGTTGCAAAGCCACGAAAATCTTGCCCAGTTCAAGAACACATTGGCTTATGTATATCATATATTCTTACGTTAAACTTTACCTGTGTCAATTCACAAAGTATCACCAAATGGATGTGTAGCCAAAATGTCAATGGACGTGAACCATCTTGTAGGCTGACCAAGTTTAGCAGCTGTTTCTGTTGGTTTTGCAGAATTTATAGTAGATTTCGACGCCACAGCTGCCAGTCTTTGTTGAGCGAAACACACGAACATAAAACGCAATAATTATGCATTCTTATCTTACTGTTGAACACTGTGATGTCTGTATCAGCAGTGCCAGGAGTTTCAGTATAGATGCATATTTTATCTGTAGCAGTCACATACTGCATACAGCATGTGAAATGTGTCAATTATGTTGAATTTCTTTTGAGAGTTGAGCATACTCTTACAGTACCGCTACTGTTGTTTGAATTGCTTTCTTTTCTGAAGGTATTAAAGAAAAGCCCCGATATAGCTGCGAAAGCCATACTGATGGATAAGGGAATCCATGGCCGAGAGTGGACATCACTTGTTAGACAATGGTCTGTATCATGCGTCAGGTGTACAAGGTAAACTCAATATTGTGTACTGTACCTTGTATCAGAAAGCACAGTAAATACCATGTTGTGGACGACAGAAGTACATTATCACATTATTTTGGGAAACAAAAGGAATAATGACAATAGTAGATATGGTGTTTACGTACATTTACCGGATAAGTAACATACACACAGAAGGTCATAGACATCGCAATTGCAATTAAATCATCAGCCTATTCTTGTGTGACAGTCAACATTCCACCTGCTAAAAAGGAGAGCCAACCACACGTAAAATATTGTACTAATATGCCATGATCATGATGGGTCCAGAAACAACTGATATGTAATGGATCCATGGATATTTTAGCAATTACAGTTAATGATATTTGTTATTTATACGACCCAAGTTACGCCCGGTAGCCCACATTAAAGCCAGTCACATTGCATAATTGAAGTCATAGCCACCACTTAAAATGACCAATGACCTTTAGTTTTACCTGTTAGAGAAGAGGTGCAAATAGCAATATTTAGACGAGGAGAGAACCTATCAAAGAGACAAAAGTTGAGTAAAATCAACGGAAGACAAAAGAGATCATGGGACAAATGGGTTTTACTGACATAGATCAGGACATACATTAGTATAGCACATGGTAATTGAACGTTATCAGATGAAGAAGTGCCAGTAATATTATAACAGCATACAAAACCCTCTCTTAGTTTGAAAGGCCTGAAGCATAATGGCTCAATCTGACACTTGGATAGTATTGGTAGCTTTACCAAGTGGTGCTAGCAGAAGAAGGCGAAGGGTTAGCGGAAGCAGTACTTTATCTGGCATGAGTCAGCATTAGCAGTCCTGCTAGTTTCAAGAAACCATACCAGAGGTATGATGGAATCTTTAACGACATCATGCGTGCACGCATTTTTCTGATAGGGCTCAACACAAGTCACAATCTTTTTATTTCACCATTTTGGTATGGCAATTATATGTAAAAATAATTATTTATTTCGAGAAAAAAAATATCGCGGAATATAGTATAGTCTTGTTTTTCAATACTTGCTAGAATATCTGTAGGCTTTTCTTTCCTGGCAGTCGGAAACGGCCACTGCCGCCATTAGTGACCAAGAGAACTCGACCCATGTGACAGGAGGCTTCCATATACGTCAAAGCCTTGCAGGTGACAATTTCTACATGTGATCACCACAAGGAGCCACGGAGGCCATGTCACCTGGACGTGAGAAATACAAGACATAAAAGTATTCAGATCTATGCCGTATTCGACAACCCTGCATTAATAGTTAGACACACAGACAGATAGACAGCCAGGCTGTCAGACATACAGACGAACGGATGGACGGACGGATAGATAGATAGATAGATGGATGGATGGATGGATGAATGAATAGATAGATAGATAGATAGATAGATAGATAGATAGATAGATAGATAGATAGATAGATAGATAGATAGATAGATAGATAGATAGATAGATAGATAGATAGATAGATAGATAGATAGATAGATAGATAGATAGATAGATAGATAGATAGATAGATAGATAGATAGATAGATAGATAGATAGATAGATAGATAGATAGATAATCAAACAAGCAACGAAAAAGTAGGTTGGTACATTTACGTAGGTAATTAACCCAAGAGTATCAGAACTGGAATCACGCGGATTTATTTTTGCAATATTAGAAGAGATTAGCAAAACCGAAAGCAACAGGGAAGGTTTTCAGACGCAACAGAGTAACAGCAAAATGAACCTACATTATTCGGCGTAGTTATATCAATGTACTTTGAATTTCATAAATAAATGGACACTTTTTTATGGGGGCGTGGGGATACTTAGTTAATGTACATTGACATTGGTACCAAAATTAAGACACAATTGTAAGTAGAGAAAAAATTGGACAGAACTTATCCGGTGGGTGTGGGATGAGGTCATGAACGAATCAGACCAAGAGCTGCCGGTGCCTGTAAATCAACTTAAGAATAAGATGGCTGCTCCCGCTTGTTCTGGGTTACGGACATTTCACATTATTTCATTTCCATCATTTTTTAGATAAACCTGGATTTGTTACATTCGAACAGTTGTGTGTTTCCGCTATGAAAGTACAAAAAGCGTTAATTCGTAAGTGGTATCACACTAATTGTAAAATTTGACTCCGGCAGACCGATAATACTGACGGCTAAAGAATTACAGTGCAGCTCTCGCATCACGGCAGCCAGGATAGTTACAGGAAATCTTAATTATAGAGACATCAGAGGTGAAGAGTTGGTAAAAGTTCTGGGTTGGCAAACCCTGTGTGAACGCAGGCGTTTTCACAGTGCAGTCTTTATGTATAAATGTATATATGGTTTAGCACCGCATTATCTGTCAGATCAAGTGACTCGTGTGTCAGATACAAATATTTACAACGCAAGAAGTACCACTGCATTAAATGTTTTAGTACCAACCGTAAATCGCAACGTTTTTAAAAAGTCATTCGCTTACAATGGTGCTATCACCTGGATGCAATACCAGATTTTATCAAGAGAGCAGAAGACTTGCCTACTTTTAAAGTATTATATAAACGCTTCTATTTCTGAATTGGATGCTCTTTTCAAATCATTTTGGTACCCCTGCTACTATGTAGTATTGTATATATTTTGTGTATATATTGTTCAATGTGTTTTACTTGTATGTGTATTTATTATCTTTATACGCTGGGCCCCTTGTAAGAACAGAGCTTTGCTCTGAAAGGGTTACCCAGGGTAAATATATTAATAAATAAATAAGTAAATAATTAAATAAATCATGGACCACCAAAACAGGTTTACGCCTGCTTGAACATTGCGCCACGCATATCGCATGCCGCTGGCGAGATATGCTTGCTAGCGGCGTGCTCAAAACATTACGCATGCCCTTTTAAGCATGCGTTGTAGTGCTCACTTTGTCTCGCATCTGGCGTGCTACAAAATGCGTTGAACATATCGCACGATGCTCAATGCCTGCCTGGCGCGGTTGAATCAACTTTTCAAACCGTGCGCGCAATGCTAGCATTGCCTGTCAGTCATTTTTTTATGACGAAAAACCGCACGACCCATAGTTGTTTTAAATAAATCATAATTGACATGTTGACCTCAACCAACAAAATGCATCATAGAGGAACATGAGGGAACCGGCGTTGTCTGGGCTTCAATAGACAATGGTTTGCGTCCCCTACCCCCCCCCCCCCCATCCGCTCCAGCCAAGGCCTCGTCTTAACCGTTATATGTGCGATATGGACAGCGACAAACCAACCAAATCTTGTGAAAGTTTTTGTATGTCCAGAGCTGTTTTCTTTTAAAAGTCATAAGAACATCCATCAATTTCAGATGCTGATCTGTTATTTTCTGTTGCACCCGGCAGCAAGTTGTTACACTGGTAGGAATTCTTCCTGTTTGTCGATGAAATTCATCACCCTTTTCAATGTAGTTAGTCCAATAGTAACATGGTGCTATTGAATCAGTATCTTTCTGATTTGACTAAAACTGTGTTCATCCTGCTTTCCTCGAACAATTTTCCATTTGATGTCCTCACTGACATGCACTATCTTGCTTTGGTCGTGAACAAGACGACATGACGTAAATCTGAGAAATCTTTTGCCGGGAAATTAACTGACGGCACTGACACCTTTTTCCGCACGTGCAAGACGTGTACTCTTAAGTATACGTAAATTTATATACATTAACCCGTAGTACTCTGGGCAGTTTTGGGATTTGGCACAGCCAGCCAACGGGCATCTTTTGTTTCGTTGCGCAACATGCGACATGCTGGCGTAAACGTGTCGTAACTTTTTCAATTTTTGCAATTCATGCAAAATAATCCGAATGTATTTTGTTCAGTAAGACTTTCTCTACATTTCTATGTGGTTTCTTTGTAAATCGAAACAAAAACTCGTGCCCTACACCTTAAGAAAGTGAATTTATCGATCTCATCACAAATTGATCAAAACGGTCAAGCCTGTGTGAATACAATTCCATGGGTACCGGTCCGCGCATTTTCCTCGCTTAGCGTCACGAGCGATGGTTCCTCTTTATTATTTTCTAAAAATCGGTTGTGTCATAATTGTCATTTAATTTTAGTGGTAGAGTTTGTTTGTTGCTGCAATGAATAGTCGATAAACGCACTTTATCGCAGTTACTGAGAAACTGGCTACATGATCAACACAACCGGCAACGGTATTTTCACTTGAGTCATGTTTGCCTGCGGCTGACATGTTTTACTCTTTTTCCGTGAGAAAAAAATGGACTCTGCTCTATTGTACGCAAAGACTGGTAGTATGTTTTCATTCTGACCAATTTACAGCGTTAAATTTTGTTTCTTGCTTTAATTAATTGTCCGTAATCGTCACTTGTGCTCACAGAAATGTCACCCATCTTTCAAGCCAGACTTCACAACACGAGGTAGCAAGTACTTAGTACTCCCGAACGAAACATCGGCAGAGTAACGACGCATTTGATTGGATGGAGAACACAATGTGATCCATTATGGCCCCCTAACTGACCTACAATATTCTGGAGAATGGTGTTCGGCAGTTTCCTATTAAAATAATGACGCATCTGTTTGAAATAGAAGCAGTTTTGGAGGGGTTTCCCCTTAAATATTTTTGCTTCAGGCAATGGGAGAGCTTTTTGTTGAAATAGAGAAGGTTATAAGCATTTTAACGATATAAAAACATGGCGGGTGGACGAAAAAAAAAATCGAGACCTCGACAATGCAATCAGCCTATTTTTTGCGCAGTTTTGCAAAGTGGCATCATTCAAGTTATCACAAACAACGCCCCGATCATTGATTTAAATAGTTGTCTAAGGAAAATATTCACTTTTAATGCAAAATCGAAATAGCGATCGGCAAGTACTGACGTTTCTTTACAATGAAATGTGCGTGCCTGCATGTAAATAAACAACACTGGGAATTTGAGACGGCCTTGAATCAGCCACTCCAAAAGACACTGGGGGCGATACGCAATCACGCGCTGTGCGAGTGCACTCGAAACTGCGTGCTGGGAGTTAAAAACGGTACTTAGGATATGTTTAGTGTTTTTCTAGTTTTAACTGGGACAGATTTCGTTTTATGCCTTTTTAACAACTTTGCACGGCCAGAATTGTATTGTTATCGTTTATGCAAATTCAAAATGCGAGCCATGAAGAACAACCCACTTTGTCAAATGCGCAAATGGATCGTAAGTGTAAAGCATTAGGCATGTCGTACGATGCGGTCGCCACTATCCGATGCTCGCTTGCAATTTGCAAGATGCCTGTCCGTTGGCACGTAGCCAGACGCATTGCTAGCCAACTGCAAAGAGGGACAAGCATGCATATGCTTGGCGTGAGCAGCTGATCTGAGCAGGCTACACAAGGCTAGCTCTTTTTCTGTTTGCACGGCAGCATGCTCGACAGGCTAGCAATTTGGTCCATTTGGCGAGAACTGTACTGTATATATATATGCCGGTAAAGTGCGAAAGAGAATTTAGTATATCTACAATAGATAAGCAAACGAACTGAGCCAATAGCTATCCTCGGCGTCACCCAGCTAGCGGTAAGCATTGGCCCAACCTCGGACCAATGTTAGGCCATCGTTGCCAAAGTTGAGGCAATATTGGGCCACTGTTTTGGCAGTTGTGCGCCCACCCGCGCAAAGGAGAACTATAGGCTTGGGGAAAATTACAAACGGGCCTAATTCAACACACCAGAGCGTCTTGCAGACAGATTTTCTGAGTAAGCTTTGGCATTTCATTACAGGACACTGAATTATATTAATTCATTCTATATATACATACATATATACATACATACATGCGTACATACATACATACATACATGCATACACACACACACACACACACACACACATATATATATATATATATATATATATATATATATATATATATATATATATATATATATATATATATATACATATATATACATGACATTGTTTTGAGGAAAGGAGTAAAGTCACCATACTTTATATGATCCATAAATAGGAAGTGTTCGTTAAGCAAAAGAAATACCAAGGACATAGAAAAAGTTCAGCGACCTTCAAATAACGATGTTCACAAAAGTTGACTCACAGATTTATGATCAATGATGCAAAGCAAAATTCAACAGAAAGACTCAATTTGACTGATGAAAAAAGGCTGCAGAAATAATGATCATAGGCTCGTTGGAATATTTCTTTCAGTCTGGTATCTGGAAGCTTCTCTCAAATTCTTTGTCAGCATACCAAACATACCAAATCAGCAATTTTGAAAGCCCATATTGCTTGGAGTATGTCATCTTGCGTCATAAATTCTCCGTGGACTCCCCGTGCAAAAAGGTTTGTATGGCGTATACTGCAACAATTACGGGACTTGAAACAGTGGCAGCAGCACGATCAGTACCAAGTGTCAGTGCACATTATATCTTCTTACTGTTGCTCTCCTTGGGTTAGATAATGTGGCAAAAATCCTGGACCACAGTTGAGACCATTGTAAAACTCCTGTGGTGAATGTGGCTAAAATGTCGAAAGATGTTGACATGTCTGGTATGCACGACAAAGCGCCTTGTAGACAGCACAGCTTTAAATGAAGCACACTTTCCACATGCACAAAGTCATTCGACAGGCCATAGATGCTTTAGTCTGCAGTTTGATAATGCTCAATTTCAACATCGTTAACACTATCTGCAGGATATTGATGATATCAGCATGAAATTGACGTAGATGTGTGTCAAAATTTTAAAAGTGGGTTAAATTGGTTCTTCAATGTAAGCAGACTTATGTATCACCTTGATCAGGTCAGATAGACAGTGAAAACGTTGGGTAGGAACATTATGTGTAATGTAGAGATCTGGCCGCATGATTCCATCGAAACAGAGGAGATATTGTTTTACAATTACAATATGGTGGGGGAGTATCAATATACCTCAAGGAACACATATTATACATTTTCTCAGGATAGACTTTAACAACAAAAACTGATGGAAATGGTGAGGGTGGATATTTACAAACCAAAATCAAAGCCTTCATTAATGAATTGTTTAGCTACCGCCTGACAGTACAAGTTTTCATGAACATTTGCAAGAAACACTGATCACCAACTGGAGCAGCTGATCAGTGATTCCACACAAGAGACCCGAGTTTTTATCACCGTGTATTGATCTTATTTTCTCATCTCCAGTATCAAGCATTTTTCAATCTGGCGTCTTCCTTGTAGGGATCACCACTACGTGTCATTTTGTGTCCGTGAGAGTCAGTTCTGCCAAAGAGAAAACTTAATACAGTAAAGCCCTGGTCACCTCTATTTACAAACGAGTCAACCCACAAGAGCCCCTGTAACCATAAACCTATATTCATCCTAGCCCTTTGCATGAAAATATTTCAATATTTTACCCCCCCCCCCCCCCAAAAAAAAAGCTTCCGAGTATTTGAGCAAACACTCTATTTTGTGTAAAAAACAAAACAGATTCAGAGAGAGGCATTCAATTCCAACTGCAGCAACAGTTGCTGGTAATTATATTAGAAAAAAAAACGGACCAAGTTAAAATGACAATGTGTGCAGTTCAGTAAGATTACCTTCGAATGTTAATATATATGCCGCGGTGTTCCCCAGGTATGAATTCTGGGGCCATTAGTGTTTGTGATGTATAAATTGTGCTATACTTAAGCCTCTGTATTGAACATGTTAAGTGGTTTATATGCAATTACACGGCATTGCTATACCCATTTTCAGACGCAAATGAAGTCTGAAACAATATAGAAATAGTCCTTCAGGAGGCATCCTTTTGGCTGTACAAAAGCAAACATCACCTAAAGGTAATAAAAATACAAGAGGACATCGTTTGAAACAACCAAAAGATTTTTAATTCGAAATGATCACCAAATTTAGATTGGGCGTGATGAAATAGACCATGTAAACAGTTACAAATACCTTGATTTTATAATGGGTACTGATCCAAATTGGAAAGAGCATACGGGCAATATGTGTCAAACCTCTATGCGTGCAAGTAGCTGGTGCGCTAAGGGGAATGAGAGATTATCTGGATGAAAATGTAGCCATGCAGTTCTATAATATATTTAGTTTGCAACATTTTATTTTTTTGGCCCAGTATATGACAACTGCAGTAATGCAAATCTACACAAGCTTCAGCGACTCAGAACAAAACAGGAAAAACTGATCTTAGAGTTGCACATGAAATACTTTGCAAACAGTTTTTAAATGATTTAAAGTAGCAGTCAGCGAGAAAACAAATAATGCACGTATATGAGGGTGTACAGATGTACAAATGTTTGAATGAACTAGCCACAGAGTATTTCAATGAATGTTTTAGTATTGAAAATAATAATAACACAAGAAGTGCCACCAGAAAAAAAAAATGTTTTTACCCAAATGTTATCTTAGTGCTGGACAAGGAACATTACCTTTTGAGGAGTAAAAGCATGGAACAGTTCTAATCAGCATATTATAATGGAAACTAGTATGGATGTCTTTAAAGCAAAAGCCGTTCTGGCTTTTCGAACAGAACGGTAACAGTCTTTGTTTAAACCACGCCTTGTACAATTATGCCTAAAAACCGCTTAATTATTTTCTTATGGTATTTTGGGGGGTTCGGGGTGGGGTGGGTGTGCGGGTGGGAGGGTGTGCAGGAGGGAGGGAAGCACAAACTAACAGTATGCATCATTTGTGGGAAGCACCGCTGTCTCTCGTATGATAGACAGACCGTGCCGCTGTCTCTCGTATGATAGACAGACCGTGCCGCTGTCTCTCGTATGATAGACAGACCGTGCCGCTGTCTCTCGTATGATAGACAGACCGTGCCGCTGTCTCTCGTATGATAGACAGACCGTGCCGCTGTCTCTCGTATGATAGACAGACCGTGCCGCTGTCTCTCGTATGATAGACAGACCGTGCCGCTGTTTGGCTGCGCTCATACTACGTGCATCATTTATGGGAAGTAGCAGTGACAGAAGCAGCTGACACGATCAGTAGTTTGCTCTCCTCCTCTACCATGTGCATCATTTGTGGAATGGACTACTGTCTCACCACCAATAAACGGAATTGTTGTTTTACTTTCCCCAGATGTGACTCACAGGCAACTCCGATTGCAACCCTACAGTCGGGTCAAAAGAATGGTGCTGGTTTGTCCAATGTTGCAAGATTCACATAGGAAACCTGTGAAATCGCTCATTATTATTGATAAGGAAATAGCAAACAGACAGAGAGAGTTTTCTGGAAACTTGCAAATATATGCCAACGCTATTTCAGGAGTGAGCGCCCAAAATAATCAGAACTTTATATTGGAAGCTGCACAACCATGAATAGGGGCGTGATTTAGGGGTTTGACTCTTGATGTAATAATCAAATCCCAGACTAAGATGGCTTTCCACCATCAAAAACCACCACAAACAGGAGATTCTGTTGCAAACGTGGTGATACTACACACTTTGCACGAGGATAAATGTGTGAACCTCTTTTTTAAAGTTTTCCCAGGGACTATCCATGCCACTCCTTGTCACATTTTCCCCAATCTGTTCAAAAGCAGCCAGATAAGAACCTGTGGCGGTCACCATTCCCGGTGGCAAAGGATTGGCACAATATGCAGAGAAAAAACATGTTTTGCGATAAAGCTCTAACTGGTAGAATCCTGTTTGGCAAGCATGACGAAAGCAGGATGACAGCTGTTGATCGTGCGACAGACTGGCTTTTCATGATGCCTGAGATAAGCGTGACTGCTGGTATGCATTGAAGATTGACAAATGATTTCTGCCGGATATTTCGAATTCTCACTACAATATTCGTGTATTCCATTTTGGTCACAGGAGCTTAGTACCTGATGGTTGCACTCGTGTTGTAGAAATTGTGTCAACACGAGGTATGGAATTACTTTCGAGATAATGTCCTAAGAAGTAAGTTTCATGCAACTACAAAAATCGAAAAGTCGCTGTTCGTGCTATAGGAGAAAAACATTTTCAACGGAAGTTTATTGGACATATTTAGAGTTGCATATATGTGAATATATGTGTCGCCGATGTGTCTGTGTACAATGATACACACTATCAAGTAGAGTTAAGTTTCCTAGTCAAACTTAATTACCATCTGGTCACCATTGGCTGATCGAAGTGTATCGGTATTGGCAAACTGTGTGGCAACTTGATCCTCAAAGACACCTGTTGCAGAGTGGCTCCTGTGGATTACATGGAAGGAATCTAATGCAACCATCCCTTACTATCCATCTGGATTTGCTCTGATGTCAAAGCAAAGATTTGTAATTATGAATCAAATCAAACATTTGATTGTTCTGTTATTTATGGTTGGATGTACTTCATCAGTCACAGACTATACAGGGTAAGTTTCCTCTTGCTGCTGACTAAATTCACCATATCTGTGTCATGAATTCTGGTCAGAACCAGTGAGAAGTAAGTATGTGCACAGGGTAGGGACTAGGCCAACCCATTCGAGAGTTATCAACATGATTTTACAGAATTTCCATGTGTGACTGAAGTTTCAAAACAAGATTTTTTGTTTTATCGGGCCATTTCCTGTAACGTCCCATATGAATGTATAATACTGTTTTAACTATATCAACGCAGAATAGTTATTTTTTAAAATATAATTATCCTAGAGGAGAAAGAAACACAGTCGTATTATATGAATACCACTCGATAGTATGCTGAGGTATTCGTCCTTAGTACACCATATTGCTTGTTGTTATCAATGCCCGCACGTGTAGAGCAAAGAGAACCCTTCAACGCTGTAACATCATTTTTTTTATTGCAACAAACATCCATCGCGTCACAAAAGCCAGTCTGTCCTGCTACTGCTCTAGTTCACTGAACCCAGGCAACAAATCATCTTCCCCAAATGTTTGCTTCCTATCTTCGCTCCTTCAAGTACTTATAACTGTCAAAAAATATTAAATTCATGAAGAGTTTCAGTGAAATAAGCAGTAATGACCAGGTGTCAAATAACCACACGCCAATATGAAGACGGACACTGTTCAGCAGTGCCTCAGAAGCACAAATTCAGGAAGTGGTGTAACTATGGTATACCGGCACTGAGACATTTCCCTTCAAAGGTAGAAGAAATGTTTCACTGTCATAAGGTATATCGTGTTCATTTTCATTAAACGTTTTAGGTTTTGCTTTCAATATTGGTAGCGTAAGCATTAGCCAACAGTCTCTTCGGCATTCGCTGGAAGCTGTGTGCACGTAGTTGTCAGGAAAATATTCAGTTTGTTCTTTCTTTTTCAAATATGCTTTTCCTATACCTAACTGATTGAATTCGTACGGCTGCTGACACGTAACATAAATATAATTGGAAAACACCAATGAACAGTTTTACTTGTACTCAAACTGTCACGTAGAGGGATCTAAATTCTTTCACGTAGACTTTGTACCAATACAACACTTTAAAGTTGACCCAGTCACTCTTTAAAATGTTAATATTCTCTATTAAAGCATTAACGTATGTGCAAAATAAATAGACCTAATTCAGGAATGCAAAAGCCATACTCACAGGAGCGGCCCACAATATATTTATATACAGAGAGAACATACTTATTTAGCATAAGGAATAAAATAGTACAGGTGATTCACAAATATTGTTTATGTAATTAGAAAAAGCACCCACTCCCCCTTAACGAAATATATTTATGTTTCAATCCTACGATACAAATGCCTTCATTGCAAGCCGCTGCCAATATTGTAGTGCTGGGAAACATACGGCAAGCATCCGCTTACATCGTGACTTTATCAAACACATTAAAAATGCGCTCTCAACAATAAACAAGTGTGTGAGAGCCAGTTTGCAAAAATAATGGGTATGCACTGGATACATTTGTGCCAGGTGTATGTCAATACATATCTACATCAAGATGCACGTATTGAAAGATAAAAGCACTTGAAAGTATTGATACGTTTCGCGCTTTAATGAAATCAGGACCTTGTCCAGATCAGGTAATTAAAACTTATCACTATTAGTAAGTCCCGTACAAACGTGAGATCAAAGTTCGTATATAGAGAAATATAACATAGTTATTCTCTCTGGTGGCCCAAATAAAGGGTACTTTGACACCAGAGCCAAGGGATATGATATCAGATGAAATAAAACTTTGGATTACTTTTTTCATTTATGTAGTTGGATATATTCTTCAACAGTGGTACACAACACGGGGTACGTACTGTCGGTGCGCTTACACCAGATTTCCTATCGTATTTGTGCAAGAATTTGATTACACACAACAGCAGTTTAACATGATATACAGAGAAAAAGTACAGTGTATAAATCCAACCAACATGTGAGACTGTCTTAGCACTACTACTACTACTACTACTACTACTACTACTACTACTACTACTACTACTACTACTACTACTACTACTACTACTACTACTACTACTACTATTACTACTACTACTACTACCATTGCTACACTTCCACCACACCTGATAATGTTGTAGCTACATCAAAAATATTGTTGCAATCTACATGACCACAGACGGGTTGATGGTCACAATAGCTGTATATGAATAGCACTGAAAACATATTGTATGGTTTACGTGAGTGGTGCGGCATATTGCTTGTAGTTTGTCCTCGTCCCTAGGACGCGCAGAGCTTCTCGACAATGGCATATTTAAGTTTTATAGAAACTACAAATCACCCTGTTACCAAAGTCTGAATGTCCTGCAGAACCTCCGCTACAAGAAATGCAAGGAATCAGTGTGTCTAACTGCAAAATGAATATAGAAATTTCAGTTGTAATATTTTCGGGTAAAATATATATTGATAATCTTGTGCAAAACTATATTTCGCGTCACAAAGTAGAACAATATTATTTATTAAAACAGTAGTGACATCATAAAACTATCCTACAAGGCGCAAGATGTAGGGTCAATGTGCAATTAAATCTATGTGTTAAAGATAAATATGTTTTGTAGGTATGCACATGTATTCCAGAATGATAGACAGGTTTGGTTGTATACGAAGCGAGATGGCTTCGTGCTAGTATGACAGCATTAATATTTTGTATACATGTACAGGAAAATGTCCAGTGCCTTAACATTAGCTGGTTCTCGTTTCCAGTCAAAGTTGTTGTTATGGAAAATTGGCTGCCATTCATACTAAAAAATCGCTGCAGCATTCTGTTTAGATATAATAAATATATACACGTGACTGTGTAAAGCGGGACATACATTCAAAGCGGTACGGAAATATTTTTACTGTCAGGAGCTATTGGTTTGGAACGGAATTTAGTGTACAAACTGGCGCGGATATTGTCGTTTTCAATGCGAAAAGTGGACGGGTTACATGTTGCAAAATATACAAAATAGCTTTATTACTCTTTGCGCCAACAAACTTAATCAATCTGTTTTTGAATTGAAATGATCCGTAACTATAAATGTTGTTACAATAGCAACAACTCTCTGATTCCATCTGTAGGCCTGCAACATGGGCGGAAATTCATCGAAAGATGGAGAAACTGCCTCCTTTGACACTTACTGTCCAAAAAAAAAAAAAAAGAGCAGGGTGTGGGTAAACGAATTAATCCAAATGTGACAGGGTTTTGAAGGGTTCCATCCTCTTATCCAAGAATTGCAAAAGGACGACAAAGGATCCTGACAGAATTTTAGAATGCCCCAAGAACGGTTTATCAAAGTTTATCGTAGCCAAATGCAATTTATTGCGAGGAATTGAATATCGAGGACAAAAGAAATATGAAATGCGAAACATCTTTGACACCAGTACCGCACACACAATCAGGAGAATCTTAACACTGATTTGACACAAATGTTTCTTAAGCTGGATGCGGCCCATACGCGGTCGAGCATGTTATATATCAGGTTTCCTTTTACCAATTTAATACACAAAAGGGTCTCTCACTGGGCATAAAGAAGGAGTCTGTATTTTTCTTTTAAATTTTGACAGGGGCGGGGCCTTCCGAGTATCTAAGGGAAGAAGGTTCCAGAGGTGTGTGGAAGGATAAAAATACTTATCAAACAGATTTTTACGACTCTAAAGTGTGATAAATCGAGCCGCCTGCCAGTTTTATAATTTAAAGTTGTATCAGGCAACGGAATATTTAGAAAGATGTGTTGTAGATAACTTGACATTAAATTATGAACAATTTGGTACATCTGAATCCATTTGGATTTCTCGCGCCTTTCTCATCCAGTTTCTTCATAGCGTTTTACTGTTGGAGTAGTTTTCTTTGCCCCGGTGACTACCCGTGCCGCAACAAACTGAATGTGTTCCACACGGTTGTCTCAACCTGTGTACAGACGTCCCATACCACATTGGCATACTCGACAATAGGCCGCTTTGGACAGGCTATCGTTTACATGATTATCGTTATTCAGAAGTGATGATATTGCAGTAGATTGATTGCCTTTCATAAAATGTTTAACTGTCCGCCACCATGTTTTTTTCCCTGGGACCATTAGCCAGGGATTCACAAAGATTTTATTTAAATTTAGATTCAGCCAGTTTTAATTTTACCTGAAAGTCATTACGAAGTATATCGCATTTAGGCCATGAAGCAACACTTTCTGGAGTCGGCAGGATAATAATAACTGTTGTTTATCTTTAGAGGCAGTTCAAGCAAAATTGTAAATATTTACTGAACTGTAGATTAGCCACGAGTTTTTTTAAAACAGATAGCATGCAAGGTGAATCCCTCACTTCGCTGAACTGTCCATGTGCGTGTCCGGGATTTGAAGTAATGCGTGGCCCGAGCAAATAATCAGCAGGAATGACTTACAGTGCTCAGAAGACACTACATTCACATGTGAAGTGCAATAAACTATACATTGTTGGAAAGCCTACAAACTGCAGATACATTTGGTGGCGTTGTGGTGAAAGCTTTAAGCTTCTATGTTCACCGAGGAACGAGGAAAGCAAACAGGTAGACTGTGCTCAGCTTTCCTTGGATGCACAGACTGAAGAAGTTATGTGACCTTCAGAATGAGATCAATGGTACCTATTTTGAAAACCTTCATTTCCAAATATCCAAGTACTGGCTCAATCGGTTTGAAGTCATTGTTAAAAAGATAAAAGCCTATACGTCAGTTCCAAATTTACAACAATGAAAAATAACCCTATCCTGTTATTGATCAACACCCTCAGTGCAAAGTTTTAGACTTTGTCAACCACTTTCCTCGGCTAAAATGTACATGTACCCTGACCGTTCATTCATAATGTTGCAAATTCGTTAAAAATAAGAAAATCACAGCAGCTGCATGTTTTGAACAGACTTGGTTGAGATGGAGTAACAGTACATGTCTACCAACTTTGGAGAGAATCGAGCATGCGGTTTGACGGAAGTCGAAAAGTGAAAGAAAATACAAATGATTAAAATGACAAAGGTCAGCGCTACCTGTTTAACAACCTGAGCTCTAGGGTTCATAAGAGGTGTCGTTGTAAATTTCGAAGCAATGGGCCAATCAGTTTTGCAGACGATTTCCTTTTATTTTAAATGAAAAATTTGAATACAATACAATGAAAAAAAAAAATCCCCAAAAAGCAAAGCATTGGGGACTGTAACAGTCCTGTGCTCAGCCGATCTTGGATGAACAGATCTTAGGTATGTCCCCACCATGCATGAAGTGAATCTGGCGACCAATGTTGGACATTTTCACAATATCTATCACCATTCCAACCCCTATGAAGTTATATTGAAATCAATAAAGGATATAAGCATTTAACTATGCATGCCCGAATTGAAAACAATGTGAAAAGTAAGGGCAGCAGCATCACTTAGTGAACAAGTTTGGGCCATTCTACCAAATTGCAGCCCATCCTAAAGGACGGTTTTGAAGAAGTTCCAAATACAGAAACACACAAATTCAATGAGAAAAAAGTATGCAGCGCCATCTGTTAAAGAAATTATACTCTCAGGGTTCCCAAAAATGTTTTTGTTAAATTTTGTGGCAATTGGCCGAGCCGTTTAAGATTGTTTTAAAATTTGGTCCAAAAATACACAAAAGTATTAATAAAAAGTTCACTGGGGCGGTGACCTTAGCAGCAAACACAGTAGATACCAACCGATGTACAGCCCACCAAGTTTGAAGTGAACGTGGCTGGTGACTTTAAAGATGCAATCAAAAATGTGAAGCACCATTGCAATCCCCAGCGACGCACATTGTAATCAAAAGGAGAGAATGCATTCACCGGTAATTACCTGAAAAAAAAAAATCTCGGAAATCCACTGCGTCACAACCTAGTTATCACCTATTTTGACCCTTCCACAAGGTACATTTCTTCCAAATTTCAGCATAACTTCAGGGACAGTCTTCGAGAAGAAGCCGAAAAATATCAAACATACCCACACGATTTCAAAATATTTGATCAATGAATGACCAAAACAAATATAAAAACAATCAATGGATGGTGACCATTTGAACCAAACTGATAGACACCCACCAAGTTTGAAGAAAATCTGAACAACGGTCTGAGGGGAACAAGTGGGAAATGCAAATGTGATTGGACGACGGACGACGAACCAAGACCCAAGACATAGCACCAGCTGACTTGTCAGTCAGTGGAGGTGAAAATCCAAAAGTCACTGGGCTATGACCTGTTACATCACTTGGTAGAAACTCAGCCACGGTAGACCATACCTAGTTTGAAGAGGATTCTGACCAACAGTTTTGGAGATGAAGTGGAAAATGAAATTGTGCACAGCTGACCCCGTCGTCTGTTCACAATTACATATTCCAATTCATCTCAAAAACTTTTGGTCCGATTGACGAAGACAATCTCCTATATAAGTGACAAGTTCGGTGACCTAAAAATGATCATCATGATGCCTGGCCAGTATGGTGGCACATTTTATAGTTTAGTATATTTCGATATCAACCTTCTGATGAACTGAAGAAAATACTCCAAACTAAGAAACAGTGGTTCAAATTTATATACATGTATCTTGATATTGTTCCTAAAATACAGGTGTTTAAAGTTAACAGAATTAGTCATCAAATGCAAACCTTCTTCGATAGACCCTGTTAACAAAGCGCTGTACCTCATTAGTGACTGGCACTTCTAGATTTTACCAGGCCCTTCACTTGTCCGCAGATTTGAAGTCACTTTGTACGTAAGAGTTGATTCGGTATTTTTGTGAAATTATGAGCACTTGACTAGGGTTAATTTTTGTGCACATATTGTGACCTATAGTTGCGTTACACTAGTGCAGTGCAGTTTTATAAACTTTCAGAAACTGTATACATGAACTCTTTAAAACTTGGCCAATGTATCAGTGGTTTTACCAGACAACTATTAAAAGCCCCTGGTAACCGACTTGCTTAATGCAAGATTTCACACTGAGCTCTTTATAGTTGCGTTATGACTTGTCTTTCCTACTTAGGGGAGTACACTGTCATCATAGTCCTCTTATGTTAGGAATACTTCTCACGCTATGAGCACCCATAGGCGTATGTGTATTGCCTCGTTGCTGTGTCTGACTGTTAGGGCCTCATTTATAGATATATGCAGACCTCTGTTTTGGCTCATATTTTCCTAGGAACAAAGATGAAACAAACGAATAATATGGTAAAATGGGTGTCTTTTGTAAAGTCAATCATAATGTGTATTCATGCTTTGATGTCACCTGTGGGGTAAACTAAGTGACGATTCAATAACTTGATGATGCAGTGGTGTATTTTATTTAAACACAGAGGATTTAGTTGGACTATATTTTTTAAAGAAAGCAGGTGAACTTTATACATCATTTGGTAGTATACTTATCCTGATACCATCATCATATTTCTTCATGCTTTGGAGACAAACATAAGATCGACTATGTTACAGATTACTTTTTCACTTTTTCATGCATATCAGCTACGCTACGGATCAATGATCCCATTACTGGGTTTCATTCACAGAGACATGCGGGCACATGTCTTCGAACGAACAAAGATAAAACAAATGAATCATATGGTGGAATGGGTGTCCTTTGTAAAGTCAATCATGATGTTTATTTATACTTGGGAGTCAACTATGTTGCAATTCATTGTTTCGTGCTAGACATTGTGTGTATGGTCATCTGCTGACTTGTGATGGAAAATAGAAGGGAAATAATCAATGACAGCAAATTATTGCTCAACTATGTTATGCTAATAGTTGAACTTTTACCCCCCCCCCCCAGGTCAAGCTAATTTTAATACATTTGAGCCCCAATGTACACGATTGAAGACAATAATACTTAGTATTACAGGCGCATATGATATCGGACTTTTAATGTTAAAAGAATATACTAAAACTGCAATGGAAAAAATATTGCGCAAACTTTTTGCATGGCCTTTTCATGCGCCCATTCCATTTATAAGTTACATTCCCAGATGCTTGTAAGAAACATACAGTACACTGTAACATGGACAGATGTGCTAAGCGAGTGTGTATACTTTTGTGTACACTAAAAGATATTATGGCTACATCTGCTCAACTGTGATGGAAGATAAAGGACAGAAATAATAAATGACAGCAAAATTATCGCTAAACAGAGTTGACTGTTTGCTATTTTACCCCCCCCCCCCTCCTCCTCCCCAGGTCAAGCTAATGTGCGAACATTTGACACCAAAATCTTCAAGATGAAAGACAATAGAAGATCATTTTTGTGACAAATCTGTATGCACCCACGGATATTATTACTAATTTGGTTTAAACATATTTTATTGTTCAATTGGGAAGAAGGGCAAGCCTTATATTAATTCCTGTTGCGAAATCATACAATATCACAAGACAAGACGAAGCTAGACACGTTCAGTTTAGTGTACGCTGCTGTTTAGAATTCTTACATAGTGATATATATATATATATATATATATATATATATATATATATATATATATATATATATATATATATATATATATATATATATATATATATATATATATATATATATATATATATATATATTTATTTATTTACTCATTATTATGTGGGTTGTCTTTACTGAATATTTAGCTAAGACAAGGAGCCGCTACTCAGAGACACATGTACGGGTAAAAGGCTCCGAAACATGTTGAGAAGTTACCCGCTGAAGACCCTTTAATTTATTTGGGCTAATACAGCCTATGTCAAAATTTTGCAGAGGAACGTGTGCAATATGGACAATAGAACTTCTCTGTATATAAGTTAGACAGGGACAAGTTAGCTTATGGAGAGTAAAGAGTTCGGACTGGGTAAAGGGTAATGACTACTAGGAAGTGGTTTTGGACAAAAAGACACAAATACAATATATATATATATATATATATATATATATATATATATATATGTATAGCTAAGCATTACAAAACGAGGACAACGGACACTACACTGAATAACAATATATGAAAGAATAGAACATAACAAAGACAAGACAGATAGTGGGGCACTCATTAAACGAATAAACTGACCCGGTTATTTCGATCAAGAACTTATGATTAGAACCTGTCATGTGCCACAATTATATAATGCCATCAAATTGAAACCTTTTTGTGTCATCAATATAGTCTTGAACAGCGAGAAATATCAATTTATTATTTTCAAGGCTGCAAGCAACCGAACCAAAAAGTAGAGTTTGAAGTGTGAAGGGAGCAAAGTTTATCGTAGCCAAATGTAATGTATTGCGAGGAATCAAATATCGAGGACAAGAGAAAAAGAAATGCATAACATTTTCGATACCAGTACCACACGCACAATCAAGCGAATCTTTTACACCGATTTGAAACAAATTTTTTGGTGAGTTGGCTGCGGCCCATGCGCAGTCGAGTATGTAATACAGCAGATTTTCTTTCACCAATATGATACATGTAAAGAGAAGGGTCTTTCACAGGGCATAAGGAAAGAGTCTGTATTTTCCTTTTACATTGTGACAGGGAAGGGGCATTCCGAGTATCTAAGGGAAGAAGGTTCCATAGGCGTGTGGCAGAAGGATAAAGGGACTTATCAAACAGATCTGTACGAGCTCTAAAGTGAGATAAATCGAGCCGCCTGCGAGTTTTATAAATAAAAGTTGTAACGGGATATTTGGAAAGGTATGTCGTAGATAAGTTGGTGTTAAATTATGAACAATTTGGTACATCTGAATCAATTTGGATTTCTCACGCCGTTTGAAAAGTGTCTCCCATCCAGTCTCTTCATAGAGTTTTAGAAAGGTTTGTTCGTTCCATTTGAGATCGGCTTTTATTGTCAAACTCAAATGTTTATGGCTGCTTACATTGTTCAATTGGTGTCCTTTGAATGAAAGTGGGGGGTGATTTATTGGTTGTTGCTTCTTAGAAATAATCATAGCATCTGTCTTTGACGCGTTAAAGGATACTAACCAGTCATTTGACCATTCAAAAACTGAAGAAAGATCTGGATTTTATGATGCAGCGGCTGCGATGGGATGGTCAACTGAACAGGGAGTTATCGTCGGCAAAAAACTTGATTTCAGATTCGACTATGTTTACAATGTCTTTTATATGTATATTAAGAAAAGAAGTGGTCCAAGTACTGAACCTTGGGGAACGCCAGCATTAATTGATCCCCAATTAGATCTTTGGCCATTGATAACTACACAATGTTTTCAATTAGAAAAGTAATCACTGAACCACGAAACAACATGTCCAGTTATTCCGCTTTTGGCTAAATTATGCTGTAAGCCTTGATGCCAAAATTTGTGGAATGCCTTGCTTATATCTAAAAAAAAAAAAACCAAAACAAAAAAAACCCGAGTCTAACCTCTTTCTGTAAATCAACAGCCAAACATAATTCATGATAGACAGAAAGTACCTGATTAACAGTGGAGTCCCCGGGTATAAACCCAGATTGATTTGCGCTTATAATCATGTTGTCTCTCAAGAAGTTAAAAACGTGTTTTAATATAATTTTCTACTAATTGTGTGACTGTAATATAGTTCAGCACTAATTAACATACTCATAAATTTTTACTCCTTTGTTTATATATATATATATATATATATATATATTTATTTATATATAACGTACTTTGAGCTCCGCACCATTCTACCCTGCCCACAAAGTTTCTTTGGTGGGAAAAATTAAAACACAAGTGATTAAACATATAGGGAACTAGCTGTTACTACGTTATCATGGCATCAATCCTGTGTAACAAAGTTGAGCGAAACTCCGGTAACAAACTTTCGGTTCTTCAAGTTTCACAATGGCATGCACTACGAATGAAGCTGTTTTGACATGATTAACTTCAACACGTAAACGCTTAAACGTAACTTCAAACATGACTTCATTTGAATGTATTTACATTACACCAAACAATGTGAAACTTGAAATTACAATTCGGAACATGCCATTTTCGTAACATAGTTGACCTATATTGCAGCGAATGAACCCTATATACCAGCACTCGGGAGCCGTCAATTTTCTCTACAGTTGGGTTCTACACATAGATGTATTTCATATATTAAAAAGAAACGCAGCTGCTTATAGGATTTTGATAGGAGCTTGGAACACTAAGTTTCCCTAAATTTTGATATCCATTACAAACCCATCTCGCGAATCACCTTCAATTTATTTAGAGTTCATACCACCCCAACAGTAGTAAGTGGAGTACAACCCAAGAGAATCAGCGTTTAAGACCTGTGAAAACAACTAAACATACATACGAAAATAGCACTGTCCTATTACCTGCGTTCTCTTGATGTCATTCATTGTTCAATCAATATTTTGGACATGTAAATGCCGGTAAATTAGCTACCATTGACATGGAAACTAGGCAAATTGTTCTTCTTACTAAATTTTCTGGTCCACCGTGACGTGTTAGGGTAGTGAATATGCGTTTTGTGAACTCACTTTGTATTTGTGTCATCAGCTGCAAAATTTCGTTCTAGCAATATGTGCTACGTGAATCTCTATTTCATGTATTCCTTTGTTTACCCAATTTGACCTTAGGTAACGTTTTCTGATATATTCACTTTTCTAGTGAATGTAATTCAATTTCAGGTGAGGTAATTACTGTCGATATATATATAATGAAAGAATGTGTATACATTAAAATTATGACAAATAAGTGTAAATGATAACTGATTATATCACATCACCAACTAATCGGTAATATATTTTGTATACATGCATGTAATATGGTATCGCGTGTTGAATTTTATCTTTAATATACGTTACATGCAAGGAATCATCCAAGTACGCAATTCCTATTATGCATTCACTTTATTCGCACTGAAATAAAATGAAACTCGTATTATAAAGATTAAAGCTGGAAGTCAATTCTTTCAGCGGCACATTTAGACTAAGTCAACAGCTTTCCTCGGCTCACTTTGGTCGCATTGCGCCCTAAGGGCTGCGAGGAAAGCTGTTGACTTGGACTTTTGTATTCTGTGTAAACTGTATCTTCATGCATGTCGGTACTTGAATTGAAAAGTCTTTTTACAAAGTAAAAAATCTAGCAGCATTGTTATAATTGAGAGCAACTCGTTTCAAGTGGTTCGACTTGAGTACTAGTCGCAGTTGGCACTGAAAAAGTTAAAGTACCAGATATAAAGGTAGCTAACTGATTTGACAGAGATACTACACATATGAGGACCTACCGTGTGTATGTTGGAATAATTAACTTTTGTGGTGGAAAGGATGGAAGCAAAGATTGCAGATACATTCCACAGTTCCCCTCCCCCGCCTCCACACACATACACGAGGCGTCGCACATCCCACGAATATATATTTTTATTATGATATAACGCAGACATAACAGTGTAAAATCAGCCCAACACAGCTGAATCGAACTTTTTTCCAATGTGTGCATTCCCCTTCCATATTCATGGATTGGGATACCAAGTCGTGCCCCCCCCCCCCAGCACCAATGTAACACTAAACTTGGGTCTGTTGCCTGTGTTTGTATATGTTTCACTTGTACTTTTATTGCGTTTCACCTGTACATTTAGTTGTGCTAGTCTGTACACTCAATTTTCATTGTCTGGGTTTTTTTCTGGTTGTAATGTCAGATGTTTCGATGTATATATTTTGTCTTTTCCTTGTTTCACAGAGTTTTTGATAATTATGATGATAATGATAATATTACTGTTATTATATTTATCATTACTATTATCTTCATTATCATTAATGGTAACAATATTATTATTATTATTATTATTATTATTATTATCATCATCATCATCATTATCATCATTATTATTATTATTATTATTATTATTATTATTATTATTATTATTATTATTATTATGACGCACATACATTTTGAACATTCTCACTACATTTGCCAAAATGCCCTATAAACTATGTTTTGCCTGAGATGCCTGTTCTAACAGCATAAACATGGACAGCGATTGATGCAAGTTTCATCTGACTCGTAAATCTATGCCTGCCAATATCAACAAAAGTTGACGACCTCTAAATTGACGTGACAGCAGGAGATATTATTACGTTCATTAACCAGCCTTTCTTTCATATACCAGCATGTCTGTTACTCCCACCCTCACCCCCAAGCTCCGCTTCGCTCCTTCAGCGCTCGCTCTCACACTTTTCAGTACTTGATGAGGGATATATTGCACTTTGAACAGGGGCTATCTTGGAGTCTCCTCAAAAGATAAAAAAATTAGATAATATGTGCAGAGAATTTATCAATTCAATGTGCGAAAAGCCACTGCACATATTTAGGGTGATAGGTAGTTAGCATGGATATGCATCGAATTCAATTTTTTCCCCACCTTTTTTACCTTAATATATTTGATCTGTATCACTGATCATGGTGGAAAACTCTGTTGTGAAGTTTTGCGCAGTGTTGCATACCTTTCGTATTAATATTTTGAGATTTTAAGGGCAGTAAGAGGTAAAAACATTTTAAAAACGAGCATGTTGCCTGTAGGTGGCACTGCAGGTAACTTTCAGGTCGTAGCAACCCGTTTCAAGCGGAAACACCTGGGCCCGTATGCATACAGGTGGTTTAGCTGTGGTTTAGCTTATTCCGGGGAACAACCATGGTGTAAAGTCTAATCCGTATGCAAAAAGGCATTGCAAAGTTACCCCTGGTGTAAAGTTACACCTGGTTTAAGAATCCGTATGTAAAAAGGGAGAATAGCTTAATCCATGGTGTAAAGGAGCTTAAACTGCCCCAGATTTCTAAACCTGCCAGGGGGATAGTTAAACGGAGGTGTAAGTCCCAGTGGAAGTCAATTTCCTTGCATACGAGGGAACTGTTATCATATGTAAAGTAAATAATCATACCACTGTACATTAAGTGAAGGTTCGGATATGGTAAAATGCCAAGTAGTGATATCACCAGTGCGAAAGATCAGCTCCATTTCGCATACCTTGTGCTGTTACTATTAATTAACAAAATTGTACTGTGTTTACATTATTCAAACATGCCAAATGGATGCACTATTTGAATATTAAATGTGTTTCCTCTACTGCAAATCTACACACGAAAATACTGTAATTACAGAAATCCACACTGTATCCATTACTAGTATGAAAAACAGTGACCGTTTTCTTGAAACTAACTATTTTATTGCAAAACTGTTTTTGCGCTCATCTAGGCATACATGAAGGTACTATTCTTTTACTTTCATTGAAAAAATTGCTTTCAGTAGAAACAAAATCAAACTAAGATTTTAACTTTGCCTGGTTTAACAAATGAAAGCCATTATAAATATCGGACCAGTCACATATTTTACCAACAGTTCATTGAACTGCAAAGAACAAAAGTGATCTTTTCAACTTTTCAGCACAATGTTTTGCTTAAAATAACAAATTCAACAAAAAGTATGAAGATTCATATAATATGTGATATTCGTGAAATTAGTATCAGTAAATTAATGTCACAAGTTACTGAATAATGTCGCAGTAAAGGTCACTTTCAACAAGATCAAGTATTGCATAGCAATACATAGTCCCCCACCGGAGAAAAGGTGATACAGTTGACCCAGTTTTGGTGTGCAACACACCCCTAACCTATAATGTGTCTACACACCATGGTAGGTGTGCATGTTACCGTATATGAAGTATGGCCTGGACAAAACGAAAACAGTGTAAAAGGTCAAAAAGATCAAGGTCACTGTGACCCAATTCAGCGTACGACCCACCCCTATGCCATGAAGTGTCCAGCCACCAAACGTGGTAGAATGAATTCTTATGAAACAGGGAACATGGCTAGTATAGGACAAGGTGAAACGTTATGTGGAATGAAGGCAAGAAATTAGTCACAGTGACCCAATTTTGGCGCATGACACAGCTATCCTATGAAGTGTCTCAAAACACAATTTGATTTAAAATAAATGAATAAATAAACAAAACTCGTTATATAAACTTCCTGCAAAATTGAAATCGTTAATAAATTTTGAGTGTATTTATTAAAGGTCCCACCTAGAGTGACTGAATACCTGCATTGCAACCGTACAAAACAACCTAAACCACGTGATTTTTATTATTATTTATTTTTTACTTCTAAAAAATGAGGTGGAGTTCGGCATCTTATTCCTGAGGTCAATTTCCCATGCGCCGAACACAGGTTTCCAGAGTTTGTAGGCCAAGTATTGTAATTCTAAAGGTTTTATCTCTGATTTTTCCTAGTCAAGGAAGCGTCTACACGCAAAATTAGGTCTGCGTGGGCTCAAGGGTATAGGAAATATGGCACAGAATAGCCCCTGAGCAAGGACGGACAGACGAGCAGACGAGTCGCAAAAATAGTCCCCATTCAGTTCCTGGTAGGGGACTACTTAACGCCTATCATATGGCATGAGAGTTCAAGCAGAACACCATTAAACAATATTTACAAACATTACATGCAAATTGAATTATCTTTCTAAACTCTTTTGTATTGAATAGTACAGAAAAACATGATCCATATCCACAAATTCCACACCCAACAATGACAGCAAAGAGATTGCAGAGTTGCCGAAGCATCAACATCCATCTTCCAATACCAATGTAAAGAAACAAATTTCTCTCCTGACTTGAGACAGGCAGTCACCCATAAAAGGCAACTGATGGTTTTAAATCGGTCCTCTCAACCTTTGAAATATTCTGCATTATCTACAGACTATAGTGTTTCCAAAATGTATATAGGCTTAACCACCCAAAATACAAATTTTATTACTTCTGCCAAAAATAAAAACGATATCGTTTTGTGATATTTATGAATCTGGAACATTATAAACACACTCTACCTCCACTATAAGGAGATATATGTCCATCGACCCTATATTCTGTGGCACAATACAAAATTAATAGTACCACTTGTGCCCATCATGTGTTTACCTGAGTTAAGCATACAGATCATGCGACATATAAAACGCAGATAATACTTTCACTCATATAAATGATCATAGCAAACTGTTTAGCAAAATTAATTTCAAATACGCGGACCATCAAATGACCTGGCCTGCGTCGACATACTCTAAGTGTTAGCATACTTTTCCTTCTATGACAATGTTTCTGATATTATTGCGAAATGTGTGACATTTCCTGAGATATTTTACAATAATATTAGAATCTTTGCTGTCGAATGAAAAACATTTTAACACTATATTCTACAGTCTACACGTTCAACAACCAAATTCGTGAAAGGATCAAAACTTTTGCCTTTTCCACAATCTACTGACCATTACTTGTTTAATTTGTATACATGGCATGTGTCTATTTGAATACTTCTTACAATATGCAGCTAACAAAGGGATAGCGCACTAATAACACTGGGGCATAGCTAAAGAACGTGAAAGTAAGTGTTCTTTTTCTTCATGTATTCCCCTCCTCCTTATTGGCTTTGCTGCCCACGCCTTGTACAGCCATAGTTGTTGTGGTAGCTGGACTTGGAAAAAGGGGGTTATATGGAGTAGATAGAAATTGTAATGTTCTATTGAAATTCCAATGATCACTTATATCATCATGTTATCCATAAAACAGACACATTTTGAGGATTAAATACCCACATATAAGTTTCTAGTTTATCATGTACACATATAAAATCAGTAATATTTCCATTATTGACCACTGTGCATACACTCATTTTCAAGTTGACAAACATAAATCTGAAGCCCCTTGCTCCCCTTGTAACGTAATGCAATATGTCAATTAAAGGGGACAGCGGTCATACGACTGTCCTCACTGTGCTTCCCTGGGACAGGTAAGGTGGTCAGTGTCAGGAAAGGGGATTAAAACTTGTGCCAAGGTCTTCAGTTATACAGTTGGTGTAACTGCCCCAGGGATTAGTTGCCCTGGGTATATATAACTACACCAGCTTTTATGCATACCAATTTTCTTACACCATGAACTGAGGGGTAACTAAAACCGTTTTAACTTATACCATGGGCAAGTTACACCTCCTTTATGCATGCGAGCCCTGGTAGATACACCAAACTGTTTTATTTATCGTTTGTACATGTCATGTGACACAGAAACGAGGCACTGCCAACGTAAATACAATTTTAGCGGGTTTTCTCTATTATGCAGTGTATGTTTGTCGTAATCCAGCATAACGCAATAGGTGAAATCGGAAGACTTAAACATTTTAACTGGGACCTTATTGCACCCAGCATGAACAAGGCTGTGCACGCAGCGTTAATCATATACACACGCGGCCCGAAAGATTGGATTTTCCATGTTTTTGGGCTCACATATATAGAGGTCCAGTTCAAATGAAACACTAAACATCTTGTCTTTTGTAAGCTTTACAATTTGAACTACACCGGTCTCCCTATTATAAGGCCGCCCTTTCAAAAAAAAAAAAAAAAAAAAATAATAATAATAATAATAATAATAATACTTGATGCTTGAAGTGGTCTGTGCACACTTGTGGCCTCTCGTGAGGGAAACGGGCATTACAAGAGGAGGCCCAATGTTAGTTTTCGTTCGTATCGAAAGTGTTTGCAAGGTCAGAAGGAATGCACTTCCCAGCCCAGAGCAGGCTAGTGTGGTCTGGGATGAATGCACACAGACTGATAAAGACAACTTGAATTAGTTCAGCTGGTTGCAGCACGGGTTGTAACAGGAGCGCTTGCCCATAGCAAGTCTGCAGCAAATTTATATTGAGATGGCGTGGGAGACAGGCTAAAAGTAGGAGAAACAAGAACTAGTACTTATGTTTAGAATAATAAATGGACATGCCCCTGGTTATCTTAGTAAACTATTACCCGGAATATTTTAGGCGGACAAACCAATTATGTACAATTCATACACAGAAAAATGTATTTTTTATTCATTCTTTCCATCAACCATACGTCAATGGAACCTGCTACCTCGGTCAATGAGGAATCAAGAAAAATCTAAACGACTTAAAAATGAACCTATTCTGCAATTGTGGTCGCCTATCTGTGCATTACTGTTTTATAACACCAATGTTTTTTGTATTGTGTTGCATGTACAAGAGGCCCTGATATAACTAGGTGAACCTATCGGCCGATTGTTGTTGTTGTTGTTGTTGTTGTTGTTGTTGTTGTTGTTGTTGTTGTTGTTGTTTTTTTATACAATATGTCTAAACCAAGGCATGAAATAAATAAATATATATATATATATATATATATATATATATATATATATATATATATATATATGTTGAGAGACAGACAGACTGACAGAAAGAGAGAAAGAAAGAAAGAGAGAGAGAGGGAGGGAGGGAGGGGAGAGAGAGAGAGAGAGAGAGAGAGAGTAAGCAGCCGTGTTGCTTTTAGTAGTCACAAGACTCAGACGTGGGAGTCAACTCGTCTCAAAAATTTACCTGTGATGACAGGTCACCTGCTGCATGTGGCCAATTTTTTTTGGCTAAAGGGGCGGCCATATATATATATATATATATATATATATATATATATATATATATATATATTTCCAAACATAGTATCCGTGATATACATGTATTAAGCAATTTTCATTTGTGGGGTAGAAAAAGTATGTCTTCTAAGTCTCTGAATGACAATTGTTGCAGGTGCCGTCATCAGCGTGGGGACATAGTGCTGTTGCCTAGCAACACGAGGGCAAGAGTAGGTCAGCAGTAAATTATAAATGCGTCCGATTGTAATGCAGAACACTCTCTCAATTCACAAATTAATCATTCTTCAACGATTATATGCAGGGCACTATCCCGTTTGAAATATAACCTGGTCTTCAACAATTGGAATGCAGAAAACTCTCCTTGTGCTGGCCTTCAACAATTTTCTTGGTATTTCATCTGTTTTACCATTGGGTTTTATTTAAGAAAATACTTATTTTTTGCTTGTAAAAAAATATTCGGCCTCCAAAATCATGCCATCAGAAAAGTACCATATCTGGTGCTATATATATATATATATATATATATATATATATCATGAGACCCAACGCAATGGGGAATTAGGGCCCAGGCTTTGTTTCCCTGTTATTCATGAATGCAGTGATGTACATTTATTTGTCATTTAATAGCCATCAAGTTGTGAGAGTACATCCACGTAATCAACAGCAGCTGGGCGCGTTAAGCAAGCTTGAAGAAGATCAGTCAACGTCAAAGGTATCGGTATTTCAATCATTTTGAGACGCTTTTTTTATCTGATATATAGTAATATGCTATTGGTATGAGTGGGTAGACCATCTCCTCACATCAATTGCTTCGCAATGATTACTTTAAGCCGATTTTAATTCCTTTCGTGGATAAACTACTTCATCTCCATGGCAAACAAATATCTCCATCATACTTTTCCTTTAGGAGTTTTAGAGTCTTTCATTGAACAAAAGCAACATAGAATTTTGGCCTGCTGGCTAAAAAATCTAGCAGCTAAAATAAGGGCAAAAAAAATATTGTATCGTCACTATATGTTTCAGCTGAAGTTTAAAATATCCTGCAAATTCGAGTTTTGACAGGGTATACGTTCCAAAGACACATCAATGTTGCATACCAAGATGTGAAATTTGCCGCTATCATAGGCTCTCGTCTACTTTAAATCAATTCTGACCCCAGGTTTTTAAGATTACAGTTAATGAAATTCCACAAATCATGATATAGCAGCTACCATTATAAATAAATAAATAAATAAATAAACAAACAAACAAACAAACAAACAAACAAACAAACAAACAAACAAACAAACAAATAAATAAATAAATATATATATATATATTTACATTTGGTAAATAATTCCAGTTGCGTATTTGGAGGGCCCCAAGAGAAGTCCATGAACCTGTGGACATACACGTGCCAGCTGATGTATTGTCTCTACGAGAGGCTCTGCAAGGGTACCTTGGCGAACATGACTTCACGTATGACGTACTTGTCCACGACTTACAGGATGCCATCACTGCGCATACCCGTTCCAACGTAGGAAGCAATGAACTGGTCTTCAAAAACTTTGATTTTGGCCAGTATAACAAGCTACAACTTGTGAGTTTTTAAGAGGTCTAAGTTTTGTTTTGTGTTTTGTGGGTTTTTTTTGTTTTGTTTTTTTTTTTTTTTTTTGTTTTGTTCTTGTTTTTGTTTTTTCTTTTAATTTGTTTTTTGTGGGTGCGTTAGGGTCGAGTATTCTTACACTTACGGAAGGCGACCAGAGAGCGGACAGTGTATTCATCACGGATTAAAAAAAAATGTGCTTTCAGAGTTTACTGTGAAAAGGTATCTTTCGCAGTCCTCGGGACAAAATCGCGATTTTATGGTTCATGATTTATTGAAGTTCTGAAAGATCTTTTCACGACCAAAAGGGCCTTTCACTACTGATCGAAACAAACAACAGCATCATCATTGTTTTAGAGGTCATGAAAACTAAAAATCCTGAACCACAGTTCACTGAAAGACCTTGACCTCAATCTGCGAAGGAACGTATTTGCAAAGTTTACTCTTTACACACAAAAAATGATGTTCACAGTTTGCTACAAAAAGATGATGGTGTCATAATTTTTCATTTAAATTCTGAGACATCTTTCAAGGTTAAAGAATGTACACCAGTCCATACTTACCGCTCCCGTCCAACACTCTCGTCATCATATTGTGCGCAAAACGTTACAGTCAGATTGTGTTTTCAAAGAACTTGGGGACTAATATGGTATTTGTGTCTTTTTTGTCCAGAACCAATTCCTAGTAGTCATTACCCTTTACCCCGGTCCGAAGTCTTTACTCTCCATAAGCTTACCTATCATTGTCTAACCTATGTACATATGGAAGTACTATTGTCCATATTGCACACTTTTTTTTCTAGAATTTTGACGTAGGCTGTATTAGACTAAAATATTTAAAGGGTCATAAACAGGTAACTACTCGGAACATATTTCAGAGCCTGCATTTATGTCGAAACATTTATGCTGCACGGGCAGACAGTCAGGCAAAAACATATGTCCTCAAAAATGGTCGTCCCGCCAAGCTTTATATAAATCAATAAATGTTTTATTTGGCCTATACTTTGTTGGAATGTATAATATTCATACTGGGGTGGTGCTTAGTTACTCGGTATGACTTGTTAACTTCATTGTTCAGAAACATGTTCATAGCAACCGATTCTATTACCTAATTCCTTAAAATGTTACAGAGAGTTCGGACTAGGGAATAAGGTAATGACTACCAGTGTGTGGCTGTGGACGAAAAGACACAGATACTATATCAAACCAGGAACCCATAGTTATCCGTATCCGCATCTGGATGCGGATACTTAATAAAATCTGTAAATATACAAATACATGTAAAGAATGGTTTCATTTTGAAGTACAGATGTACATATGTGCACATCTTCTCCAGATATATTCGTATTCGTTTATTCCCAATGGACATGTAAAAATGCATTTGTAGCTGCGAACAAATACGAATATACGTACATATGGACCCCAACACAAATGTGTAATTCCATACTGACGTATATATGCATGTTCATGCGGATAAGTACATTTTATTCACTCCGAGTTGGTAAAGTGATTTATTATGCAAAAACAAAGCAAATGTGAATAAGTTTGTTTACGTTAATTTCTGACTGATTCCGATTACAACAATTCGAAGGTTTGTGTTCAAAAGAGACTGTTTTTATGTTCTGAGAAGGCCTGCTGCGCAGACAACTCAAAGGGGCACTTCCAGTGACAAAATATATTCCCACATACCGTCATCCATGAAACGTGGTAGTCATTACTATCTGTCACGTGATGACTCTCGTGTGACGTTTTGCTCACATGTTTTGGGACATTTAACGGTGTTCAGTTAGCTAATGACACTTAGCCTTCCAACTTCCCCTGGACAACAATGCCACAAAGTGTGACATCTTTTCATGCATGGTCAATTGACAATTTCACACCAGTGCCAGCTGCTGCTAGATGGGTGGGGTCAGTTTATTGGGTAATAAAAGAAACTTACATAACCACCATTGAACATGCTGTAAATTGTAGCTTTAAGTTTACGTGAATGTGAAAAATATAGTGTCACCAGTTATCATACGGCCCTCCAATATTCATCCAACGTGTTAAATTGTTCATTGGATAAGACTGGTTGCACAAAACATGTATTTGCCATTACAACTAATGACGCTGCGTGCATTATGCTGAAAAAAGAAATAAATGTTTTGCATATGACTGTCGTACGGTAGAGGCACAAATATGCCATGTGATTCGTCACAGACAGGCACTACTTCCACGCCTGTTTACTAGACTGGAACAAGTTACAACAAACTCATGTCGTTGCTAACCCAGAATGAGCAGACTGCAGGCGCCTTCTTGCTCCGTGTGGCGCAAAAACAGAATCAACTGTACAAGGTGTTCCGTATCTGGGCACCCACGCCAGACACTGTAATGTACGTCTGATTAATTCAATAAATTAAAGTTACATGATACTCCATCCATACGCTATGCCGGCTCTCTGTTTATCAGATATGATTTGCAAACATTGTATCCAAAATTGTTTGACATGGACTTCACAGACTCATGATGACATCTGAATATAAATATATATTACAAGGTAAATGGGTGAATGCATTCATATATGTCCAGTCATAGCTCTGATCAACTATACATATATACATGGAGGGGTGTATGTGAATATTATTACACATGGAATCTCACGTTTATTCGGAACGGTTGATTCCCTTGGCTTCGATTGAGTTCTGCCTACACTCAACGTCGAAAAATAACTCAAACTTTGTCAAGGTAACAAAACACTGCTAGTTTGACTGTAAAAGTTCAACACTGAGCAGCTGCAAAAAAATTGTATGGAAACATTCAAATATCAAAAAGAGCAGGGCGAAATTTGTAAAACTAGCGCTTCACTTATAAATTCTCCAATTGAGACCACCCAAAGAGACCATTACTGTACTGAGACTGCCACGTTTTGTTGTCCCACAGTTGTCCTGCATAGGAAGATTCCACACTGTGTCTTTTAATTTTGACGGGAAGACGGGTGCTTTGAAAGTTTGAAGTAACTCGAAATAATCAAGAACGAGGAGTAAAATATGTAATAAGATGCGGACATAGGTTAATCCATTTTTTCAACACTAGATCCACAAATTAATGGACGATCTCGCCGAGCAGTACAAGGACATGGCTGCCACTTTTACAATTGGGAAGTCTTTCGAGGGACGAAATATCAAGGGTCTGAAGGTTAGTTTATTGCCACATGTAACATGAAAAACAAGTGCATGTTTTATCTCTAAAGTCTGTGCAATTAAATAGATGTCGATATTTTTGAAGTTTGTGGAGTATAGTAAAATTAAGTCAACATTTCCTTTATTGAGTTAGGCAAACGAAAAGCCTCGGTTATAATATCATACTTGTGGACCTGTTTTTTTTTTTTTTTTTTTTTACTTGTTAACTTCGACCATTTATTGGTAACCTGCATGGACGCTATTTTAACACACTGTGCATAGCTTCGGCGTGCATCACACTTTGAAAAATTTGATTTTTGTGGAATATAAAAGGATCAAAATTGGAAGACGTATTCATAAATGTCAAATGTACTTATATTTTTTTGTTTTGAGGGTTTTACAGATTGTTTCTTATTTTAAGGTTTGTACAGTAGTTGGTTTTACTTCCATCCCGCTTTGCATTTCCAAACTGAACACCGACTGCACAGGCGTATAAAATTTCATTATCTTTTCAAAATGTGTAGACTTTAGCAGTAAGAAGTAGATACGCATATAGCAACCAATGTAAAACTACTCTGTTTGCGCCGGAATTGTCGTCGTTTTTCTGGTGAATAGAGGGGAAATATCTGTTTTCCTTAAAAAATTGTCGTCTTTTTTGATTGATTTCTGTTTCGCAATCAGATATCAAAGCCTGGCAGGGGTGGTGCTAAGAAAGCAATCTTGATTGATGGGGGAATTCATTGTCGTGAGTGGATCACATCTGCCACTCTGAGCTACATGATGTATCAGGTAATGACGCCTTACCTTCAGATGTAAATTGTCGGCAAAAATTTGGGAAGAGTGTTACAATATGGGCAGTGGAATCGTGTGCATTATCGAACAAATTTCTGAAAAAAAAATCTACAGAGAAACTACTCAAATATGAGAATCATAACGCCTTTTCTTACAAATCTCTGCTGGCCGTGGACAACAACTTTTGATGATCATATTAATTGAACCACAATCCACCTGCTACTTCCTGTACTTTGGTCACTCTTCTTGAGCCATTTAAGCAGAAAAGGCTGCCCTATCAGAAGACAGGGAAAACAAAACAAAAACCAACACACCCCGCCCCACAAAACAATAAGATTTAAAAAACCAACCAACCAACCAACCAACCAACCAACCAACCAACCAAACAAACAAACAAACAAACAAACAAACAAACTAGAGATCTCCGATCGCAAGCGATCGTTGAAAGGAAGGCCCCACGCCCACGGTCCTACTTCGGTCATCTCACCTCACAGCCTACAGGTTCAAATTGTAGCTATTGTCACACAGCACAATTTTATTATTTACACGTGATCTGTAAAGGTCATTTGGCTCAATGAATATTTCAAAATACCCAATGCCCTTGCCCTTTGACCTTTACAGGTCGCATCTAAGTTACCAATTGTGCAGTTTTACAACAGCTACAATTTGCCCCAACATGGAAAATTGATGGAGTTACGGCTCATTGAATATTTAAAAGGGCCAAGTGACTTTGATCTTCGACCTTTAAAGATCACATATAAATTTAAAAATCGTGCAGTGTGACAATAGCTAGAATTTGAGTATGAGCATGAGTACAAGTGGGTTAAATGTACCCAAGTTATGGTTCCATGAAAATTTCAAAGGGTAAAACAACCTTGGCCTTTGACGTTTGACCTCGAGAGGTCACATGTAAATTGCAAAATTGTGTAGCAATATATTTTGCACACTTTGAGCCCAACCTGAACAGAATCGGATAAAAAATCTATCGAGGTATAGCACAATGAAGGTTTTTGAGGGTCAAGGACCTTAACCTTGAAAGGTCATATGTTAATTATAGATGTGTGTGTTATTGCACTCCCTAAGCATTGAGCCCATCCAGGTCAAAATCAGATTCAACTTCTTCGAGTTATGGCTTATTAAAGATTTCAAGACATAATTGTAAAAACTGATCTCACATTGATGTACAGAATGACTGAATAATAAGAAACTTCCCAGTCTATGAACCTTGCAGATGTTGGCAACATTTGTATGTTTTAGTATATTGTTTGTCCATTCAGCCTGCAGACCCTGTGCCACGTGGTGTTTAGGATTTTGACAACATCCTGAATTTTTGAAATGTATGAAATGATTATGAAACACCTTGATCATGATAAATAATTGCCAGTCTTTATTGAACCTACGCAAATAAACACTCATGCACTTTTTTATGTTTAATTTGGCTATATTCCCCAAAGTGTTTATAAGTCTATCACAAGTTATGGGGTAGTAGGCTTGAATATTAAGAAAGAATCTAGTGTTAAAACAATGACTCTCTACAAGTTTCTGCTCAACAGGTTTTGGTGATTTTGGTCATTTCTTCATTTTTTACCTTTCTGGTTGCCACCTTGAATTCCGAAATTACCATGTTGAACTTGCCTCAGGATTGGTTTCTGCACCTTTCCTGAAAAATCAGCTCTCTAGAAATTGGTATCTTCCTTTTTCCTAATGCTTGTGGGCTAACGTTTCTATAGAGAGTATCAAAATATAAAACTCGATGATGTTTACCCAAAATACTACTCATATTAGTACGGAGCCTACTAGCTTTAGGTACAAACTTTTTTTCAAGAAGGGCAACGATCTGGATATCCATACACCCAGATGTTTGTTATTATTGCCTTCTCCAATAACTTTGTCTCCTGATACCCATTTCCTTAGAAGGTTGTGTCTTCTTGCCGGTTACCAAACTTTTACACTTCTCATAGTTGTTTTTAAGCAAAACTTTACAGAAAGTTTATATGGGATTGTCGACTTTGTAGAGAGTTCTTCTTTACTTCCACCATGAGAACAATATCGTATGCGTGGAAAAGGCATGAGGTAACCTGATCAATATATTACACACCGAGTTTCCTCTAATCTAACATTGATACCAGGTCGATCATGGCAGTTAAGGAGAGCATGGATGACAAAATACAACTTTGTTTGACCCCATTGTGCATGTCAAACTATGAGGTATTAATTAAGCAACAAGGAAAAAAATAATTCCTAGTTTTTAACTCAATCTGTTTCAAAATTCTTCAAAACCTTTCTTTGAATTCTTCAATCCCACAAATTTTTGAAACGACGACCTCAATAAATAATGGTGTCGAAAGCTTTGGAGATTCTAGCCAGCCGAGTATTTTTATGATCTTTCTTAAATTACAGATTCTCCTCATATATAACTCTGTGTGTGTGTGTGTGTGTGTGTGTGTGTGTATGTGTGTAAAAAAGTAGCCCATGTTAATTGTGTAATGGCCACCGCTCGCCGTTCTTTTCCCCTGTTCTCTTTGTCGTTTCTTGAAAGCTACTACGCCTGAGACCTAACCCAGTAATAAAGGGCATTCTGCTAATTTTCATCCGACTAATTATCTCTTTTTGCTTATCAATATGGAAAGTGGCCTTTTCTCGGAATAATGAAAATAATGATGATGATGATGATGATGATGATGATAATAGTAACAACAACAACAATAATTATATACTACTACTACTACTACTAATAATAATAATAATAATAATATCATCATCATCATCATCATCGTCACCATCATGCCACCATTTATGTCATGGAGAGTGATTAGCAAAGTTTTGCTCTTATTTGCAATCCATGTGAAATATATGGATCTGTAATTTATACTTAATTATTGCTCGCAGCTGTTGTCGCAATACGGGAAGGACCAAGACATTACTCACATTGTGGACAACCTGGACTGGTATTTCCTGCCTGTTTTCAATGTTGACGGATACAATTACACGTGGACTCAGGTGAGCCACCGCACCTGGGAACAAATGCTCATTAAGTGACATACCTTACCACCCCCACCCCCCCCCCCAAGAAACCATTAGTTTGATATTCACCAAATTTCCATACATAATGGTATATTTCAAAGTCAAAGTATGTGTGTGTGGGGGGGGGGGGAGGGGAGGGGATACAATTTTATAATTGTGTTATCAACCCCTTTCTTCGGGTTTGTTATGGTCAGTTATTAGTATAGTTTCTTTTCATAAGGAGTGAAACACTTTTATCTGCTTCAAATTTTTTTAAACTTACCCTTTAAGGGTTTACGAGAGCAACTTGTCAAATGAACAGGGGTGGTCCATAAATAAGTCTGTTTTCTACGATATTTTGCCAGCTATCCGATATTAAACAGATCAATATCAAATGACACAACAAAGACATGAGTCTGAACACAAGATGAATGTGGGTCCTGCCTACTAACAAAGAGTCTCTATCTCTTACATTTCCCATTTTTTCGACATAACACTATTGAGAAATCAGCTGCAATCTCGCTTATCTCTGTGGATAGTTGTCAACAAATATATATATATATATATATATATATATATATATATATATATATATATATATATATATATATATATTATATTAATACATATATATATATATATATATATATATATATATATATATATATAAGTATTTACATAACTGCCAATGTAATTATGTTATTTACACTTTAGCTTTAACAGTTATAGGCTAAGGTCACAAGACCAACTTAAACACCATGTAGTGCTCCACTTAAAATTGAGTTTTGGATAAAAACGATGAAATTAACCCGGGTATGGTAGTACAAAAAGTGTATCAACGCTACATACGAACCATTGTCAGTGTTGGTCCTCTACCTCAACTGCACGCAGACATTCAAACATAAATAGGTTTCCTTCCCAAACCACTTTTTATGTCCAGTAGAATTTAGCCGATAGACCTCTCCTATCGTCGAATATTTGTAATACATTTTAACGATATTGAGTCTTGTGCCCTCTCAAACTGGAGTATATTATTTATTCTTACTGACGCAGAAACCAATAAACGTAAAGATAGTGCTGTTGGTGGCATCAGCCTTTTTCATAAAAATTCTAAATTACTTTCAAATTGTAACAAGCAGATCACTATGAAAGTGGGCAAACGTCATGCTTATACCAAACAAACATTTGTTTTAAAAACCAAAAGGTCATTTGGCCTCATGGGATCAGCATAAAATCTGGTTATTCATATATTTGAGTAAACCCTCTACCACAGGATTTTCACCCGTAGCCTCTGACAAATATGAGGCCAACACGACGTGTCGGCCACGGAGAACTAAAAAGTACCAAAACAAAAACCAAAACAAACAAAAGGACAAACTAAACAAAACAAAAAAAAAAAAAAAAAAAATTAAAAAAACATACAAACAAACAAAAAAGCAAACAAAACAAAAAAGTTCACTCGATTAGTGACGGTAACAGACAGTGTTTTTTCCACAAAAAGCGAAACAAAACCAACCAACCAACCAAAAAAACAAACAAAAGACTTCCTAACTAAACAGAACAAAGAACAGACCAGTCTGCTGGACGACTGACGGTAACACACAGTGTTTTTCATCGATACCGTGGGTCATTTCCGTCGCCATGCAGATGTTTTTTTCTATTTAAGATAGACAGTCAATGATATTACTATTAAGGCCATGTTATCAGTTAAAGGTCTTGCACCTAAAACACCTTGCAGCAGTTTAGAAATGACGTGTAGATGTGGCATTTACTTAATTTAGCATAATTGAATTAAACAAATATGCCTATCATGCTTCAACATGTTTTGTTTTCTCGGAATGTAATGGACATCCACAATCATGGTGTTTACGTCTTGTATATTCTTTTGTGACACAACTGGTCGCTTAGTTTATAGCACGAGTTTATCATATGCCTCAACAAATATTCAATTCCACCTGTCACTGTTAAGGACCGTTTATGGCGGAAGAATCGGGCTCCCGTCCATGGTTCAAACTGCATTGGTACTGACCTCAATAGAAACTGGAATTTGGGGTTCGCAAGTAAGTTTCCGCGTCGGTTTTTAAATTAATATTTATACATGCATTACCCAGGTGGCATGGTTCCGTATTTAAATTTTTATCTGGAGATAGAGCTGGGAAATAATATTTTAAATATTTAACAAACCGAAATTATGAAACCTTGAGCGACTTTTTTTAACCAGGTTTATACCACGAAAGAGAAAATATATATTTATTACGAGTTTTCGCTATGATATTGCAATATATTACTGTAATATATCAATATGTACCACAAACCACACTTGGCTTTACTGAGTAAACAAATTGTAGAATTGATTTAGCACTAAGGGATATCATGTGTGAATTTTCCGTACCTTTCTCTGCCTATTACATGCACAACCAAGATGCTCGTCCTCTTCACCCCGAAAATCATTGAAATTAGACAGTGTGATTACCATATCCAAACCGTAGTCCTAACGAAACAAATCCAAGTCAATTCCGACCAAAGGCAATGTTCCTTGGTATGTATAGCTCAAACATATAAATTTATAGTTCGTATTTACCCAAAAGAGACCAAAACGTAAGTGCAAAGGTCCATAGGGGGGAAAAAACCTTATCTAGTTTTCACATGACAGAATGCAAAAAGTTTTGTTTGAAATTATAGGCCTATTTCAGTAATTTGGCTTGAACAGTTGTATCATTCATGCACATACAGGACCATACAATTTATGAAAAGGGACCAAAATTTGCATCACATCAGAGAATTTGTAAGCGGAGGTTCTTAACTTGTTGAAAATGTCTATAAAATTCAGCATTTAAAAAGGTACTACTTGCAACCACCATCTCAACAATGATCATCATCCATATAAGTCCACAAAGTGACACCAACACCAGCATCAATCCATCAGAAAAGCCCTCTAGGCCTAAAATGACCATCAATAAGAATCTAAACAACATGATTATATAATTCGATGTGTTTTAGGCATGTAGTTAAAGATATGATGTTGTTTTAAAGGAGATAAACTAAGAGTATTTCAAAAAGAAAAGTGTTTGAATTTCCAAATATAGTAAGTACATTGGTTCAAATGTTAAACATCAGCCAGAAGCAAGTGACATTAGGCCTCAAATCATTAAAACGTAGTCAAAAATGCATTACAATAGTCAAAATTTGTAAGGATAGCAGTCACATTTCAAGTTGGTTACCAGAAGTATTTTTGAAAGGACATTTAAATGTTCAAGATTGAAATGTTCCTAAAGGTAACTGTAAGTATAACCGTTTTAAATTTTTTCATTTATAATAAGACGTAGTTCAACTTGTCAGTCAGTTGATTTAGATGTTAATTATTTATACAAAAGAGAGACAGAGAAAGAGTACATTGAACACTTTGAGCCAACCTGACATGACCTTCATAATAACAAACTATATTCATCAGACAATTATAAAAAACAACATCAGTTTCACTACACTTGGAACACTTACTGCACTGCAATATGTGCAGAAAATGCTTGAATGTTCAAATTGTTACCAAATATATAAGGGTTCCATGAAAAGAGAAGTGGATAACAGTTTTCAATGATAGTGATGAGACCAAACCAAATACCAGTTTAACCTTGTCAGATTCAGGATCATTTACGAAATAGTAAGACATGCTAGTGTTCGTCGTCAGAAGGATCCATGACCAACAGTAATGAGATTTAAACGAATGAGAGTATCTTCTACCTGACTTGGAACAGGTTACCAACATATTGGCAGTGGGTTAAACCAGTTTTACGGGATCCCAATCCTCCCACTTTGGAAAACACTCACATTCATTTAAAGTAGGCCTAAAACAAAAACTTTTCAGAGCGCACACACTACAATTGGTTTACTTGATGAAACCTATGATGTAAAGTGCGACAATACTTCTCTTTCATATAAAGCTCGTAACAGTTTATTTAATTCCGTGAAGTACTTCAGCCCCCCCCCCAAAAAATCCTTGCATCAAAGGCTATATATACTGACTCATTAGCATGTTCTTTTAAATATATTAATGCCCTATGATCCATCAATGTTGAAGAGCTTGTGCCGTCATCAATTCTTATACTTAAAGCTGCAAAAAAATTTACTCCTGGCCTGAAGTCTTTTATGCCATACCCTTTTTTCCCCGTGACCTGTTCACAATTTTGAACTCCCGATAATCATTTGAACATTATTTTAAGGTGACCCAAGTGATTGTCACTCGTTGGTTTTGCATGTGTTATATAATGATTACATAATTGTAAGGTGTCTGCATTCCGTTATGTCATCTTATAAATGTGTTTGTCATATAAAACCTACTCCGAGTTCTGAAGTCCAAGCTAACTCTTACAGCTAAAGTTCATTACCTTTGGCAGGATACTTTTTCGCCCACATTTGATGCAAACAGTTTTTTAGCCCTCCACTAAGCAGACATATGCACCAGCAAGAATTTTGCTTAATTTCTCAACATTCATTTACCGATATCTACAAATGAAAATTCATGTGGTAGCCAAATTTTCATATTCAAATGTCATGCGTTGCACTGAACGGTTACCTGTATTGCCAGGATCCCATCAATGGCGAAACTCTACATTTTGTGCTTGTTTAATCACCCGCCTTTTATCATTGTTTGGCTGTTTCCACAGAAGCTGGAGCGAGTGACGACCCGTGTTCCGAAACTTATCACGGTCCGGCGCCATTTTCCGAGCCTGAGAGTAAAGCCATGTCGGATTTCATGAGCAGCCTTGGCCATTCTTTAGTGTCGTATGTGAACGTGCATAGTTATTCGCAGTTTTGGATGTCTCCATGGGGCGTTTCAAACCAAGTGCCGAGTCAGTTTGCAGTTCAGGTAAAATAATGAGTATAGTAATTGTAATAGCAACGTATGTATACTCCCTATTTGCTCCGTTTAGACGAAGAGAATATTAGATCATAGGTATGACAGTGTTAATTCACATAACTGCATAAAATGGACAAACAGCTTTATCTCAGTAGCTTATTTGCAGCGAATTGCATCTGGTATGAAATTATCAGAACTGGTGTAAGTGCAATATGGTACATTTGGGACGTGGTAACCTCAGGATTTTTGAAACTTTCCCGATTATACCACCAGACATCATAGTGTAAACAATTATTATTTTAGGATCAAGGGTCGGCATTAGCTGTGGAGGCTCTGGAAAAGGTATATGGAACGAAGTATAAACATGGCTCTATAGCTCGGACCATATGTAAGTGTCTAATCTGAATGAAGTATACAACCTGCATTGAATCAACATTTGTGCAGCTTATCTTTGCTCAACTCATTACATTTACAACACTATGTTGTGACATACCCTATAAACGCATTCAATTAAAATTCATTTTCGTAACACCGTACACACAGTACAGGCAGGGAATACTATCGACGTTCCCAGGGATGTACAAACTCGCCTGTCTGGGCCTCTGCAAAACATATAAGATATTGGCAAACGTGGTCATCGCAAGAACAAAATGTATCAACATAAATTGCAAAGTCAACACAAGACAAAATTAAAACATAGAATTGATGCAGAAACACAACCATGATTTGCAAGAAAAATCAGTCAGGTGTTCTGTATTAGCAGAGGTGAATGGCACAGTAAACATTTTGATGTGAATCTGTAAAAAGTATCAGAAATAAGTTCCTAATATCCCATTTTTTTCACTACACGTTAAACGTTTCGAGCATCCACGTGCAACTTAATTGCCTGTGCGTACAGCTTTCAATGTTTTTTGGTTTAATTACTGATTTGTTTTATTGTTTTAATTACTGATTGGTTGATGATCCAAACAGTGTCTAGCAGTAGTGTCAACAAATTCAGGGTTGCAACTCCTCAAAACAGGTCGGCCAGGTCCCCTTCAAACTTGGTGTTGTTAGGGTACCTTGGGTGAGTCCGTAGTAACTGCATCCTGGGCCTGGCATTATTTGGTTAATTTGAAAAGGTCTTATTTGGGTGGAACATTAAAAAAAATATTGTCTAAATTATCTTCACCCATTGCTTCAAAACGATATGATTTCCCTGCTACTCCCAGACCTCACGTTTCTTTAACCGACCGTGTTGCAATTTTTTGTAATGAATGTGTTTAGTATTTGTTTGTTTGTCCGCCCCCCTCCCATTTTTATCAATTTGTGATCTCTGTCGAACTGCGTGCATTGTTGTTCCTCAATTGGCCAGCATATAACATGACTCGGTCCGCATTAAAGTTGTTCACCTATTGGAGCTACATTTTGCTAATTTTCTACGATTTCATAATACTACGCGAAAGTTATTTAGCTCAAATGCATTTTCAGTAATGTTTGCTGATAGTAATTTGCATCTACATGTGGTTTTCTGCAAACTCGTCCGTCAGATCTTCGCAGTGCACCTATATCTCGGGTGGGTTGGTCTTCGCATGATATCTTGGGTTTTCGAAGCATTGCAGTGAAGTGAAAACATAACACTTCACTGAAGCAACACTGCTATAAATGTATCTGTTGTTTCCCCGACACATAATTCAGTGCGGCCCATTCAAACTTGGCGGCGATGTATATCGTGAGGTAAGCTGGGCACAGGCTGTTTTGACAGCCAATATGAATTACATTTAATACGTAACGATGCAGACAATTTGGGTAATTAATTAAATATCTAATATGACAACTGTTCTTATGTTTTCACTTGCAGACAAAGCTAGTGGCAACAGCATTGACTGGGCATACGGAAAGGCTGGGATTGAATTCTCCTACGCAATAGAGTTGCGGGATACTGGTGAACACGGGTTCCTGCTTCCGGCGAAGCAGATTCTGCCCACCGGCAGGGAGACACTCGAAGGATTTAAAGCTTTAGCTAAATACATCATACAGCAACAACAAAATTAAAGCCAAGACTTAAAAAATATGTATATATGTGAATTACATTTACGATGCCTCCAGAAACTCTGTGAACACTATATTTCATGAAGTTTCGAGAAAATAATGCCAACAAACCAGTCCCCCAGAAATTTGGAGTATGAATAACATCCAAGCTGTGGAAGATTCCTGGCAATATCTAAAGATCGGACTCAGAAAAACTGAATGTTAAGACAATATAAATAAAAACGTTCACACTACGATTCAATGTTTTAACTGTGAGACTCTTTACTTTTTCCTGTGCTTAACTATTGTAATTTTACATATTCTGGTGACGTCACCATTAACATCGCCACCCATCATTATTTTCCTCAAATGAAGAAATTCAGTTTGTAATACTGTTTTCCACAGAAATCGAAGGTTGTATTCCATTGCTTGTTTTTGTGGGCTTGTCGCCTCATGTATCATTTTCAATGCATTTAAACCGCTGTATAGCTTTATTCGTGTGGAATAATAATGCACTTCTCTTCTTCATCGTGACGTACTGCCGCTTCACTGATCGTTTTCGATAATTTAAAGTAAAGTAACCATCTGCAAACAGCTTCATCGAGATGATGCTTTCCTGGCGATGCATTGATTCTATAAAGCATACTTCTTACACATGTTACAGCGACTGATGTACACCATTGGAACGAGAACACACACACACACACACACATATACATCTCTCTTTCTCTCTCCGCATATATATATATATATACATATATATGCGTAGGTACGTACATGTGCACGTAAGTCTGTATGTAGGTAAAAAAGTGTTCGCATGTCCTCCCGCATCGCATTACCATTTAGGGTCCCCACACACTAAGGAGCGAGATTACGCGATTTATCGTCGCATCCCAATCGCGGGTCCAAAAAAGAATCGCATCATCTCGCCCGCTGGTCTGGGCCATATGCGTGCGATGAAAAGATTTTTTTTTTCCATCTCCTCATGATCCCAACAGCATCTCATAGCCATGCGATGGTTTTAGGACTGCAATAAATCATCGCATCATCCCGCTTCAGCGCCGCTTATCTCATACCGATCTCCAGTGGCCCACACCAAGGAGTGCGAGGACGCAATGTTTTTTAGTTTCCGCTTTTTGCCAAAGATGACGCTTTGGTCGTCTAGCAGCTGTTTAAAATTCTGACCCACAGATGTCGCTACATGAACTTCCCGGCCTGTCACTTTCGCAAAACGTGCCTCCGACACATTGTTTACAGGGACCCGTATTGTTGTGGTCAACTCTGGACAAGCTGGTATGCCACCCAAAAAGGCTGCACGTAGGCCTAAAAAAGCCAAGACGGTCCAGAAGATTCGGAGGGCTGGAAATAGTAAAACACCTGTGAAATCTAGGCCGCAGAAGAATAGTGGGAGTGGTTCTGAGACTGAATCTGAGCTAGGGAGAGCATCTCCGCTGTTAAGACGCCGGGAAAATTCCGAAAACTGCAGGACATGCATGGTCATGGTAACAAGCAAAAAAATCTGCGAAAACATGGACAGATATAAAGGCCTTATCATGTTTTAAAACCATTGAAAACAATTGTCTGTGTGTTTATTTCTATAATCAGGCACATTGGTTTATTAAACCAAAGTAGTAACGTATTCTGGTGAAAAACAACGTGTAGAATTCATTTTTACTTTATTGTTAGCCATGCCCTATTATTTAGTTAAGGATGCACATACAAGCACTAAAATGGGAGTACCATTCGTATGACATATTTTCAATCCGTGAAAAGTATATAATATCATTTTGACCAGAACTTGGTCAGTTGTCTTGAAATGGATAGCTGGCCCATTGTTTAATGATGATACTAACGAAAGATGGAGAATGTCGACCCCCAGTGCTCCACCCCTGCCATGATTATTAATGAAACTAGTCAAGAATTCTTTGTAGAGATGTAACATGGTGGTTCTTTGCTGCTCAGGGTCGTCACGCCTTCGCAGCCATTCATGCATCCAAATTCTCTTAGCTCTTCTCTTCTTCCTTAGCTTGGCATTTAATTTATACATGATCAGCAGGCCCATATAGGACGTTGACACTGCAATTTGTTGCGCCATCTTTAAAGACCGTGTAAATAGGTCGCATACACAATTATAGTGGGTCACCAACAGATGTCACTGTATTCATACAGTTGCAAAACCACCTTGTTTCATTTGCTATACAAATAGGCCTACGTTGTGGTGGACTGCATTCAATCTCGGCTATTGGCGAAAATCGCGCGCACTGGTGTGGGCTATTGGAGATAATCTCTCGCACGATCGCAATCTCAGTGATGTGGGCAGTTCCCGATGGTTATCTCAGGGCCTATGCGAGGAGGAGATTTTTCGTGCGATCGCCGTTTCGTTCCACGTGACATCGCATCAAAATCGCGTCGCACTATCGCGTTAGTGTGTGTGGGGTCTCTAGAATCAACAGATACATTTGCATAAAAAGTAAACCCAAAATGGAAAATCATGTGTTAGTATAGCAACGTGTTCACCTATCTACAGATAAACCTCCATATACGCAATTGTATGTATGTATGTATGTATGTATGTGTGTATGTATATATGTATGTATGTATGTATGTATGTATATATATATATATATATATATATATATATATATATATATATATACATATATATATATATATATATATATATATATATATATATATATATATATATATATATATATATATATAAATGTGAACAGTTACTTGTAAAGGCGTTTTGAGTGACTCATTCAAAGTTACATGAAGCGGTCCTACATGGATTGTAATTAGTTTATGTGATTAATTTCAAGAATTTTTTAGCAGTTCTGATCTCTCTTTCTTTAACTTGGATACATTTGCGCCCTCTCAGCCCGAAGCTGCGAAAGTTCGCGCCTTTCTGGAAATAGAGCCGCGACGTCATCTGGGGAACTTTCCCCACTCTAGCAAGCCAAGCAGCATGTCAACGAGGAGAGCGACGCGATGGGGGAGTGGCGATGGGTCGCATCTTTAGTGGTCATGTCAATGTTTCTGGGAGAGAGACCGATGAGAGTAGGTTTTTATGGCGATGACGTTGATGAGAATGCTTTTGGTTGGCAAGCTCGTCAGGCTTTAGGTGTACGTCCACACTGATAAGAGCCTCAGACACAACCAGTAGCACAGCCACAGGCACCGTTCCACAGACCTGCTGGTTTAAGAGGACAAGTCACGCAAATTGACACATTATAGAATATTAAGGATGCTGTGCTTGCGCTTTGGACAAACTGCCATGAAACTAAAAATTCAGCTGGGATTTTTTCCTTTGAGAAATTTGAATGTAAATGAGGTTCAACAAATAAAGCCACGTGTTCTCTTTTGTTGAGGAACTGATAGAGACGAAAAGTGTTCATTATCAATATGATACGCAGAGAAATTGACATTTATTCACGTGAATAAGAATATTGTCTAAATAGACACAACTTTCTGCATGCTATTGCGTATTCAAGCTAACTTCTGGCGAGTGTGATAGGAGGGTGAAAGAAAAAGCATAAATCAAAGTGCGTAGCTGGTTAACTTTCAGACCATGGTTCAAGTTCGATAATAAATTCCCGAACAAAGTGACTAATAAAGAACTAAAAAAAATGCCTAAAGAACTTCACATATAAAACAATGAGAAAGACTCACCAGTTAGCAATACAATGTATAATGGTGGACGAAAGACCACCTTACAACATCTTGAGACTTTCATGGGGGGATTTAACTAAGAGTCTAAATCTAAATTAATTTAAGTGTTCAAACGAATATTAAGATAAAATAAATTGCGTTCTGGGATTTGATTGAGCAGCATTCCAGTAGAACATGATTTGTTTTCAACATTTCGCTACACAAACAATATCTCCGATAATGGAGTATTTAAATGTTTTACCCTAAAGTATTTATGATCTGGTAATCTAAATATACAACTAATCTTCGATTCCTAAGATACATTTGTTCAAGTTGCGTTTCAAAATCTAATTGTTCTTATCCATTCTATTGTTGTTTCGGTCATATATTGACACAATATCTGATTTCCCTGCTGTGTAAACTGGGCTGTCAATTTTTCAACTGCAATACAAAAGTACACCTTAATGTGGCGAGTGAAACGAACTTATTAAGTTCGTGGACGCTTGTTTAGAAATAAAATGATGCAGGGGTTGCTCACATAAAGTGGTTTTCAGGTGCTGCGGTGATAAAATTATCCATGGGTCTTTGATTAGGTTCTGATGGACAAAGAACTTGCTGAGTGATACCATAATGTATTTTGTGCAAAGGTTGTACCCTTTAGAAGATTTGTAAAATTATGTTTTTTTACGTCACAGACAGAGGGATTTTTGTCCACAAGGAGTTGTCTCAACGGGGTGAAGCCATAAAAGAAAATGGAACCCATACTTGAGACTCAACCATCACGGGCGGATCTAGAATTTTAGAAAGGCCAGTCGCCATCAAAGACGAGGGGACTGGGGGCTCAGCCCACTGAAGCTCCTGGCTTTTCAGACATTTGGATGAAAGTTTATCGGGAGCACTTTCAATAAAAATAAGTATTAAGCAAAAGTTTAACTTTAAATGCTTTCTACTCTGTGTATGACAAGGAAAAGGAGCATCGGCAGAGTCCACCTTTAAATCCGCCCTTGAATGACCAGAACCAGGTCAACGAAGACAGATCCCTGGATCTTTTAAACGTCATCTGCCACAAATAATAATGGAAAAGCTCTACGGTTAAATACTTTGAACCTTGTACAACTAAAAAAGCTACTGCCTTAAGGGAGGGGTAGGCCTATAAATTTTAATTCGCCGTTAAATTGAATGCTGGCTTTGTAAACAATATAACGTCGGACGTTTGAACGTAAAATGTTACCGCAACGTTAAATGTAAATAGCTTAAATATACATGTTAAGCCAAAAAGTCATCTTAGTTGGGCATGCCCAGTGAAGTCCAGCCCCTATCACGGGGCACATGTCACAAGGGATAACTATTTTTCATAGAGCATAGAAATCTTCAGGGGTCACACTTCGAAGAGAGAACTGCTATTGATGGAAGCTTGCATGGTTTTATTTAGTGGCTTCTTTGTGTTTGTTATTATCAATGGACTATACTTGTTTTTTTTTCACTAAAATCAGCTGTTAAATGTGATAAAATAGGGACGTTTGACTCTGGTTACCAGGATCACTTATCAAGTTGAGGGAGAAAGGTTATTTCCTGTCCCTGATGACCTCTCTCCCAAAGAGAGGCCAAGCTTCATTTGGCATGCCAAGCTGAGGTGTTAGCATGGCGTATTCGGAGGGCCAATGTTTAATGTAAAGGCAGAAACCACATCATTAACAGTTTATTGTTGACGTACATCATATAATATGCAGGGACACACAAACACACTTATGTAGGCAAGGGCTCACGAGGTATGTCAATAGCTAGGACGGCCAAGTAGTCATCGTTAACCTTTAATGTGCGGAGAGCAGCCTTTAATGTGGTTGACTGTGTATATTTACTGTAAATGGTTAAAACGACTGCTTGCCAGTAAAGAAGTTGCTAAAATCGCCGACAAATTAAACCAAGAAAACAATGTTTCAGTAACCTTTTTGTTCCGTTAACAATTAAGTCCTGGAATGAACTCCATAGCCCCACTCAAAGCCAAATGTAAATGTTTGCTACTGAGAGATGACATATGCTGTTGCGTTTTGGCAGGGTATTTACAAATAAATGTGAAGCAGAAATAAGGTCTAGTTCCTCTGTTATTAAATTATCAACTATACAAAGCAAATGCTTCTGCTGATTTGATGAACTAATATGGAACGGAAAATGGAAACACTCAGAATTTTTCCTATTTTTGCCTGGACATATATATATATATATATATATATATATATATATATATTACCTGAGGGTCGATCGGGATAAAGGCACCAAAAGCACGATAAGAGATGGAAATGTTTCATCAAAACGCATTCACTTAAATTGGTATTTACATACTTCTCCATATATGCAGTTATTAAACATTCTTATTTCGCAATATTGTCTTCTGCAGGGAGAGTACCTGTTTTTTCAATAGAGTTGCTGTTTATCTGTACCAGTCACATGCGGCATAAATACATATGCAGCACACACAGCAGACACACACACAAACATACTTACATACATACATACATATGTACATACACGCATATATATATATATATATATATATATATATATATATATATATATGCTGGCGATGAATTAGCGCAACCTTCCCTTGTGGCCGTCTTCATTGTGCGACTTCCTTCCACTGCGAATGTCTTGTGATCCCGAACCACTTTCTTTTGTGCTGCACAGAAACTAATGCGACCTCGAGTGCATATGGTGTTCAGTTTGGCCCCGTTTTAACGGGAAATAGACAAATTTAATACTTGAATAAACTTACAAAATACAGCTTCCTTTCATCCCTTAGCTTAAAAAAAACATGGAAGTAGCAGCTGTGTTTGTTACATTACCCCCCCCCCCCATCCCTCCTCATTTAACACAATAAATCAATAAATGCCTTTGCGTTTATACACATTGCAGTTATATTTACATTAAAAAAATATTTACATTCACAAAACATTTGCATGTTATGTACAATTCCATCAACTCTATTGTTAGTTAGAAAGCTCCAAATTTGTAATTCTTGTTACACACAATAGTCTACACAGGCGAATAACTTATGACAAACAACTCATACGCGAGAAAAACTTGTCTACAAAAGCTTACATGAATACATTTTTTGCAAAACCAGCGCTTTTTGGCTGCTGCTGGTCTGCACAATTTCATCGTTTCTAATCGTAGATTAGAAATGGAATAGTTCATACAGTGTTAACCCTATCACGGTGGGAAGCTACTGAAGTCGAATTGTAGGCAGGCCCTGGGATGTGACTGTAGTCCAAATCCAGGATGGCTGCCAAATTATGTGACCTTTAACCTTTAAAAACATCTGACTACTGACCTTTCTAAAAAGTACATGATGTGTGTAAGTAGTTTTAAGGAGATTTGAAATGAATTTTTTTTAGACACTTTTAGATATGAACTATTGGTTTCTATAAGAGGAAATGGTTTGTAACCTGCAGCTTGTTTGTATAAACGAATAAGATTGTCATGAATTCCTATGTAACACAAGCGAAAAAAAATGTTTAGTTCCTGTTCGTTACCTTTATCTACTGTATTTACTATCAATATGTATGATTCATTCAAAGAAACAAAACTTAATTAATTTTAAAAGGAATAAATGGAATCATCAGATAGATCTCTTGCTTTGTGTGTTTTAGGTCTTTAATTCCTACATAGTTGCCCAGTGCTCTGATTTTAGACCTTGAAACTAACCTAGCAAACTAAAACCCATGATGTATATTGCTAATGCTAAGAGGTTGACATAAATGCGATGAGGACTTTTTTTAGCTACAAAATGTAGTATCAAATCAGTCAAAACAATAGAAAAATTTGCTTAAAGAATTAAAAGCCAGAGGTTAACCTGGGCAGAAAAAACCAGTGTACTGTACTAGTGGGCTCTTCAGCTGGGCCTTCATCATCTCTAGGGGAATGTTTTTAGCTGCTTGACAGTATTTTTACCCACGTCCCTCCTACACTCCTCCTTGGGCAGGGAACTCCACCGATTTGAATGATAAGAACCGTGAATTGTTTTGACAAGGCGGCGGCAACATGCAAAGCAGACATGTTGTTTTGTCAATGAGCCTGTGCTGCCATCTATTCCTCAACTCAAACAGCAGCCCTATCAAACATACCACGTAATGCTAGGAAGTTAAAAAAGGTGGAAACATTGTCAGAAAGTAGCATCTAGGAAGTGGTTTTTAGGATCTGTTGCCATTACACCACATCACAGTAACTTTCAAAGCCCACAACAGGCAATCAGGAGATAATTCTCTCCCATTGGGAGGTGGTCATGGGAAGGATGTTGGTGGGGCAAGCCTTTGCCTTCCCACCAATTCCTTCTTCCTGGAGGGCCCTCTGGCCAGGCATCATCTGTGAAGATCTTTCGGACAGCACTTCCCAAATCTGTAGCCATTGTCTGGAGATGCCATCCCGACCCATCTTTCTCTCTGATAAAATGCTCTTCCTCTACACTATTATGTCTAGATGATGATGCTTCATGTTTTTTCAGACCGATTTCTTCTTTCTGCACAGCTATTGCTATTAAGCTGTATATTTGGTTTTGGTGATGATTGATATCCATGCAAGCCACTGAATGTATTTTCTCAAGCTTTGATTTGTGTTTGGTTTGTTTTATTTGTTCTGTGGATACTTCAGATTTCCACTTTGGTACTTCTGGATTCTCTTTGGAGAAAGTTTTTTTATGAGACATGCCCGATTTTGTATTGGATACCCTAATTTTCTCTTTGGATGTGTCCCTACTTGGGAGGTTGGCAACAGGCTTGTCAGATTTCTTTCTGTTCCTAGGCTCCTCTGTAAACGTCTCTTGCAGATCTGCTTCAAGGTTGTCACTCTCCCCAACTAGCATTTTGGGGACATCTGGTGATTAGGAAGGGGTCTGTAGGCCACAGACCACAGTTATAAATCCTTCTATGTTTCATATTATCATTTTTCAGTCTAAAAAATCAGCATTTCGGTATCTTAAAATTCCGTGAACGGCATTTAACAGATAAAAATGTCAGAAAAATATGGACGGATTTTTGTCATACAATTCCCAGCTCGTTAATTTGTGATAATTGAAATATGAAACAACACCTGGATGTCAGCTTTATACAGGTGTATGAACTGTGCTCTTTCCAGGGTCACATCATTGTCCTTCCCCACCACAAAGTTCCACCAGGCCTGAAAGACAGTGCACCTATATGACCACCAATGAAGCAACTCTGCGATGCAGCAAACCTGACGTAGCTAACTTTATTTAAACAGAAGCTACAGCATGCTGAAAACACAGTATTTTCAGAATTACGGACTATCTCCATTGGGATGCGCAACCAGCCAATCACAACTGTGGTCTATAACCTGTATAATCTCACCTTCTTCCATAATCAAAATATCAGAATTATTTGTTCCTTCCTGGGCAAATACATGGGCCATTTTGGCTACATATATCAGTGCAGTGTTTGAGTCGTGATATTCCTCGAATTCCAGGAACATATCTGATTTCTGCCTGCCCCTCCTTGTCCATTGTCACTTCTTTCTCTCCTGTAGTGGTATCCTTGCCTGATGGAGAAAGATGATTCTGATGCTATTCTTCTGCTAGTAATGATGTTTCTAGAAATTCTGAAACCATCTCCCTCGCTTCAGGACCTTTCCACATGGCGCTTACTGCATACAGTCCCATAACATGTTTTGCTGAGTGGCACCTGGTCTGCCTATGCATGGTAGGCTTTGGTGTTCTCGTAGAGAATGCTGGACAGGAAAGTTGGCTATCCTCATTGCACCATGGACAGAATACCCTCAGGGTGATGTGGAACATGGTCTTACACTGCTGCAGCTGACATGTTCCACTTACCCCTGGAACATGGTTGAACAAAAAATTGCACTGTTTTGCATCCCTAACCTTGGACCGGTGCTTGCAAGTCTGTATCACCGGCTTCTGCCCTAACAGTGCTATATTGTCCTTAATTCTTCTCTCTTCAGTAGTTGGCTCCTTATCATCTGAGTCGGTGCTCAAAACCATCTGACTGCCATCTGTCATTTGGTGCTTTCTGACCTGTGGTGATTGACCTGGCACAGGTGGGACTCCAGAGAGCATGGCAGCAGCCATCACAATGTTCATTGCCATCTCTGTCCAGTTCTGCAAGGATACAAAAGCAATTTTAAGTTAGATATTTTCTATTAGACCTTGTATAATCTGACACCATTCCATCATACTACTAGAATTATGTCCAATTCATCACATGTTCATCCATCATGTACAGTGGATGTTATGAGTATCCTTCATGCATTTCAAGTTTCCAACAGAGTATACATCTATGTCCATAATTCCATTAATTAGATCCATACACATATGCTTATCACCCATATACCTCCTTCCATAGAATTTATATCTCATCAAAATGCATCCTGCTGGTAAATATAACTCATTCCATGCATACTTCATTGATCCATAAGTGTCCTCCATTCCTTTAGCAAAATGGTGGTCTAGCTCAGGAAAATGTTGGTGTACTGTCTCTCTTTGCTATTACCAGATCCCGGAGTACCACGAACATAGGCTCCCTCTTCTAGACCTTGTCAAACAGAGGCATCATTTTTAACCAGGCTCATACAGACCCAATAAATAAACCAATCACAAGTGGTTCCATTAACACGTCTAACCTGCTTGAGAGCCATACTCCACAAAGCATACACTTGTGGTTTCCCTATTGGTTATCCAATAAACCAAAAATAATACAGCAGAAATCTACTGGCTCTGTCTTGAGTACCCAGCTAACAATTGCCGTTTTGACCATGATTTTGGTAGATTCGACTTTTTGCTGCACCAACGTTGAGATTTGGCGTTATGACAACATGAATTTGTGGTCTCCCATGAACATCCCCTCAACTTTGTTGCCAATTTAAAATTAATAATAGAACCGGAATGTTAGAGCAACAGTGGCACAATCTTGTGTCAACGTTATAGCAACGTTTTCCATGGGTGGTAATGGCATTTTACAATACTGTTATGGCAACGTGGATTTTGAAGGTTGTAAGGATGTTATAGAACAACGTTGTTGCAACTAAAATTTGTGGACTTACAGTATCGTACACACATAATTCTGGACAAAACCCAATTACAACTTTGGGGCAACATTGCTACGATGTAATTATTTTACTGTCTCTTAATGTGTCTACATCGTAAGAATGAAATTACTAAGCATTGCCCTGTTTTTTGCAGTTTTATTCAAACTAAAAGCTTCCCAGCTTTGGAGTGTCTTTGTGCATGTTACCAAGCTATTTGCCGATGTCTTTTGCTGAAAATTTTCTATCTCATTCTCAAGTTTGGTGAGCAGTCATATGCTGATCAATATCATTCCGGCTGCATGTGATGTTTTCTCCATTAACAATGCCAGCTTAATTGGGGGTCTCGAGAAATGGTTCCGTGTTGTCATCAGTATTGCTGCACTGGTCACTGGTTCTAAACTTGTGCAAGGTGGATCAGTGTTGATTGCTGCAGCTGACTCTTTCTTGCTGCCCTCATTTTCGGTGCTTCTATCCATATTGTCAGCAGTGTATGCTGTGTCGGTATACCACCGCCAAGCACACATCCACTTTCTTTTATACAACAAATGTCTCTCTTCCCTTCGGCCATGCTGATGCTTTAAAACAGATAGGAATGCATAAAATTTGTAAAGAAGTAAATACTCTTTGTTTAAAAAAATATAGTGGGAAAGTGACTTTATTCACTTTGTCTATATTATCAAAAAACTACCACAAAACAACTTCTGGATAAATATGTCTCGGATTCTTCATCAATCTGATGCTGCGGCCCCTAGCTTTTACTCATTTCAATTGTTGTCCATGACAAGTGGAAGCCACAATAACATTTACAATGTAAGCTTAACTTCACTGATATACATTGTAAAGATATACATGAATGGGCATTGCAGAACATCTAAATTTGATTTGAATGTCGCCCGATCATCATGATAGGGGAGAGAGTGGTTGCAGTGGGGGTCTAGGTTGGAACACAGCTGACAATAAACGAAAACCTCAGTACTGTTGCACATGTAATTTGATTATTTCCGCATCAACAAATTATATAAAATTAAAACAAAAAACTTTTACATGTATAGTTTGTAAAGAAAAGGCTAGTAGCATGCATGTCTCATAAAATCTCTGCCTTCCCCCCATCAACATATGGTATAAAAAGCAATATTTTACCACATACAGTTAACCCCAGAAAAGTTTGAACGAAACAAAAATATCATGCATCTATCTTTAAGGCAAGGAACAGGCAGTTCGATTGACATGCACGTTGGCATAACGGCCAAAGAAAACTACACAAAAGGCCACTAAACATGGAAAGATAAAATAGGATCCGTATTGCATTTTAAAATGTAAAAATCACAGTTCTTAAAGTATCAAAAATTCGAAAATTTAGGAATATTCAAAATAACATAAAGCTAGTCTGACTAGTTTTCCTGGGCTTCACTGTGATTATGACAAATGCAACAGGAGTATGAGATAGGAAACTGCACTGTACTAGTACTTATGCAATTTCAAATACTGTGCCCCCATGTTTCTTGGACTCCTATTAACATTTCTGTCTTTAATAAGACTGTTGCATACAAAGGTTTCCTGAATATTGTAACAACAGTATTATCTTTGAATCATTGAACATCATCCAAAGGAGTATAACAATTCTTAATTTGTGTGGAGGTGTAAAATATGTAAACATGTTTTGTACATACATATAAATAGGTATAATATGTATATGTTTAACATTGTTTAAACTTTCAGAGGATGTTTCTGTGCTAATGCTTTTAACGCATGTTCACAAAACATTCATAAAATGATGATAAAATACGTTGCCCCAATGTACACATTTTTTGCCTTTAATTACGGGCCCATAACATTGCAAGACTATCCTAACAGGCTGATGCAAGCCTCAACATTTTTGCAATGCTTCTGCACATCTGAAACATAACCTGGCCAATATTAACATTGCTTCATGTCTGGCTGTCCTAATATTATGACAATACCACAGGAGTTCCTCTCATCTGACCTTTAGTACAAAAAGTTGTGCAGAATATGACCCATCATCACCCCACTTCCTGTATAACATTCTGCCAATGACCTCTAGTTTGTCCCACTGGTACCATAACATTCTTGCTATGCTAGGCAAATGGGGGATATCCTTCCACTCTGGTCTTGACGGATATCCCTCTTTGACAGTGAAGATACATCTAATGTCCTCATCTGCCACTTGAGCAGACCTAGGTGCATTGGGTTCCCATCCTTCACCCCCCCCCCCCCTTGAATTATCTTCAACATCTCTTTCTGCCTCACTTGTCTTTGCCTTGTTGTAACCGAGACACAATGATGGTCCTCATTAGCCCTTGGAGGTATCCATTGTTTTGTTCACTTGTGAGTCGTCTGTGTCACCATTGCAGAATTGTCACTGCAAACCAAGATGAGTCAACCATAAGCATAGTGCATAAAGTGTTGAATTGCCTTGACAACTGCAAACGGCTCTTTCCTTGTCACACAATAGTTTCTTTCCTCTTTCGTGAGGCCGCTTATCGTATTTGCTATTACTTTTTCCTGACCTCTTGCAACTGACAAAGGATAGCTCCTATAGAAAGTCACTTGCATCTGAGCCCACACTGAATTGATCCTCCTGTAATGGATATGCTATGACAGCAGTGGTGGTCAAAAATTCCTTGAGTGTCCTAATTGTTTTCTCCTGTGTATCTAACCATTGAAAATGGGCATCCTTTTTAGCCAACTGATGTAGTGGTCTTCCAATTTTTGCAAAGTTTCTCATGAATCATCTATAGTAACAACATTAACTGAAAAATGCATACTTGTTTCTTGGAACTAGGTGCTGGCCAATTTGTGACAGCTTCTATCTTAGCTGGGTGAGTCTTTACTCCTTGCCCAGACACGTGTCACAGAACAAAAACCTTCTGAAAGACAGACGTTTTCATGGTTTCAATTTCAGACCTACCGCCCTCAACCTTTGCAGAGCATGTATATGGAAGTTGTACTGTTCAATAATTCACAAAACCCTGAGTTTTGTTCACAAAACCGTGGGTTTTGCTTTTCAAAACCCTGGGTTTTGTAGCAAAACCCTGAGTTTTGCTAACAAAACCATAGGTTTTATCACAAAACCCCGGGTTTTGTTAGCAAAACCCAGGGTTTTGTTACAAAACCTTGGGTTTTGCTCAGTTATTGAATTTTGATATCATTTTGGACAAAACCCTGGGTTTTGCTACAAAACTCTGGGTTTTGTGTACAAAACCGTGGGTTTCATGAACAAAACCCAGGGTTTTGGTACGAAACCGTGGGTTTTGTAGCAAAACTTTGGGTTTTGAGCACAAAACCCACAGTTTAAGAGCAAAACTCCGATTTTTGATCACAAAACCCTCGGTTTTGCTATTTTTTGAACAAAATCCACAGTTTTGTTCCTAAAACCCTCGGTTTAGCCAGAAAACCGTGGGTTTTGTAACACTTTGAAATAACAGAACAAAACCGTGGGTTTTGTGAGATTGCAAAACCCACGGTTTTGTGACATCACGAATCCCAGGGTTTTGAAAAGGTGCAATACCCAGGGTTTTGTAACCAACCAATCATGACAGCTGTTACTTGGTAGGCCTTGCTAGGCTACTCAACTTAAAAATAGCGTCAAACTACAAGTGGCTCAGTTATTGTGATCAATAACATCATTATTGGTTACCACGCGCAAAGTCTATCTCTTTGCGACACGATGAGAATATAAGTTATGTATTAGTTAAAGGACGAGAGGTTGTGCATCCAGTGTTCAAAATAATCCACACGCCGGCGCGAAGAGCCGCATGGACTATTGAATGCACAGCCTCGAGGTCTTTAATTTGCGTAAAACATTCGATCCGTTGCAAATAATTAACTTATCGCACGATATATGATAGAGCCCTGGAAATTTTTGTAGAAATAGCTTTTTTTGGTCTCATTCTTCAACCATTATTGTCTGAAATGTTCAACAGTTATTGGTTGCGGTCAGCTTGGCTTCGACTGGCGTGACCTAGATGTGAGGGAGTAAACAAAGCCGCATGGTCCGACCAGCATAGAATATGAAAATCTTACCTGGGCACCAGAATGGCTAACGTGGCCACATGCTTAGCGTGTTAGACTATCAGTCAAGAGGTGGGTGGATCGATACCCATCGAGTCCTTTTAAATTTTTTAATCAATTAATTTAATCGAGAAGAAATTTTGGACTTGGATATTTCTCAATGTTGAAGTTGTTGATTCTGGTAAAAGAACAATACTGTGACGCCAGAAAATGTCTAACTGCCTTTTCGTTTGTTGTGTTTGTTTATCAATTGGTGGACGTGCGTGTGTACACTGAACCATTCGACAGTTTATGAAAATGTGCCAGGCTGTCTTGGCGTTATTTCCAGTGCCTGTCAACAAAAAACTTGCACACAACTTAGTAGTGGGAATAGGTAGTTTGTATGGGGGTAGTGGCTGGCACAGGGACATGCCGTTACAGGCGGGGTTTTCACCTCTCCAGTGGCAGAGCTCCCGGGGAAGAGCTTTAGTATCTTTCACCACAGCTGACACAGAAATAGATGCAAAATTCTGAATGGTGGGAATGAAGGTGGAGTGAACCATGTAACAATTTAAGAATTAGTCGTGTTGAGATAATTATCACCACGATGTGATGTGGCAGTCGTTTTGTAATCAACGGTCGCATAATTACTGCAGGCAGCGGCACAACGTACGGTGGATTTCAACGACGCGGCAGATCAGAGGCCTTATGCTGCGAAAACTTCAGCCCGTTCGCCCGGGCTGGTCGCACGGTCCCAGAAACTGAAAATCAGTCTTAATCTATTAAATTTCTTAAAATCACATACACGTTATACATCTTACATGTTTTCTCTTGTAGTAGGCTACCTAAAATATGAGCTCATGAAGTGTACACAGTGATAAAATACACGAGATTTTAAGTCGCGAATCGATAGACATTTTCCGAGATCCGCCATCTTAGCATGATATTGGTTTATAGCAAGTTCAGAAAACAAGCCGTGTTGTGAGTGGTTGGCATATCCATATGACCAATTTGGCGGTAAAACACAAAACCGTGGGTTTTGTGACGTCACGAATCCCAGGGTTTTGCGAATTATTCCAAACCGTGGGATTTCTGACGTCAGAAAACCGTGGGTTTTGCAAATAATTGAACAAAACAACTGCAAAACCCAGGGTTATCAGGACAAAACTCACGGTTTTGAAACAAAACCGTGAGTTTTGTGAAAAGATTGGATAACAAAGCAAAACCCTGGGTTTTGTTACAAAACCCAGAGTTTTGTGAGCAAATCCCTGGGTTTTGATACAAAACCTTGGGTTTTCCAAGCAAAACCCACGGTTTGGTCTACAAAACCCTGGGTTTTGTGACAAAACCCAGGGTTTTGTGTCTATTATTCAACACAAATTTAAAATTCTGATATTTGCTCTGTTATCCTTGGTAGTGTACAAAACCCAGGGTTTTGTGACAAAACCCTGGGATTTGCATGCAAAACTCAGGGTATTCTTACAAAACTCACAGTTTTATGTACAAAACCCTGGGTTTTGTACCAAAACTCTGGGTTTTGCTTACAAAACCCAAGGTTTTGGTACAAAACCCAGAGTTTTGTATTACAAAACCGTGGGTTTTGTACACAAAACTCAGGGTTTTGTGAATTATTGAACAGTACAACTTCCATACATGTATGAGTATTTCGAAGCAAACCTTAAAAGAAGTTCCAAAGCAAATTATATCATAGATGTTAACAAGACATTCTTTCCATTGCAGTTCATCAAGCACTTTTTCCATTAACCTTTCAAAACTTGCAGGTGCATTTGGATAAACTGGCCCCCTTAACCATTGCAGCATTAAGCTTGCAAAAATCCATCCAAAACCTCGTGCATCCACCCTTCTTGGCTACCAGAACCAGTGCAGATGGCCATGCACTATCAGTAAGCTTAATGACTCCCATTTAAAAAAGCTTATGACCTTTTTTTTTTCCTAATTAACCTTCTGTGAATAGGCTGACACATTGGAGGATATCTAATTGGTGCTGGAACTTTAGAGTGATCTTATGTTTCACTTGATTTGTCTTGCCAACATCATCTTTGTTATGTGTCAAAATATTGTCATATTCTATTAAAACATTTGCCAGTTGTGGTTTTTCAATCTCATTTAGTTGCATTGAACTTCTTTCCAAACGGTCCTGTTGGTATGCTGGTATTTTATTACCTAACCATTTCTGTGTTCCTACTAATAGCTCTAACCCCTCTGCTTTCTGGATTTCTTCTACAACTTGTGATGTATCTCAGGATGTCCATTCACCTAACGTTGTTCTTTTCCACAACAAAATGTCCTCATTTCAGTAATATCCCACTCGGACAACTGGTGTGATGTCATGTTCATTAGCAACACCAGTAATTGTCAATATATCCTTATTCAGCACAGGGCAGAAATTGGTCTCAAACCAAAACAGTTTCCTCTGCATATACAGTTTTTTCTTATTCTTTTCGGAACAAACAATTCATGTTAAGCAGGGATCTTTATAGTTCTGTCAAATTCTATACTGCAGCACATTGCATCCTTTCCACCTATCACACAAAGGGCCTGCTCTTCTCCTATTTTACAATGCTTGTGTTCCCATGTTGGGTTGGCAATTGTATTTAAAGAAGAAATCTGCTCCCAGAATGCCTTCATATTGCAATGCAGCAACTATTTCATCATACTCATAATGTCTCTCTCTTAATAGTTTATAAGCTTTAATACAGCCCTTAGTTCATTCGGTTCCCATCAACATTACAAAGGACCAAATCAGTTGGTTGCAGTGAAGGCTACTTTCCTCATCGATGCTGCAATACACACCCTCTGAAATCAGAGTAACTGCAGAGCCTGTGTCCAGCAATAACTTGGAACCTTTATTCTTTATCTCTCTGACAAGATAAATACCAATGTCCATATCTCTATTTTCATATCATACTCTACCGTTAATGGCCACAAATACTGAAGAACACTTTTGTTGACCCAGGTCTTTTTTAATTATGAGCAGAAAGATTTCCCCAAGAATTGGAATGGTTTTCCTGAGAACAACCATGAACAATTCTATCAGCATTTGTCATATTAGAAATATCATCCTTGAATGCCCTTTGATCGTCCCATCACTGCCGGGACTAATGAGCAAATGGACAACCGTTTTTGCATGAAAAGGTGTAGCAGCATTGTTCCTGAAAGGTTGATTATGGCCTACTTGGCCACATCAATGGTGTCTTTTTCAATAACTATACACTCCCTTCCTTCTGCAATTCTCTCTCCATGCTTATTGTTGCACATTTAACTTTCCTTCTTTGAATGAATGAGTGACTCATAGTATTCCACTACATTCTCTGCTTCCTCTTATGCCTTACCTTATTTGTAAGTGCACTTTACTTACGTTTCCATTGATACAGCATTCCGGAAGGCATCTGAAGCGGTTGTCCCTGCATTGTAACATCAAAATCAGGGTATGCTCTCATTGTAAGGCTAAAAATATAATATCCAAGAGTGGCTGTGAACTGTCCAGCCTTTTTTTTTATACATTTACAATTTAGCTTTAAGTCGATCGTGTTGTTTATCAGATGCAAACCTTCCAGTAAAATGTGCTCGACGCTTAGCATAATACTGCCTATCTTCTAGAGTAAGACCAGTATAGAACCATCTTATCTGCACTACAAATACTCACTGCAAACATGTGAGCTTTGATGATTTTATCCCACGTACCCAACTGAGCACAAATTTGGAAATGAACTTGGTATTCTTCCCTATCCATGATAACATCAAACCTATAAGGCCTGATATTGAACCGTCTGCTGACTGATTATGTTAAGCTTTCGTAACAGTTAACTGATAATTCATGTACCCTGGCCTGCTGTATTGACAGATGAGTTGACTTCCTAGTTCCAGAGGTGGAATCCAAATTGACAAATGAATCTTGTTCATACCAGTGCTCTTTTGAGGCATCTTCTGTTGGAACAGTGAAATAAATCTCTGCAGTAGCACACATATCTCCCAAATTGCCTATGAGTTGAGGAGTGGTTTGATTTTTATCCAAAGGAAGTTCAAATGTGATTTTGTTTGTCAACTTTTGGTTCCATTATGACAATACTCCTGTTTACTTTTCTTTCCATATAAATGAAAAAACCTAATGGTAATTTTGAAGCAATCCAATCCAATATGAATTCCCGTTTATCAGTGTTTTCCAGTTGCTCAATCCAGAACTGAAAAAAAAAAATCATAAATTATTTGCCTCCAAAATTATGGAATTCTATCCTGAAACCAGGATTGACTCTGTACTATACGTCTTTTGACGAGGGGAGGGGGTGGGGTCAATAATGAACCTCAAAACATGGCTTTTTTTCATTAATTTATTATTGCTATTCTCATATAAGTTCCAATTAAGTACCAGTTGTTGTTCCTAATGTTGTTATTGTTGTTATTTATTCCTGTGGTTGATGTTGTTACTGATTGGTCCTTTGTCTTCATTAATTTATCATAATGTCCAATGTACATTTTATAGTGTACAGCCTTTTCTATTATCGAATAAAAATAGTCCAGAGAAGTCCTGTCTACTTCACTCAATTCAGCTAATGCAATGTTGTGAATATCATGAGCAGTATGATGTAACTGCTAGGTCACTCTATTGCTACATGCATCAAATCATTCCAGTAATAGCTGAACATAATGGTGTGCAAAGCAGATGAGAAAAGTTGGAACAATATCCGGTGACCGGGTTTTTTAAAACCTTCCATTTTGCAACGTGCTAGTGTTTGGAATTCATGTGCCACTTCTGTTGAACCATATGCATTATATCCAAAGATTATTTGTGCAAACACAGGGATTTGCTCCCTTAAGAAACAAGGAAGGACACCAAATCATCTACTGGAGTCATGCATGGATTTTGCCATGAAACGATGTTTTTGTATTGCGTGTCACTTGTTGCCCATACTCGCGGGAAGATGTGACATATCACCCGCTGCACTGGTTAATGATTGCTACCGGCCTATTGCTACTGTTCATTTCCCCTGACAAGATAAATTCTTTTAGTGACATCCTCAATTTTCAGAACATTGCCACCACTGCCACCTCTGTAACTAAACTATCCTCTGATGTTATGAATGAGTGGTTTCAATAGAAATAATTCACTACTTTGGAATTTAACTTGTTTATGGATGACGTTTTGAAGCAACATATCAAAATTTCTGTTACGTACCTACATAATGATATGGAATACAAAATTATGGGTCCAAACCGTGCAAATCAGTTAGTGCTTCAAATCTTTCCACTACAAGTGGCTAGGAATGATTTCTCTTTTAATTTGGAGGAATGCGGAGCAACTTTATTGAGAGTTACACTGTAGAAGTAAAGCTCGGAAATTAATAGAGATTATAAGATCGTTTAAAAATTTAACATCAATAGAAAGTTCTTTACCAGTGACCAGGCCAAATTAAAATTTGATAAGAATAGCAATCCTGGGATTGTGGGAACTAGAAAAGATGTTTATGTAAAGACTCGCCAGAGTTGAGAATGACCAGTCCCCCCTGTGTTGCTCTTGTATAACCTCCTGGCAGGCTTAAAAACTGTTCCTCATTCCTTTTCTATCCACTAAATTCAAAAGAGCATTTTGGTTAATAAACATGTTATCTTTAGAAACTGAAAATATTAATTGAATTTTGAAGAATTTTTACAGAATTTTGCTCTTCACTAATGAAAACATAGACTCCAGGCACTTCTGCACTGTTCTCTACCTTAAAATGGAATTTGTCTACTTACAATAACAGTCTTAAAGAAGACGACCAATAGAACAGAACAGGATTATTGTGACACATGCTTCAGACGTGATCAAAAGGACATGGACCTCTAGAAACGAAATACTGTCCAAAATAAAAAAAGAAGAAAGATTATCCAGAATATTTTGCGGATAATGGTGAACAAATTAAAGACAGATTAACCATTCCAACTAAATTTAACATTTTCTTCACATGTATAGGTCCAAATCTAGTAAGCCAACGTAACACCATACCTATAAATGAATACAAATCTTACTTAAACACAACAAACAATCATACATTTAACTTTCAAGGTCTCGACATTGAAACCAGCATCGGAATCATCAAAATCTGAGAACAAAAACAAGCCAAGGTGTTGATGGTATATCGACAAAACAATTCAAATTCATTCAAGACAATGTAGCAAAACCTCTAGCCCTACTTATAAGTCAGACACTAAAACAAGGTATTTTTCCAGATAAGTCAAAAATCTCAAAAGTAACTCCTATCTATAAAAAAGGAAATGAACATCTGTTTACTAATTATAGATCCATATATATTTTGCCTGCTTTCTCAAAGGTTTTTGAGAAAGTAATATTCAATCAGTTGTACGAATATTTCAGTAGACATAAACTTTTTAAAAAATATTCGATATGGGTTTCGCAAACATCACTCAACTGAGCTTGGCTCTATTGAACTCATTGACAAGATATTACAAGAAGTGGAGAAAGGAAATTTTCCTATGTGTGTATATTTAGACTTGTTTAAGGCGCGTGACACTTTAAAACATCAAATATTGCTTGGAAATTTGAACTATTACGGTGTTAACGGTATAGCACTGAAGATTTTGAGAGTTACTCAACCAACCGTCAACAGTATGTTGAATATGTAACATTTGCTCTGATTCATTATCCATTACAACTGGAGTCCCACAGGGCTCAATCTTAGGCCCTTTATTATTTCTCAATTATGTCAATGACATCGCTTGTGCTAGCACGAGGATTGAACTTATAATGTATGCTGATGATCCCACCTTAAATGCCAGCCTTAACAACTTTAATAATAATACATACACGAATTAATGAGTCTTCAGCGGGTAACTACTCAGAACATGTTTGGAGCCTATACCTGTACATGTCTCTCGGAGTAGCGACTAGTTGTCTAAGCTAAATATTCAGCAAAGACAACCCACACAATTATGAATAAAGACGAACGTGGAAAATGGGGAATTAGCTAAATATCTGAAGTTTTCGGTATAAATGCAGAGGCTCATTATGAATGAGGATGACCTGCCAAAAAAAATATTACTAAATTTGTATAGCACAAATTCAGATAAGAACAATTTGACTTACCCCTGAACCAGTATGTACCCGTTCTAGCTGGATAGCTTATCTAAGTTTAACCACCTACCAATGTATAATTGACGTAGAAACAAACTTAGGCATCATATTCAATCTCAGTGATGGTAAAATAAAGAGTGGCAGCCAGACCACCTGTACAAGCCGAAGGAAAGCCTAACAATGGACTTCAAAAGTATGTGCCCACTAGAACTCTTCTTATAATGTACAATTCTCTACTTTTATCTTACCTGAATTATTCTATCTTGGCATGGGGTTTTTCCCAGGGTCGCATCTTCTTATTGCAAAAACGAGTAATACGTATAATGTGTAATTCATCTTACCTTGCTCATACAGATCCACTTTTCAAACATTTAGGAATTTTAAAATTGCATGACATACTTAAATTAAAAGCCCTCAAATTCTATTACAGGTATAAAAAGATGGAGGTGCCTTACTATTTTCTGAACATATTCCAGGAATACCATGTTACTCATGCTTACAACACTCGCCAAAGAGGAAGGGCCATGATCCCAATACCCACCAAATGAAAAAATAAAAACTGCATTAGACATTATATTTCAAATTTAGTAATAAACACCCCCCATGCATCAAAGATAAAGTATTTACACATTCATACCATGGTTTCTCCACATATGCAAAATCCTTTTTTATAAATAGTTATCAAGAACACTGTACCATACCAAACTGCTACATATGTAATAATTAATGAACGTTTGTTTTACAATTGAGTGTATCTCCATACACATTTTGTTAGCTTGAAGTGCTGTACATATCTAAGTGAATTACCTCAGGTGGCCCCAGCGTTAGCGGATTTGCAATCCTTAGTTGGGATCATCCTGACAGTCTTGATTTTTGTTTCGCATGAGAGCAGTATTTTTCTTGGTACAAATCATACTTGTTTTAACTCTGTATTGTGTATGTCTCGTATTTACTGACTGTCAAATAAATATGTTCTGAGTTCTGAGTTCTGAGTTCTACACCAGAAATGTAAAACACACCGCATGATAACATCTAGCTCCTCACTTCAAAGTCTCCAAACAATAAAGCTCTATTTCGCTGCCAACCCTGATTCAATGTTTTAACGTAATGAGTTCCATTTGTGACATTTGAGCAAATACTGTCAAATTTGAGTAATAGTTTTATGTTCAGTAAATGTGTATTTGGCATGTCAGAGAAGAATGAGAGTCATAAGCATTTAAGTAAAAAGATGTTATCAAATCGTGATTTTTCTTAAACCGATTTTAGGTATAATTAGGCACACTTGTAACTGTCGTCGGGCGCTGCTTGCTTCCGATAGCCCTGCGGGTTTAGTCTGAGAGAATATGAAAGCCGCAAATGTCTGAGAGTGAATTTTTAAACAGAATAATACCAAAAGATAATACTAAGTAACAATACAGGCAAGTCTAAAATCTGTAAAAATATTGTAGCCAAACTTCATAATAATCTTTGGCTATTAACAGCAGAATCTGTGTGGCAAGTCCGAAAAGAAAGTCATTAATATTTAAGTCACGAAACGGCCGTAAAAATATAATTTTTCTTAACCAGATACTAAGTATAATTCGGCAAGCTTGTAAATGTCGTAGACCGCTGCTTGCTACCGATAGCCCCTGGGGGTTTAAACTAACAGAAATATACATACACACAATTATATATATATATATATATATATATATATATATATATATATATATATATATATATATACATATATTTTAAACATGTTTATTTATATTTTATATACATATATATATTTTAAACATGTATTGTGATTTTACTGAACTTTCTAAACTTTAAGTCCTTCTTGCTTCCATGTAAAAACTGGACAAATAGCTGAATTTAGCTATATTTTTGTGCATTAAGGCAGTGCATGTAGCATAAAATATACATTTTTTTATGATTTGTGTTACAGTGGTTAAACTTTTACATTGAATCAAGGAGTCACCACCGAATATTTGGATCAATATCTTGAGAATGTTGAACATTTGCTCCAGGTTTGACCTTGGGGTATGCTGTTCTGTCTGGTTACACACTGTCTGAAAAAAAAAAGATGAAAATTATTGTGTTGTCGAGAAAATTAATTGACATATTAACTATAATAGCAAGTGAAAACTGCAATCACAAAGAAAAGGTACGTGGTATCAACTTATAATACGATGAACCAAAGTTTTTTAACAAGTTTCATCATTTAATGGGTGCACGGTTGGCTGAGCGGTAAGACGCTCGCCTTTCACCTCTGCGACCCGGGTTCGATTCTCGTCCTGGGCAGCATGTGGAAAAAGTTCCTACCACTTTAACCGTGCACGGTGGCTTTCTCCAAGTTCTTCGGTTTCCTCCACTAGGCAAGGTGGGAAGTATACGCCAACATCTGTGCCATGGAGAGTGACTCGATAAGTCAATGCTTGACTTCTTTCACAATCCATGTAAAACAAATGTGTCTATACTTTTTTATTTAATACTTTACAATGGTCTGGCTTGGCATCATCAGATAGCTCACTGAATTGCATCACCTTGTTATTAATCAATGAACTTTAACCTAGAAAATATCATTTTATGCTACCATGTTGACTTATTAGATATTTATCAACATCAAATGAAAATTTCGAAAAGAACACGCACCTTTTTTCTTGTAAAACATTTGCTACAGTTTGGACAAAACCAATCACCACTTGGCCACAGACTACAGTTATAAATCCTTCTATTTTTCATATTAGCATTTTTCAGTCTAAAAAATCAGCATTTTGGTATTTTGAAATTCCGTGAACGGCATTTAAGAGATAAAAATGTCAGAAAAATATGGACGAATTTTTGTCATACAATTCCCAGCTCGTTAATTTGTGATAATTGAAATACGAAACAACACCTGGATGTCAGCTTTATACAGGTGTATGAACTGTGCTCTTGCCAGGGTCACATCTTTGTCCTTCCCCACCATAAAGTTCCCACCTGGCCTGGAAGACAGTGCACCTATATGACCACCAATGAAGCAACTCTGCGATGCAGCAAACCTGACTTAGCTAACTTTATTGAAACAGAAGCTACAGCATGCTGAAAACACAGTTTTTTCACAATTACGGACTATCTCCGTTGGGATGCGCAACCAGCCAATCACAACTGTAGTCTGTAACCTAATAGACTTATCAAAATTTTTAAACTTGTTTAACTGAAGCCACAACTTGTTTTCTGCAAAGGATTTGCATTAACTTTACCAAACTTCAATATTAAAGAAAATATCAACTTTTTTGCAAGCAACCTTTAAATCTGAAAAATCAGTTTTTATGACAAATAAAATAATTAATTAAAATTTTGAGGAAAATTATATAATTGCATCCAATCAATTCTTTTCTGTCCAATATGAATACGATACACAATGGGCTATGATGCAAACCCATAATCACTTGCCTGCACGTCCTGCCCTTACAATGAGAGGTCAAATTACAATGCCCCACCCCTTAATTTTAACCCCAAATTTGAATATATTGCTAAAATTTTATGAATTTTTAGGTGAAATTGGTGATTTTTTTACTATTTATGGATAGATTCGTAACATTTGTCTACAAAAAATATGACATCTATCACTGCTGAGGCATTAATGGCGGATGGGGGGAGTATCAGTTACACCAAGTCAGCATCTAATAGCAGTCATTATGGCAGTATTTTCCTGATATAATCTGAATTATGGCAGACAATGGAACAGTTTCAGTGTTTAAACACTATGAGCCCATCAAAGTGCACAGTTTAAGACCAGTAGGTCACAGATTAGAGTAGCAGTATTCAGCAAATTATGTTTTTTGGTACTAAAATTATGGTATTTTAATGCGCCCTTTGTTTGAACATTAGGAGGGCAGTTGGGTGATCCAGCTTCCACAAACCAATAGTGCTATGCCTTTTTTGCTGCAGTAGACTGTATAAGTTGTGGTTTATTGACATGGTTTCTGGTGTATGTGCACATATTAGACAGAAAATAACAAAAGTTTGTACAGTTACTCCAACATCATAAATGCATATTTGTATTCACAAGTGCTCTAATTTTAAATTTGATTAGCATCCAATTATCAATCCAATTATCAGGCGCAAGTGTTTTCAGGCAAGTGTTTAATGGAAGCTAACTTTTACCCCTTGTTTCACTTTCTGAAACTCTTATAATTATATGTGGTGGTATGTTGAAGTTCAAATGTTTTGCCACCTATGTACACTAGCTTGGTAAAAGTTATAAAATCTGCAGTTCATAAGTGCTGTCATCCATATTCATGGATATTAATTTATTCATTTATGTGAAAATAATATGCTGATGAACTCAACAGCTCAACAAAGTCAGCATGCCTGATTTTAAATGATTTACCCCAGTCAAATGACACACATATATGACAAGCTTTTGTCTACCATAAAAAAATAAATAAATAAAAGGGGGTGGGGTGGGGTGGGGTGGGGTGGGGTGGGGGGTGGGGGAGAAACAAAACCAAAACCAACAAAACAAAGAAATTTACATTTTACCTAAGATTTGTACAGCTCTACTGACAGACAATGCACATTTTTTCTGGTATGCCGAAAATCACTGTGACATGATTTTGTATAAACAGCTCTGCATATGAATGAAGGCTGTAGGCCTACAATGACAATGCCACAAAATTAAAAGTTTGAAACAGAGGGTCACTAAGTTTCATATCAATGGGATTAGCATAATTTATTCATATCATATTAGCATTGTTAATTTCTCATACACACATATGATTACCTGTGTGGTACCTGTGAGGTATCGCTAAATACAAAGGGCTATGGAAGCTATCTATTTACCAAGCAGTCAGCAAAGGAGGCATAGCCTGTGCACTTGTTAAATGTCTTGCAGCGAATCCTGTTATTATTTATGCAGTGTGGTTCCACTGATAGGTGCAACATATCTATGCACAATGATTTGTGACATAAATGTGATACTTCATGAATTTTTAGAAAATTGAGACTGTTAAACTTGATATTCACAGCCGATCTGTGGGTGTAAAACTTCTTTTCTCCTTTCATAAGCTGGCCTGAGGTACACAATACCATAGCCCGAACCAATTTGCCTTGTGATCTACAGTCCCAGGACCATATCTTGCATGCTCCATCCATGTAAAAGTTGTTAGGATCACGCAAAATTGTCCAGGCAGCTGTCAAAAAGTGCTGACTTCCCATTTTTAACTTGCTTGATGGACGATAATAGAATAACAACATGACCATGTGAGTCCCAATACATACAGAGTAAGCCCTAATAGGCCACAGACTATAGTTATAAATCCTTCTATTTTTCATATTAGCATTTTTCAGTCTAAAAAATCAGCATTTTGGTATTTTGAAATTCCGTGAACGGCATTTAAGAGATAAAAATGTCAGAAAAATATGGACGAATTTTTGTCATACAATTCCCAGCTCGTTAATTTGTGATAATTGAAATACGAAACAACACCTGGATGTCAGCTTTATACAGGTGTATGAACTGTGCTCTTGCCAGGGTCACATCTTTGTCCTTCCCCACCATAAAGTTCCCACCTGGCCTGGAAGACAGTGCACCTATATGACCACCAATGAAGCAACTCTGCGATGCAGCAAACCTGACTTAGCTAACTTTATTGAAACAGAAGCTACAGCATGCTGAAAACACAGTTTTTTCACAATTACGGACTATCTCCGTTGGGATGCGCAACCAGCCAATCACAACTGTAGTCTGTAACCTAATAGACTTATCAAAATTTTTAAACTTGTTTAACTGAAGCCACAACTTGTTTTCTGCAAAGGATTTGCATTAACTTTACCAAACTTCAATATTAAAGAAAATATCAACTTTTTGGAAGCAACCTTTAAATCTGAAAAATCAGTTTTTATGACAAATAAAATAATTAATTAAAATTTTGAGGAAAATTATATAATTGCATCCAATCAATTCTTTTCTGTCCAATATGAATACGATACACAATGGGCTATGATGCAAACCCATAATCACTTGCCTGCACGTCCTGCCCTTACAATGAGAGGTCAAATTACAATGCCCCACCCCTTAATTTTAACCCCAAATTTGAATATATTGCTAAAATTTTATGAATTTTTAGGTGAAATTGGTGATTTTTTTACTATTTATGGATAGATTCGTAACATTTGTCTACAAAAAATATGACATCTATCACTGCTGAGGCATTAATGGCGGATGGGGGGAGTATCAGTTACACCAAGTCAGCATCTAATAGCAGTCATTATGGCAGTATTTTCCTGATATAATCTGAATTATGGCAGACAATGGAACAGTTTCAGTGTTTAAACACTATGAGCCCATCAAAGTGCACAGTTTAAGACCAGTAGGTCACAGATTAGAGTAGCAGTATTCAGCAAATTATGTTTTTTGGTACTAAAATTATGGTATTTTAATGCGCCCTTTGTTTGAACATTAGGAGGGCAGTTGGGTGATCCAGCTTCCACAAACCAATAGTGCTATGCCTTTTTTGCTGCAGTAGACTGTATAAGTTGTGGTTTATTGACATGGTTTCTGGTGTATGTGCACATATTAGACAGAAAATAACAAAAGTTTGTACAGTTACTCCAACATCATAAATGCATATTTGTATTCACAAGTGCTCTAATTTTAAATTTGATTAGCATCCAATTATCAATCCAATTATCAGGCGCAAGTGTTTTCAGGCAAGTGTTTAATGGAAGCTAACTTTTACCCCTTGTTTCACTTTCTGAAACTCTTATAATTATATGTGGTGGTATGTTGAAGTTCAAATGTTTTGCCACCTATGTACACTAGCTTGGTAAAAGTTATAAAATCTGCAGTTCATAAGTGCTGTCATCCATATTCATGGATATTAATTTATTCATTTATGTGAAAATAATATGCTGATGAACTCAACAGCTCAACAAAGTCAGCATGCCTGATTTTAAATGATTTACCCCAGTCAAATGACACACATATATGACAAGCTTTTGTCTACCAAAAAAAAATAAATAAATAAAAGGGGGTGGGGTGGGGTGGGGTGGGGTGGGGGGGGTGGGGGAGAAACAAAACCAAAACCAACAAACAAAGAAATTTACATTTTACCTAAGATTTGTACAGCTCTACAGACAGACAATGCACATTTTTTCTGGTATGCCGAAAATCACTGTGACATGATTTTGTATAAACAGCTCTGCATATGAATGAAGGCTGTAGGCCTACAATGACAATGCCACAAAATTAAAAGTTTGAAACAGAGGGTCACTAAGTTTCATATCAATGGGATTAGCATAATTTATTCATATCATATTAGCATTGTTAATTTCTCATACACACATATGATTACCTGTGTGGTACCTGTGAGGTATCGCTAAATACAAAGGGCTATGGAAGCTATCTATTTACCAAGCAGTCAGCAAAGGAGGCATAGCCTGTGCACTTGTTAAATGTCTTGCAGCGAATCCTGTTATTATTTATGCAGTGTGGTTCCACTGATAGGTGCAACATATCTATGCACAATGATTTGTGACATAAATGTGATACTTCATGAATTTTTAGAAAATTGAGACTGTTAAACTTGATATTCACAGCCGATCTGTGGGTGTAAAACTTCTTTTCTCCTTTCATAAGCTGGCCTGAGGTACACAATACCATAGCCCGAACCAATTTGCCTTGTGATCTACAGTCCCAGGACCATATCTTGCATGCTCCATCCATGTAAAAGTTGTTAGGATCACGCAAAATTGTCCAGGCAGCTGTCAAAAAGTGCTGACTTCCCATTTTTAACTTGCTTGATGGACGATAATAGAATAACAACATGACCATGTGAGTCCCAATACATACAGAGTAAGCCCTAATAGGCCACAGACTACAGTTATAAATCCTTCTATTTTTCATATTAGCATTTTTCAGTCTAAAAAATCAGCATTTTGGTATTTTGAAATTCCGTGAACGGCATTTAAGAGATAAAAATGTCAGAAAAATATGGACGAATTTTTGTCATACAATTCCCAGCTCGTTAATTTGTGATAATTGAAATACGAAACAACACCTGGATGTCAGCTTTATACAGGTGTATGAACTGTGCTCTTGCCAGGGTCACATCTTTGTCCTTCCCCACCATAAAGTTCCCACCTGGCCTGGAAGACAGTGCACCTATATGACCACCAATGAAGCAACTCTGCGATGCAGCAAACCTGACTTAGCTAACTTTATTGAAACAGAAGCTACAGCATGCTGAAAACACAGTATTTTCACAATTACGGACTATCTCCGTTGGGATGCGCAACCAGCCAATCACAACTGTAGTCTGTAACCACTTGGAATTATTGCAGCCGACAAACCAACACAAGTTTAATGATGCCATTTCACCGAAAATGTAATCCCATCACACCCTATTATTTCATCAGTTGACGGACTACCACAAATACAATATCGTCTATCATCAGAGTCCATGTCCTGGTCATTGCCGTTCTCACAAAATACCGCACCTTTCAAATAAACATCTCTTATGACATCAAAATCTTGCGTCCATCTTGTTGCACACGCAGGTATTAGGGATTGTGGGTAAAATGGCATACGATACTCTCCCATCGTGCACAAGCAACTCTGGCGATTGTGTATTCGCGCGCAAGCTATCCGTTTTTTTCGGGAAATGATCCTATTACGTGAGGTGCGAATGAAGCCACAAATGTCGACAGCGGCAAACACCATACATGAATGGGCCAGTCTGCGTTCTCTCTCCATTGTGCGGCAGCTCTCTGAAGAGGTTGAGCAAATTCTTCTCTCCTTTCATCATCACAGAACAAAGTCATGAAGTGTCTTTTGTTAGGACTACGGTTTGGATATGGTAATGACACTGTCTAATTTCCATATATTTACATGAATTATCTTTGTAGGCATCTAAACAGCAGCAGACGGCCATCTTTACAAGTCATTTGTACATAAGATAAAGAAATTTAATACTTGAATCATCTTGCAAAGTGCAGCCTCCGTTGATCCAAAAATATACTAGCATGAACACGATTTGGAGAAAGCAATACACAGGAGAATCATTTCAATCAGATACAAACCCTGGTTTAAAAACAAAAAACAAAAAACAAAAAAAAAAAACACACACACATTAAAGTAACACCTATGTCTGTTACGATATAAAAAGTCATCATTAAGTGAGCCTTGGCTTTCAAAATTAGAAGTGTTTAAATTGTGTGAGTTTTTTCTTTTGTTTTTTACTTTTTCTTAGATCTGCGACATTGTACTACCACACATACCTAGAACCAGGTCTACTCAGTATACCGAAACTAATTGTTTCAGTCATTACTACTATAAGACACGAGTATTCAAACTTGCGTATGTTAATGATTGATGATCATCCAGCAGCTTGAAGATTTAATGCTATCCCATATGTCTTGACCAGTAATCTGGAGCGGTATATAAAGTTACTGTAGTTTATAATGTGTTGGTATCAGAACAATGTATCACAGTTATTTGACTCCGTCTTTCTGGCAGATTAATAACGGATACCTTTGAATTCTCTGGTCTGGCATACAAGACTGCAGGCAGTTACGGTTTGAGATGAAACGTTCACACTTCTACGAATGGCTTACCAAAACAAGTCGAAAACAGGGTAGCAAAACGTAATTCGAAGGTAATACTAAAGTTTTTAAGACGCGAATTGGGTCACAGGAAAATGAACTTACTTCATTCGGCATATTTGCATCCATATGTGATTTTCGTATGTAAATGAAAACATATCACTGCAAAATATGCACAACATAAGTGTCTTTTTTTTTTTAAATTTAAGGGGAAGGTAAATAAAAGTAGACGGAAATTTAAATCGATTGAACAGTGGCGCCTGAACGAGCCAAGCCGTGAGCTGCCTGGGGAATATAAACAATATAAGCAGTATTATGTTCATGGGAAAAGTTGACCCTTGTTTCCGCCTGGAAAAATGTTACACACCGGCAATAATGATGGCTGAAGAATTATGCTATACCGGTAAATTGTGAAAGCCGACTATCTTCTTATTTAGAATAGCTACAATAAATAATGACAAGATTTAATCTGTAATGGGGGATATATATATATATATATATATATATATATATATATATATATATATATATATATATATATATATATATATATATATATATGTATATATATATATATATATATATATATATATATATATATATATATATATATATATGTGTGTGTGTGTGTGTAATGTGTAATGGTTCCGAACAATTGTCGGCGCTGACGTCACTAAATTGTATGAAGACTTCCTCAAAAGTATTGCTAAAAGACATTTGTAAGTGATCACTTGGAAAGAGTGATCACAAAGCTTGGCTCTCAAGTTAAGAGGATGCTGAATTAAATACAGCAATAAAACGCTATAAGTTGGTAGTACATCAAAAGTTTACCGGCTGATAGCCCAACACTTCATGACCCAACCGCAAAGTGCCATCTCGGTGCAACTGTGCGTTGGAGGGTAACGAGGAAAACAAACCACCCCTTTGATAAAACATAGCTTTTTCATGCCCTGATGTTCACTTTGATATTGTATACTCAGCTATCGCAAAGAATGACATCAGCGGCAGTAGACATGCCAAGTCACTGTCCCGCCCTCTGTAATTTCTAGCGGTTTGTCACTCGCTGGCTGGTTGGAAGGTGGCCTGCTCATCAAAACAACATGGAAGCTTTCCAAATGTCAACTTGTGGCAAGCCTTTATTGACGGCTTTCTTTGGATTCACCGTATCGAATGATGGCAAACATTCCATGATTAAAAAAAAAAAAATAGAAAAAGACGAAAAATACAAACAGGTGAAAGTCTGTATAACGAATTTAAAGGGATATATATATATATTAAATATGCTATATTGATCGTCTGTAATATTGAACCTTGCATTTTAGTATTTGTTTACTTTTTCAGAAACATAATAGAGTCTGTCAAATTGAAATGTCCACGTACTTGGTGGCAGTTAAATCAACTCTCTGTCGTACGTGCAGGGAATCAAACGAAAACGTTAGTAAACCAGTGCATATCTTTATGAATGGATCAAGGCGTTTTGGTTTCTAGCTCCCGGTGTCTTAATCTATCTATTTTTTAAGTAGAGGTCAATTACTTTTATATACAGTCTTGTCTTGTCAGTTTCGTAAATATAAATACGTGTTTATTATATGTATATTGATTAAAGGTTACTGTAGAGCTATCCAGGTAAATAGATTTCTTTACAATACAAAGTCAGAAAATGTGGAGTTGCCTGAATAAATAGTGATATATCTTTAGACACATAGGGCTAGTTTATTGCTTGTTATCCCAGGAGAGTCTCCAAACCAGTTATCATGAAAACTGCCCCGTTGTATCCTATTCAAGGCATTTTTCATACATTTGCTGACAAATTGGAATGCACTTAATCCTATAACTACCATGCAAGAGTGCCACCCTCGCTAATCATAAGATATCCACTGATTTTATTGTAGTGTTATACATATATATATATATATATATATATATATATATATATATATATATATATATATATATATATATATATATATATATATATATATATATATATATATGTTATACATATATATACATATATATGTATATATGTATACATATACATATATCAGAACAAGGGTAGAAACAATGCTATATAGTTAAACTAGTAGAGAACACACACGCGTCTTTACAGTCTTTACAACGAATTAATTATTAGACATAATAATATGATAGGTCAGTTTAGTTTCCTAAAAGATACATATTGAAGCGATTTCCGTGTTTAGAGTTTCCTTACAAGCCATGCCCCGATTTTCTCGCGAGTGAAACCCTGCCATCCAATTGTGCATCGAAGAGTTAAGAATAGCATGGTTTGTAAAGAGGCTTCGAATGCCTGAATGCACCAATCGGGCACACAAATACAGTCCAAGTTTTGTAAGCTTCTACAGGTTACAATGGACATGAATTCACTTCTAATATTATATGGAATCTCATAAAGGCCAGCGAAACAAATAAGGCATTGAAAATTAACAATTGATATTGTACTATTTTCTGTTTTTCTTTCTTTTTTTTGCTCTTTTCTCCCTCTCTCTCTCTGTATATATATATATATATATATATATATATATATATATATATATATATATATATTTACATTCCCCTGTCGGTCTGTTTGCTTTAGGAAATACCGTACATCACAACAGTCGAATCGAATAATTACTGCTGGTGCTCAATATGTATGTACTTGTGTGCGAGCACATTTCTACATGGCGAAATAGTATAGAACTGTTTATGTTCCAAGACAAATTCCACGCCGAATGAATAGTAGCCATCAGTGGTGTTTCATTGTTGCTTGATTTACGTTGAATCAACTTTGGATCATCGTTGCTTGAAGTCACAACAACAATTCAACCAAAGTTTAATGGTGACCCAACATTACGTGAATATTGGGTTTATTAATGGTGGTCTAGTCACATCAATTTCATTCTCTAGTCAAGTAGCAAATAATGTACATATAGCTCATGCTTGTATGGCCATTTTTACTGATGGCACGACATCAACGGGAGTAGACGATGATCAGGTATGTAAATGCCATTACATTCGTCAATCAGAACTTCTGTGCTAAATGATTAGCATTCTTAATGGTATAACTAATGTGAAGAAACATACCATATCCGGAATACAGCACTTTTCAATTAAACTGTATTTAAGTTAAACATATTCTGCTGACGTTGCTTCAAAATAATGTCATAGTTACTGTGCTGCAGTATACTTCCGAGTATGGTAGTACAATTCATGTTCGCTCTAATTTATTGATTTCTGAACATACGGTGTTAATGAATAATGGCAAGAGTGACCATCATTCACATCCATTTCCTTTCAATCTAAAAGGAGAATATTTTTAGCCCAACTGACTTCTGTCAGCTGAGGGCATGCGACGAGTTGTACGTCTTTGTTCACAAATGTGTTTTTGGCTGCTGCCCAAAACCCAGTATACGACAAAATCGACTGACAAAATGTTAGGATCGCAAAGTAGTATCCAAGCAAATAGTTGATTGCATGAATAATTCGCTGGACTTCGTCCTTTCGTGATTTCGTATATATATATATATATATATATATATATATATATATATATATATATATATATATATATATATATATATATAATGTATATGTATGTAAGTATGTATGTATGTATGTATGTATGTATGTCTCCAACTACTAGTAGGCTAGTATCTTTGAAACGCAATGGAATACTTCTCGCTGCCCACAGACCTCAATGTCTTCAGCATATGGAGATGCTTTTTTACATATACAGCATTATATCGATTCTTGTACGTGTTTAAATTTTCGCGTTCTCCTGGCGAAAAACCGCTTGCTAGATATGGTGTGGCCGTTATATCCTGATTTTTATGAAGTTTTGAAACTATGTAATGATTGATTAGAATATATGCCTGTACGATTAGTGTAGAGTGGTAGATGTAAATGCACGTGTACGTAATTGTTTGTAAAAATATTCATCTGCTTATTTATTAATTCAATCTTGTCGCCAGTAACCTACGTGTCTCGTCGTGGTACAAAGCTTGGCACTTGCCACGATGACACCATACTCTACTTTTGAAGTTTTCAATATATTTATCTTGTGGTTGGCTGGAAGGGACCAAACTATTCTAATGGTTTTATACGATGTCATAGCTGTTCGTATATTAGGTCCTCCATATATGCCTTGTGTAGCTTTCAATGACAAATTTAGCACTTTAGGGGGGACTGGACTGCCGACACCTGCACATTTTTTTTTAACAATGAGTGACTTTAATTCTGAAATAAGTAGTGGTGAGATCAAACCCTAAAAGCATCACAATGTCTTTCATTGATAATTATGTTCTTATGAGTACTTCATTTGCTAGAAATTGCATGTCGAGAAGCCACACTAGATCCAGGGCAACAGCAGTTAATCAACATACCACCCTAGCTGAGTGGCAAAGCATCAGAGGATTCTAAAGTGAATAAGAACCTTTAAACAACACAAATTACTTCGCATACCTGTGTAGTGCTGGACTGGAAACTAACTTAATATAGCATTTTTTCTCCAAGCTCAGATACTGTAATCCTGACGCACATAAAAACTTAAGTACAGGAGGCCCTCAGGAGGTACATGTATTCACTACAAGGAGTTCCGTCCTCAAATGCACACCTTGCCTTGTACACAGTCAGCCAGGTCACTTACAGTGGCAATTGTTCACACCTATCGTGTATTTGTGTATATTAGTCAATCATGGGGTAAATAAAAGCACTCTCTGTTCACAACACCTGTAAGGCAAACGTTGCATATAGTATTTGTCAAATACGTTTCAATAACAAAATCGCAACCAAGTCACCAATGATGATTGGAAATGTTTATTAGACAGAGCGCCAATATAAATTGTGCCTGCAGGAGCCCGTGCAAGTTATACCTCCGTTTCATAGGTATGCATATTCACTTACTGACACAGGCAATGAATATCAGATAGGTAAACAAGGGAAGCACATCTTTACGAAATAATAACTAAATCTGCTAAACATTTTACTTTCTGTGAAGCCAATCACAGCTTCAAAGAAATTAAACAGGTTTGAGCAACTGTATCAACCGTGCTCATACAGTAACAGCATCTGAAGGTTGAGTAATCAGAAACAGCAGCAGATTGCCAAATTTTGCAAGAATGTGTTCCAAAAGTGCCCCTCCCTACAGAACACCAGGAATTCTATTTCTCTGATGGTAAAAAACCCCCGCCGAATTCAACTGCATCAGAAATACAATACTATTTTGACAAAAAATGCCAAAATCAACTGCCACGTGTTTGATACGAAATGATGTAATACATCAGCTGGTTTGAGACAGGTGTCAACTTATAGAGGTCAAAAGGGAGTAAGAGTCTACATAAAGCTATATATGCATGTATTTGCACAAAAAATCCCCATATTTCCAATAATAAAATATATTTGTATTAGTCTTATACGGATATGAGAAGTTCGCCACCAATCACGGCTCTTGTTTTCCCAAGTTTCAATTTGGACATTGCCGAATGTCCAAACTTGAAGCCGCTATGTTTTAATGATGCATATCGGATATCATTACTTAAGTATCCAGTTGTGCCTTTGCTTAACTAAATGGTATAACAAATTGTCTTCTTCAAAATGTCAAAGCCCCTGTCCGCAACGCTTAACAGCAGCGGTATTGTACATTGAGGCCTCTGCGCTGTGAAAATGTAAATGGGAATTTCCAAACAGTCTATGGAGCTGAACACATAAAAAGGTCAACCTTCTTCATTTAATATTACTTAAATCACTCGTGTTGGCTTGTGATTCTTACAGAGTGCTGGGGGATGTACTGCATTGTGAGTGATGCGTCACCTGTGTGCGGAAAAATGCATTCCACTCTCATGGTTGTTCATTAAAAGTAGTGCCACTGGACAGTGCTTGTTAAAACTAAGTGTACTCCAGCCTGAATGCACAATGTTAACATGGAAAACTCTATGACATTTGTTTTTGTAGGAATTGGTGTATCGTCCTTGGTGTGAAGCAGAAAAACAAACATTTCATGAGACAAAGGTTCAATATTCTTTTTTACCCAATACTAAGATCACATTTGGCTCAGTGAGACAACATATAGCGTGAGATGCCACATAAAAACCAATGGACGTTCATCAATACGATTACGTTTTAATAAAACGTACATACGCTCATCACACATTTATGATAAACCAGTAATACAGACGTGACATATTGTATTTCACAATACCATTTTCAGGATCATTTAAGCCAAAGTTTTAGGAGAAGAAAAATATTGAAAGATACTGAATTTTGTTGTGATAAACGTGTCAAAATAGCCATATTTCCAGTAAATTTTGTGGACAGTTCTTGATGAAGAGGGGCATTTGGAATTTCTAATAAAAAATCACAGGGTTATGATTGGTCGTGCTAAAAATGAGGGCACGTTTTTACTGTAAACACACGTATTCACTTATATCACTAAGCCACAATAATATATATATATATATATATATATATATATATATATATATATATATATATATATATATATATATATATATCAACGTGTGGTCAACATATGTTTATCTTTATTATACTTCAATTTTATTTTTATACTTTGGTATGGGTTTTGACATCATTGCTTGTGATACTGCCATTTTCACTTTTTCTGTCTACCACATACGTGTCAGTCGTCATATATTATAGAATATCCTCATACGATAGTTTCAATCATTGGTACAAATTTGTCATCGCATCAACAGTATCTATGCCACGTTTGACCTGCGGAAATACACCAATAGTTCCATAGGCAATGTAAGCTCTGAACACAAACGCCAAAGTCCTTTATAATGAATCTAGAACAAATTGTATCAAAGCATGTAGATGTTAAAGCAAACTGCTAGATTACAACGAATATTTGATATCACTTATTGTTCTACATTTGACAGTGGATATTGTTTAATATATTTGAATATACTTGCAAAATAAGACACTCGTGACAAATTTCCGAGCAACCAAATATTCACATTTTACCTAAAATGTATTTAATTTTAAAAGGTTAAATGAAGAATCATTCTGCATGTTAATTCATAACTCTAATAAGACTGCCAAATAGCTCAAGAAGCTTTAAACTCTACTACCGTAAAAAGAACTTCATGGACAAATTATTGTATTTTTTCGAAGGAAGGATAGCAGAAAGGAGAGATGATCTGAAATGTTTTCACACAGAGGTTTTAATTAATCAGTTAATGAAAGCATATGATTTATTGTGTGTTTACGTCATAAATCATGATGTTTCAGTGGCCATTGTTTTTAAATGAGTGACCAAAACGTTTGAAATGTAATTTAGACTAAAAAAGACTGTTTCAACTGAAGAAAACTTGACTAGCACCCGAAACAAATTGTAGTATTGGGTTTGTTTCTGCGTCCCAACTATGCATGAAATGCTGTATGAGAAATCTAGTAAAGTGCACACAAATAATTTGTCTGTGTTTTACATTTATCCAGTAATTATAGCTGTATCATCCAGAAGAGGTGGAAGATACAGACTGGGTGATAACCCTGTCCATATCACCACAGTGCAAAGGTCAATCCGTATCACCACAGTGCAAAGGTCACTGAGAACTACTTTCCTTCTAAATTCTTGTAGTAAGCGCACGTCAAGCATGCAGTTTTCAAATGACCCAATTACTGGATCCTGCGTTACAGTTATTCATACGCAAAACTATGCAAAGCCTTGTTTGATGAAATAAACGTTGAAACTGTTTTTAATTGTCTTTTTTTTGTATTTAACGATGAAAATATAATTACAGCTATAATTACTGGATAAAAGTAAAACCAGCCACGTGGAGGAGACTCGTCAGCAGACTGGCCTCGTTCCCGCGGCGGATCACTCCTCGTGCAAGCACTCGGAGTGATCCGCCGCGGGAACGAGGCCAGTCTGCTGACTCGTCTCCGCCACTTGGCTGGTTTTACTATTGTATCATCTGAGCCTGCTGACTTATGTCACGACCGAAAACAATGTTCAACATGCCATGAAGAGTTCTTGTAATGTTACATTTGTGTATATGCTACAACGGATTGTTACATACTAAGCAGTTATTTTAATGTTTCGAAGAGTGTTACAAATGTTACTTTGTCAGGTCGATACGATCCTAGTATTTACTAAATGTCAGTCTATATGTCGCATTTAGAAGACGCATGGATTAACTGCCTCCATATATATATATATATATATATATATATATATATATATATATATATATATATATATATATATATATATATATATGGAGGCAGATAATCCATGCATATACATATATATATATATATATATATATATAGTGAGAGAGAAAGAGAGAGAGAGAGGGCTGCACTTGCTTTGGTAAGTAGGTAAGTACTATGAATACATATCGAGCCTTCCGGACCTTCTTCGTGAAATGAATTTAATATATTTCATATTTATTTGTGTATTTGCAAGCTTAGTTCACAGTTTCCAATTTATGAGGATATGCATCAAGATAAATACTGTCATTATTCGTGAGACAGGTGACACTGAATATGCTGCACTTGCTACTGTCGGTTTTGCACCTTTAGTCGGTTTTATTCCATCCGTGGCCTTTGCATTGACTGACTTTGTTGTATAGTCGGATTCGTTGTTTTGGCTTCCTTTTGTGGATTGAGGCAGCCATGGTAACGTTGGAGTGGAAGTCGTTGGTATGACTGTTGTCGTTGGGATAGATGTTGTTGTTGCTACCTGCAATATGGAAATTACTCAGTAAGAAACGTAAATGCATGGTGGTTATATATAATATTATCGAATAATATTGACACCAATTTACAAATTTTCCAATATAATGTTCTGTTCACACGTTTGATGAAAAATGAAAGTGTCGATTATTATTCGTAATTATCTAACTAAACAGAGTAACAGTTGGCTTTAATTCGTATAACATATACGGGTAATAGGCTCCGAAACATGTTGAGTAGTTACCCGCTGAAGACCCTCTAATTTATTTGGGCTGATACAACCTATGTCAAGATTTTACAGGGGAACATGTGCAATATGGACAATAGTTATTCCATATATATATATAGGTTAGACAAGGACAGATTAGCTTATGGAGAGTAAAGAGTTCGGACTGCAGAATAGGATAATGACTACTGGTAAGTGGTTATAGGCAAAAAGACACAAATACAATATTTTATTATTAACTGACAGTCAATAAGCATTTTAGAGGCAAAAACGAATCCGTTTTTATAATTTGAAAGGCTGGCTTGTATTAAAACTATCAGTATTATTTAACATTACCCGGTTACATTTTGTGCCACATTGTGTGGTAAATAGATAACTGGTCAAAGGTTGACTAGACTTACGTAGTATTTCATATCCAAAAGATCTACAATGGTATGTCCCCTGATATTATGTTTCTGAATCTGTGTAAAAGATGAGGGGTCGGATGTGCCCATGGCCCACAACAGTTTCATGTCGCCTTGCTGCAAAGTACAGAGTAACAAGGTACATGTATGATCACTTTATGTCACTGTGTTCATAGTTCAGTTTATTCATGGGATGGCACTAAACCGTGAAAATAAAACAGTAATGAAATGGCACTACAACATAGGCTTGAAAGGAACAGTGCTCGGATGGTGAAGTTAAAACTTGCGTGCAATGTCTCAAATGCAAAAAGCGTGAAAACGTGTACGAATAAAAATAATTGCGTGTACAGTACGTTAATAATAGATCATGATCAACTCTGGTCTGTGAATTTTGGTATTTACCTGTCGCTGCTTCAAGCACCTTCATTTATATATGAGCTGTATTTGTCATCGCGTCGGTCTGTAATGGTGTTATCTAGTGCTACAACATTTATCATCTGATACATGACCAACATGACTCCAATGCCTTTATGATGGCAATTTGAAATGGCAGAGCTCTTTGCCTGGAAGGACTACAAAATACAACGGATTGACATCTATGGGGGGCGATGATATGTGCGGGCCTGCTTCCCGTAAAACGACCTGCTTCACAGGCAAGAAGATCGGCAATATCATTAGAAGAAGTCTAGAGACGTCATGGTGTAGATTTATTTACCAACCACAGCAGTTTCTTAAGTGACCTGGTTTTTTATCTTTAACCGCATAATGACATAAACAAAGTTTTTGAGCTAATGCATTTTACTCTGTGCCTTTTGTCCGTGGGAAGCTCAGTTTCAATGAGTCAACTGAGATGCACGTCTCACCACAAAAGTGCTATCATGTTGATCATTATTATTATTTTCCCTGTAGCGTTATTTTCCTGGATCACTAATTACTGTAAAAAGGAATACACATCGCTGGACTATAGTTTTAAACTTTGTGAACTTAATTTTCATGGCGTAGTTTAGAGAGACAGACAGACAAACACAGAGAAACAGATAGAGAGAGGGAGAGGTGTTTTGCATGATTTCACATGGACTTTTTGTGTTGTTGCACATTGGTGCTGCAATAGTCCGCCACTACGATGAAAATATATTCGAAGCATGTATTAAGACAATAAGGTATTACAATGTCCTATCAAATACATACTTTTTACATTATTCTCAGAAATCAAGGAACAAAGAAAACGCTGTGACATTTTAGTTCTTTAGCAAGCAATCAGCAATTTTGCAAATAATGGTTATCATTGACACGAGCCTATGTCAACAATAAAAGATGTCGCAATCATGTCTAAAAATGGAACTGCTGCTTTTATGTGCATCTTTAATGATGTCAAGAGTTGCGGTATTGAACCAGGAGAGTTTCCAATTTTCATGCTTTTAAAAATACAATAGTCTTTCCCGCACACATGGCTTTTATATGTAGATCTGTGCAGGCTTATGCATGATGCAGTATAATGTTAATGGAATGGACCCATTCGCACAAGGTATTCTGCTCATCTAGTACGGTATATCTTCCCTAATTTTACTTTTCTTCTCTCCGGACGATATATTTTGGTTTGATACTGTCTTTTCATGGATATTAGAATACAGATTAATCAAAATACCCCATCCTTGTGGTCCACCGTTTTTCTATATGGCAATATGACTTTGCCCACTACACAGGAATGCGTTTGACTTTCTGTTTCGAAGTGAATTCTAGAGTAAACTAAACTATAACCCATGCTAAAATGGATTCATGTTCGTTGAAGTAAACATATACGTACGCATAATGCTTAACATATTTTCAAATGCAATTGTGTAACGTGTAATTTTAGGCTAGCTTAAAAAAACAAATAGAACTAAGCTATACTTAACTAAAACTATATTTCATCCGTTTACACTAGTAATGCACATGGGGCTCTCTTATCACTCAAATGCTGCAAAACCAGATCGGTACTGATTCTGTACTAGAATACACCGACACACACACACACACATATATATATATACATATATATATATATATATACATATATATATATATATATATATATATATATATATATATATATATATATATATATATATATATGTGTGTGTCTGTGTCTGTGTCTGTGTCTGTGTCTGTGTCTGTGTCTGTGTGTGTGTGTGTGTGAGAGGAATTAAACAACAAGAACAGCAATATCGTGTATAAAAGACGCATGGTATTTACCAATAATACGCAGCAATACAATTATATTACTAGTGGCAATGGGGGTGGCAGTGATGAGAGTCCAGTTTACAAGCACCAGCAAGGCATCTCATTAACTCTTCACCAGACGAAAAATAACCAAGGGAGTTCCATATTTTATATGTACACAGTCGTGATAAACGAACTTTAAATTTGTGTCTCCGTAATTGTAATTAAGCTTAGCTTTCAGCAAAATAATACGCTATTTTTTTTCATTTTGCTCTGAATTTAAAGTTTGCTTATTATGTTTAAATGGATTATATATATATATATATAATAGCAAATCCTGCATGGTTATTGTGATTTCTGTTTTGTCAGATAAGTGTCTGTAATTTCAAGCAAACAATTATTCCAGCCTGGCGACCTATTAACCTATTATGGGATGCAGTACATCTGAGATATATCCAGGTTATACGAATAAAGCTGGATGCTTTTTTAACGGAAATGTCAAATTTTCCTGCTTGTTTGAACTTTGTGTCCTTTTTCCTTGTTTCCCCATAAAGTATCAACAACGAAAGGACGAGAAGGCTTCATTACATATTAAATATAAGAGTAACCAGTATGAGCGCGAGTACTTTCTGGTTGCCATTGGATTTCGGTGTTTGTGATTTTCAGAATATATTCTTTTCCAAACCTATCTTACTTTATCAATGAATCATGAACCAAAACACAAATATTCTGTCTTTTCGTAAATAATGAAAAGAAACTTTATTAAATTCCCTCACGCTTACCTCTATTATGCGATCCTGTTCTTGTTCGCCCGTGTCCAGCTTCCTCCTGCATTTGATCATGGTCATGTCTGAGTTCTCTGTGGCGGCCAGTAGTTCCCAGTCCTGTTGTGTGTCTATAGTCGGTATGGCATAAGAAGGTGCCCACATATCCTGTGAAAAACAGTTAACGACGTTGCGGTTGGCTTATTTTTAGTTATTTACATTTCTGAAGTTACAAGTTTGCCTTATTGTACTTGTATCCTGGTTGCGAAGGCTTATATTTTGAATACATTTTCTTGACTTAATTGCTAATGACTTTCATTCTTTCCTGACATGCCTAAAAAATGTTACTTATCGAGAACAGCTATACCAATTTAAGTGACATTCAACTAATCCATACATTTTTTTCTTGAGTTTGGCTCTAGTGTGTTACTTAAGTCACCACAAGCTTGCCTTAGACCCCCCTGTTGTTGCAGTGATACAAACGTGTGGATGCTCGTAGTGTTTGTTACATTTACATCGATTGATCACGCACTCATCTGGAACTCCCCTGAAGGTAAAATTTCTGCAAAGTGGAGTATGATATTGTAGACACTAACCTGGAATGGCTTTTTTTGTTATGGCTAATGTGCTGCGCTTTCTCATTCTAGCATGACTGACGTGAGCAAATTATTAATTACTTGTTCCAGGTGTGCAGTTCTGTCAGCGTGATTTAATACGAAAAAAGTCTTTGCAGGCGCAATACCTGGATATATGTGGGCACTTGTATGATACTACTATGAAGGAAAGCGCAATGCGTTAGTTGAAACACAAAAATCGTTAGTACATGCTCTTTTTTGATATACTGTAAGTGTTACCCATTCCTGTATTACGCATTCAGATCGTGTATAGCTGCGACCGAGTTTGTTCTTTCAAGCTTGTGTACAACTTGAGATGATGTGACAAGTCCAAGGAAACCAGTCGCGTTTCCATTCAAACCTTCAGAAGAGGTCATTCTGGATACGCTACATTTGAGATATAATTAACATAGCAGCGACGACACACCAGGTAGGGCCTACCCATATCTAACCAATTATCACTGAAACGTATATCTATATATATATATATATATATATATATATATATATATATATATATATATATGTTTATATATATATACATATATATTATGTATAATCATATAGTACTGGGCTAAAGTACGGATGATGATGCCTTTCTTTCTACATGTAAATAATATAAAGGTACTTCTTTATCTCTGACAGGGTTTTCTTGCAACTTCGTGAAAACTGCGAAATCATTGAATGTTCAGTATGTGTGTAACTGTCAGCAAATCCAGTGAAAATAAATATGTTTAAATTAAGATTCACGAAATTGATATCTGGTTAAAAAGGTAGAGTGACAGATTTGGGAAATTGATCAACTGATAAAATAGGTATATCAAAAGCTGCTGCCTTGAACCATCCTTATGGCCTCTGCTCTCTTGAGGCAACTGTAGGTATGCAGGTACTTGAATGGAAGGTCGGTTTACAAAGAATATGAAACCTTCTATTTTTATGGAATTCAGAGCGCTTCGACTTTTGTCGCATTTGGCAATTGACGGATTTAGGAAAGTTCATTGGAATAATTTTGCTTTGATTTAAAACCGGTCGAATGAGTTTTGATAGATGTGATTTTCTGTGGATTTCCGCTAATTTAAAGTTCATGCAAGTGCCTAAGTAAATTTCATTCACTGTAAGTGCAATAATTGAGCATTTTGTCCTGGCCTGTAGGTGTTTGTATCTTTCAACCGGACTCTATATCCATAAAAAGACCACTATGTATATTTATATATCATTTTAACATTGTTATACAAAGTCAAAATGCAGTTAGTTTGTCCATAGGTAAAACATATATTATAGCCATAAGTGCCGAGTGAACCATGTGAAAGACCGTAACATACTATCTAGGCCACTATACATGCTGGTTCCGTAAATAGAGATATTGCTTAGCCTCATTTTTATGAGACAACCTGTCTACAACCACCGTTGTCTTATTCATATTCTTGTGCGACCCTCCTGAGTCCAATTTTTGCTTTGTTCCCAATTTTGTTCTGAGAAAGCCTCCACTTTCAAAAATCTTAATCAATTTTTGAACGATACAAATAAAAACACCAGAAAAAACATGTTCAGGGGATTTACAATACCTTCACATTTAATGCCAGCGTAGTATTAAAGCGTACAGAATACATAGAAAAGTATTACCTTAAAGAAACCTTGTCCATTTTTCACATATCCAATTAAAATATCCGATTTTTGCATGCCCCCGTTCGGTGATAGGCCGAATCCCACCCAGCCAGTCGTTTTTGAGTGGACCTCAAGGGTAATTGTTGTCTCGTCGTGTTTCCAGTAAATATGGTATTCGTCTTGGCTCCGCAATGCTTTTGACCCCGGGTAATCCTCTGTAGGGGTCGGTATTGACGACACTACAACTAGAGTACTACATACCAGAAGATATTCCATTGTTTGCATATTTTTAGATAAACCATATAAGGAAGATAACACGTATAGCAGCAAGCTGTAGTCAGACGATGTAGTGATTCTTTAGTTAATGAAATAAATCCTTCTTGTTAAATGCTATTTCCCATTGCGTACCACCACTCTACACACACATATGAGCCGGCAACCAGTTTTGATAACCTACAGAGTTGTCAGCCAACCTGGCAATGACCAGGCTGGGGGTATTGTAATGCCACCCGCGGGCTGCAGTATCGCGTGTCACGCCTCAAATGGCCAACCCGGGGACCAGCTCAGAAGCAAGCTTCTTGTATCTTGTTGACGTACGCCGAAGAGATTAAACAGCATTGTAAATACTATGGTGACGGGCAGTTTCAAGGTACGCTGGGCTTTGCATTATTTCAGGGGCTGCGTCAGGTACAAATCACTGGTCTTCAAGTTAATTTGTTGCTGTATTGTTTAGTTTTTCCCTCTATCGTTGTCAAGAGTAACACCTAAGGCAAATCAATATACCTTGTCACCCTCCAGTACGGCTGCTTTTATATTCTCAGGTATTTTCCTCCCAACACGATGAATAAATCTAGTAATCAGTGGAACTTTGCAAAGGAACAGGTTGAAGGGAGAAAAATGTGCTGCGAACTGTTCAACTAAAATGAAAAACCGTTTTATTTAGACAAGTACATTCGCTTGGCTTTTGAAAGTAGCAGGCATCTTGCGCAGTAACTGATTGACTTATATATCTAAAATAGCTATTGCGAACAGTGGATTTTTCCTACAAAGACAACCTAAGGGACTGGGAAATTGTGGTCTTGATAGGGAGTGGTCCTCATTGGGGGTACAATTTTAATGATGATTAAAGTGGGGTTGTAATGGTGGTGATCGCAATATACAAAGGGTCTAGATAGTGGTTATAAGCATGATGGTGTTATATCTGTATAATACTTCCATATTATAAATAAGAGTTATCGCACAACGCACACAGGAAGGGTAATCAGAAAGAAGGAACACATACCAAGTGTCTGCATCAAATGTAAGGTTCAAGCTGTTAAAAGAATAACAGAGTACTGTACCGAAAGCAAAAAAAAAAAAAAGGTAAAGAAAAACAAAATGCGTGTTGACCCTTCAAGTACAGTCACAACCCGTGGACAATGAGACATCTAGCTTTATAGTATAATACGCTTCCCTCGGGTCACTGTCCTTAAGAAGTGACTCATTATAGCACTAGTGAAATGTTTTCGATGCCAAAACCATGATCTTCCACAAAGACCACACACACACACACACGCACACACACACACACACACACACACACACACACACACACACACACTATGACATATGTTACAACCACGTAGTCACACGATGGGTCACCTTGATGAGGAACACGAATTACGACATGTAGACCAGATTGCTTTATTGACATACACCAACTTATGTAGTAACGGAATATACATAACATAGCAACGAAAAGACAAGGGCAGAAGGTAAATTGATTTAGCTTTGCATAGAATAGGTGTGGTGTGCGTAGGTATCGATCTATATACATGTTAAGAAATGTATGTATGTATGTATGTATGTATGTATGTATGTATGTATGTATGTACGCATATATGAATGAATGTATGTATGTATGTATGTATGTGTGTGTGTATGTATGGATGAATGTGTGTATACATGCATGTATGTACGAATGTATTTGTATATACAATCAGATCAGTATCCTAGCTGTTGTTTTCAGGTGTAGAAGCTAAAAAGCAACATGTCGACGGACTGGCTGGCAGGCATCTCGAATAAAAGCCATTTTCGTGATGTTTGAATTATTTTAAACAAATAAAATGCGCCTAGTTCCGACAATTCAACATGTCTTACTTCAGGCTTAATAATACAAGATTCCTGGTCTGGTAGCACATGAAGAATCAATTATTGTGAGGCAAGCCTTAGATTATCATTTTTTGCCCGTAGGAAGGCTGGGTAATTTTTTGACCAAGAAAATCGCTGTCAATATCTTAAATGATGTGAATGACCAATATTTGTACTCGGGCCTGAGAGAAAAATGTCAATTATTAACTTAATCAATTTTAAAAGTGTATTACATTCACCGTCGTGCTATAGTAAGAATGGGAAGATACAAGAATCGCATAATACTTGGCATGTGTTATAACATTACTAGCATTTATAGATGGCTTGCCTGGGCCCTGTGGTGGGGAAACGGAGGCAGGTGTCTTATTGCAGGCCATCCATACAGTACATTTGTTCCAAAAAGTAAGAGTCAACTGCAACTTAAATTAAAGTACTAAAGGTGAGCTTCTCTGAATTATCAAAGGGATAGTATATTGATATCCTTTGTAAAAATGCATTTCTTCAAGTCCCAGCATGCCTACAGTCCCATAGGATATAACGGCATAGGTCGATTCGCTGCGCCCGAAGCGCGCCGAGGAAAGCTATTGATACTTGGCCCTGAAAGATAATGATGATTTTTTTTCACTTGGACAGTTCTCGAATGAAAAAAAAATGGACTACCATCTACAGATTTTAAAATTCACTGCAGCAATTTATGTGTATTTTCCATTTCGTCGTAGTTCTTCGTTTAGTGAGCTAGACTTTTTCTTGAACCTTCCACAAAAGGTCCTTGCTGTTACCTTTTGATACATAATTTGAATTTGTTTAATACATTGGATACCAATCTCATAAAAAAGTTAGTCTTCTCTTTCCTACATATTGTAATATAATCTTGCAATATGACAACTTTGTAAAATGTCAGTGATTCCGCAAAAAATAAGAGGTACAATGATATACTAGTCATGCCACTCTTGATATTCGAGCAACATTGAAGCATTTGATTTTGACATCCATGTCAAAATGTATGCGCAACTGACAGGTAGCATGTAGGTTACGACCATGTTACCAAACGTTTGACCAAAATGACTTTCCTGTCTTTTGGGTGGAACTTGGGCTATTTGTCACACATTCATGGCTTGTCGCGGAAACTGCAGCAACCGTGCAACTGGTGACTTCTGGGTCAAATGCTTCGATAATTTCTCCGCGGGAACAACATTTGTTAGTCCCAGTGAACGTGGGCTATTATTGGGTGAAAACATTTACCACTTTCTTATGTATTGCCGTGAGCCTGCACAGCACTGTAATTCCAATGCAACGTACATTGCATTGCACAATAATTTCCCTGAGTGATTTTCCGCAATGCCAAATCCTTTCTTGTAAATGACCTTCTTATTCTTGAAGGTTCTGATTAAACATGTCTGACTCCTACCTATTGAGATATATTTGATCCGGTGGATTTTTTTTACCTGCAAAAAAAAAAAAAAAAATCTTAACGGACGATTGGCCTCGCATCGCACGATCTCTAAATTTGCAGTGCACAACTTTAACCACGCGGTAACAGTGGTGATGGTAGTCCGACGGCGGTTTTTTTTTTTTTTTTTTTTTTTTTTTTGGGGGGTATACCTCTTCTACATACAGCATATTGCTACATTCACAATAGCGGATACCCCTACTTCTTTTTTCAAAGGGAAATCACTACGGAAATTAGCTATTGTTATGCAAACTAAAATGGTTATGCTAGCTACACACTTTACTGCAAAAATACCCCTTTATGTATGGATTGTGTTTAACTTTTTTTCTGTCGTTTATTCCGACTACTCACCCCCTGTCTTGGCACAAAATACAGTCAATGGCACGATTTACTTGATTTTAATAATTCAAGTGTTTTTTTGTTTTTTGTTTGAGCTGGGGGGGACCTCTCCCATTATCATCATAATGTAGCAGTACAGTTAAATGTCAGATAATTCTAATGCACTCACAAAGACTCACAATAGGGGTGGATAAATCAACAACTTCAAGTGACTTCCCGGTGGCCTCGGGCAAGTGCCACTTAGGATGCGGCTTTCAACGTACATGTCATCAAGCTAGGAATGTGCAGGAACAATTTCTGTTGATTTCTGTTGCCATATAATCATTATGGGCGTTGTCAGAGCATTTCAACACATCCATGTATATATATATATATATATATATATATATATATATATATATATATATATATATATATATATATATATATATACATATATGCATAATAATAATAATAATAATTTATTCGGAAAACTACCCCTTTACAGCGGGGGCATCAATGGAACGGGGTTTATTCCATGATGCGTCCAAGTATATTACAAGAAGCCGTCTATATTACAAAGTAAGGATTTGTGTGTGGAAGGCCTGTATCTACGTTCAGCATTGAGCCGTACGTGGAACAGCATCCATCTACAATTTGAAATTTACTTTTTACATGCGCATGCAACCATCAATAGGATTCTCATAGCTCCATGTATATATACATATATATTGTCCATTACATTCTTTTGACAAATTAACCTTCCCTTAACACTAATCACACATACATTTTGGATGCTACCACTTCAAAATACCAAATCGCGAATTCCGCACCCAATGCTAATGGTTTGTAAATAATAAATAAATAAATAATTTCATCAGGAAAAACTACCCCTTTACACCGGGGGCATCGATGGAACAGGGTTTATTCCATGATGCGTCCAAGTATCTTACCCATTTAAAGTTTGCTTTCAACCGGTGTAACCAATCATCAATATCATAATTTTGTCCCCCGCGCTAAAACTAGAGATAAACCACTCATTGGGAGAAAACTCTAGAAAGCGTAAGGACAAGTGCATCGTGCACTTTTGGGGTACAATGTAGAAAATAAATGTTTATCATCGTCATATTTACAATGTATAAAATTAAAGTACACTTCAAAATAGATAAAACTTACATACAATATAGGAGCTCCATTTAAAATCTATGTAGTGTCAACGTTCCCAAAAACCATTTCCTTGTCATATCCATTTTTTTACCTATTACCACAACTTTTGATTTTGTGTTATTAAATTTCACTCCCCATTTTATAGCAAATCTACATGCATATATATACATACATACATACATACATACATACATACATACATACATACATACATACATACATACATACAGCGATCCATCCATCCATACATATATACATACATACATACATACATACATACAGACAGACAGACATACAAAATACATGCAGCGATCCATCCATCCATCCATCCATCCATCCATCCATCCATCCATCCATACATACATACATACATGCATGCATACATACATACATACATACGTACATGTTTTGTTTTATACAGTGCAGCTAAATTGTTCATATCAAAATTTTGATCGGATCAAGTTCCACTTCATGTACATTTATCAGAAAAAGGACACAACACTAGGATGTATCAATTCTGCCACAGATGTGTTTCCCTAGTCATAAAACACGTATCCGCAATAGATGACTCACTCGTACAGCCTGAGCACGGATCTTGCGTGCCTGATGTTAAATTTAAGATGCTTGTGAAAAGCCGATTGAATTTTGCATATGGACTATGGCACAAACATATTTCCTCGGGTTTTCATTGAAACAGGGAGAGTACAACTCGATCCGAAATAGGCACATGTAATGGACATTATGGTCATCGTAGGAAAACTTTGCCAATAATAACTAGAACTAACAAAGCGTCTAAGTAATCAAGAAATGCAACTAATCAATTTGTTTTCCTGACAGGACCGGCTAAAGTAGATGTGTTACTTAAATGAAACAGGTCGAGTCCTTTTACGCCAAAACATTTACTCTATACGTATACTCAATCTTATCTCCGCAACACAGTTTTTTTTTTCAAATGCATGCAAATTATTTTCATATCGTAAGGACTAATCATATAAACTTAGGCAGGCCAAAATGATGGAATACAATTAATAGAATTAGTAAATCGAATAAAAAAGTGAGAGCCTTTTATTTTCAAACATTCTCTGCATTTAGACCAGCTGAGACGCCAGTTGCACGGACGTCTGATATGTACGTTTTGAAGGTTCCATTTGTTCCAAGAAACCACACACTTGTAAATTTTACAATACATGGCTGTGTCAAGAAAGAAACCCATGTCATCGAATCAAATGTCTGGCTGACATTATTAGATTCGTGAATTTTCTCATACAAAAGCTATAATGGCTTTCTTCTTCCATTTTATTTTGCAAAACCGCATGGGTACGCATATCAGGATTATTGTACATACCTTGAATTGAAGGTTGTTAGGTCAGGTAAGTCAGTTCCAGCGACGTACTGTTTATCTCTAGGGTATTATTTCCTCGACGGCATGTCATGGAAGCTATCTTGGACAGACTTTATGACCAAAACATATGTCAAGTGGTAACTGGGACACTATTTAACTTATCTGTATTATGGGGTGATATACCTGGGACAAAGTACCTAAGCTCATTGGTGTCAACCTAATCTCTCTTTCCTTCTTGCCATAATCACATTTTTCTTGTTATACCAAGAAAAAAAAGTCTTATTATTTTAATTTTTTTTTGTTATTTAAAGAAAAAAACTTGTTATTTTAATTCCTATTCTTGTTCTTACAAGAGAAATCTTCTTATTTCACCTTTTTCTTGTTATAGCAAGACAAAGTTTGTTATTACAACTTTTTTCTTGTTATTACAAGAAAAAAATCTTGTTATTTCCACATCTTTATTTTTGCTGTAAGAAGAAACAAAATCTTGTTTAACTTTTTTGTTATTTTAAGAAACAGTCTTGTTATTTCATTTTTTTTGTTATAGCAGGACAAAGTTTGTTATTACAACTTTTTTTTGACAAAGAAAAAAATGTAACTTCCACCTTTTTCTAGTCAAAGCCACAAACAAATCTTGTTACTTTAACCTTTTTCCTTCTTATAAGAAGAAAAAATCTTTTTATTGTAACTTTTTTGTGATTAAAAGAAAAAATCTTGTTATTTCAACTTTTTCTTCTTATAAGAAGAAAAAATCTTGTTCATGATGTGTACACCTCAGCTGCGAAAAAAATATAGGTTTTTTACCTGAATTCCCCTTTTCCCTAGCCAAGTCCAACACTCTTTGAAGCCACGGCTGGTCACTGCACACACACTCTCAGCCAGCTTGTCACTACTGTCGACTACTAGGACAGCTCTCCGTGTCCAGTTTCCTTTGCTTCATGGTATAAAAAAGATGCAAAACTTCAATTTCTGTCACCTAATTGTTATAATCAATGTGTCAATTTAATATAGCATTCTCTGAAAATTAACATGATTACCACATTGTTGTTTAAATTGAAAAAGAAAAATTACCGGATCAAGCTAGTAAGAACCCCTGATCTATTGACTAAAGTGCTGTCACATTGATTATACATAATTGCGATTAGGTTGGGTTACTGGGTGTTGTTTGAAGGACAGGTGAAGTCTGAGCCCTGCAGCCAAAGGCTTGCAAGGAGAAATGGGGGGAGGGGGGCACCCTGTGAAATGGCCTTCAGTCGAGTATCTTTAGCTGAAGTGTACACAGCATAATTCCAAACTTTTCTCTTGGTATTTAAAGAATACTCTTGTTATTTGCGCTTTTTTCAACTTTTGTCTTGTTATAACCACAAAAACGCGTATTACGACATTTTTCTTCTTGTAACATGAAAAATCGGATCCCTTTAACTTTTATTTTTGTTATAACACGAACAAATCTTGTTATATCAAGATTTTTCTTATGGTTATAGCAAGATTTTGTATTGTTATAACAAGCCAAAAACTGGTTTTAACAAGAAAAAAAGAGAGATCAGGTTGACTCCAATAAGTTTCCATAGCACAGTTATACTACCAAAGGCAATTCATTTTTGGTGTTCAATTGCCACTGTACTTTGCTTTTATTTCTAGAAACCCTTCTTTCACACGCACACGCACAAATGAGACCAAAATGCATGTCATATTATAAAACTATTTCACAAGGTCAAGTATCTGGGTCACAATGATATTCATTTAATATTGGTACTGTGCCTGTGACATTTCTGTTCCTTGACTCTATTTGAAGCTTTATACACATGCATGACAGGTCTAAAATGCATTTACTGTATTATCATAAATTTTTGCCATGGATAAAGATTCGCGAATTTTCCCGAGGAAACCCAGTTCGGGACTATTAAACTTGGTCAAATTATAGTACATTGAATTTGGAATGAAAACCTGCATAAATTCTGGAAAATAAAACTCTTGAAATTGGGATTTGGAGTGTATCGGAAAAAATCGCATTATTGATTCTCCAGGTCAAATATGTGAGTCCGTAACACTCATATGCAATATTCACAATGCAGCTCAACCCAGCTCTGCTTGCTCTTATCCTTGTCTGAATATTCTTAAGCTGACCAGAAGTTCTCTCTCTCTCTCTCTCTCTCTCTCTCTCTCTCTCTCTCTCTCTCTCTCTCTCTTTCTCTCTCTCTCTCTCTCTCTTTCTCTCTCTCTCTCTCTCTCTCTCTCTCTCTCTCTCTCTCTCTCTCTTTCTTTTTGTCAGGGCAGCCATACTAGCACAAAATGTTACCAATGTCGCCTGTGAGCTGCAATCCCTATTACACCCAACTGCAGTGTCTGACCGACGTAGGATTACAAAGGACTCCGAAGTGCTAGATATTTATTTTTACCAAAGTGTTGACTGTGGATTCATTTTCGTTTAAGGTTGATTAGCAGAGTGATGGTTTGGCGATAAAAAGTTTTTCTCCATTAAATCTCGTCGGCTACTTTGTGTCAAATTTACACCCAAAGTGCACTCGACATATTCCATTATGCCAAGTGCTCCCACTACTCAAGACTAAATTGATCCAGTTCCAATAGAGGTTATTTTAGTCCGTGAACTACAACGAACTTAGTGGATGAAATACATTTGACGTTATGAGTCGATAAATATATAAGTAACTCTTTTCAGTGGTTCTTGACTATTTGAAAGCCCGGCACATGAGCCGCCAGTAGGCAACTGCTTGTTCATACCTACGAGGGACGGCTGAAAAGTTCTAAGCCTACGTAGGGTATGTCAATTGGATTGAAACATACATTTGCGACCACCAAATACAATCATTTATGAAATCAAAGACATATGAACTGCAACTAGTGTGATTAGTGTCTTTGTGCGAGATCATCTTGTGACCTTACCCATTCAAATCACCGGAAATGGACAAAACTGGCTACAGGTCATTCATCAAGTACCTGCAACTGAAAGGTCTAACTCCAACACAGATACGTGCTGACATGGTCTCCACTTTAGGGGATGCTGTCCCTTCCTTTCCCATTGTTAAATAGTGGCCTACGGGGTTCAAACGTGGCACAGAGAGCCTTGATGATGATGTACCTCTAGGAAGGCCTTCAACAGCAACCATTCCCGAAAGTACTACCCTGGTGCATGACATGGTACTGGCTCATCACGACTAACCACTAGACGTATTGCAAGTGTTGTGGGCATCTTTCATGAAAGGATTGAGCACTTATTGCTGTTAGGTTTTTGTACCTCATTATAAATAAACTCCTTAGATCCTTTTAGCTATATATTGAAGTAATTCAGATGAAATATGTACAAATCCATAATGACCATTCGTTTGCTCTGTGCAAGTGTTCTCTCCTCTCCTACTAGTCTTTATCGCTCTGCTCCCTGTGTAACAACTAACTCTCTCTGAAGCTACTAACTATCTCTGCAACAAACGGCTCTTTCTGCAGCTACTCTCTCTGCAGCAACTAACTCTCTCTGCAACTACTAACTCTCTGTGCAGCAACTAACTCTCTCAGCAACTACTATCTGTCTCTGCTACTACTAACTCTCTCTGCAACTACTAACTCTCTGCAGCAACTAACTCTCTCTGCAACTACTATCTCTCTCTGCAACTACTAACTCTCTCTGCAACTACAAACTCTCTATGCTGCTACTAATTCTCTCTCTGCAGCTACTAACTCTCTCTGCAACAACTGTTTACGTCACTGTGCTGCCTGGCCCCCTTATATACATGTGGCTGTGTCCATCTTACCAGCCTGTGCGACGCCCATCTTACCACAACCCAGCTTACCAGCCTGCACTGCGCCCATCTTACCACAAAAACAGCTTACCAGCCTGTACTCTGCCTGCAGGCCATATTCTACGGGGTTTGGGACTGTTACTGGCTGAGTGCCAAGTCTCAGACAGTACTCTTATCTGGAGTCCCCAGGGATGACTATATACACCAAGGAGAGACTATACCTATGGTTCATCTTCGTCACTAGTCTGTTCAATGCAATCTAACATTGGAACTTCCCTTACCTGACTAATTGTTTCCTTCTAGTAAGTAAAGTGGTAAAAATCCCTTCACCATAAATTAACAAAAATCCTGTCATTACTAAGAGGTTTGGAATAGCAACAGTGTCTGCAAGATGGGTGCCAAAGCTCTTGACAGCAGATCAAAAACATGTCAGATTTATGGCGACTCTGACAATCTATGCGGTTTAAAGGCAGATACCGATGATTTTGGGGGGGGGGGGGGTTGTTTTGTTTTTGGGTTTTTTTTTTTTTTGTTTTTTGTTTTTTTTGTTTTTGGGTTTTTTTTTTTTTTTTTTTTTTTTTTTTTTTTTTGTTTTGTTTTGTTTTTTGTTTTGTTTAATTTGTAACCAAGGATGAGACCTGGGTTCATCACTTTGAACCAGAAACCAAAATTCAGTCTAAACAATGGAGGCATACTGATCACCCCTGCTCCCTCGCCCCCCCCCCCCCAAAAAAAAACTCCAAGTCAGTTCCTTCTGCTGAAAAAGTAATGGATTCAGTCTTTTGGGATTCCAAGGGTATTCCGCTGATTGACTATCTTGAAAAAGGCCAGACTATCAATGACGGATATTATGCTAACCTGCTGAGGCAGTTGAGTGAAGCTATCAAAGCTAAGCGCAGGGTAATGCTCACTAAAGTAGTCCTGTTCCACCAAGACAATGCTCCTGTTCACAAACCGGTGGTTACCATATCAGCGATCCATGATTGTGGCTTTGAACTCATTGACCACCCCCATTATTTACCCAGTTAAGCACCATCAGACTTCCAAAAATAAAAAAAGTAACTAGCCGGTGGCCGTTTTCCTTGTAATTATGACTTCATTTTAGCTGTAATGACCTTTTTAAGGGTGACTGCAGAAAATGTCTTCTTGACCGGCATCCAGGCCTTGCAGAAACGCTGGCAAAAGTGTGTAAACCTGGGAGGGGACTATGTAGAGAAATAAATTAAAACCGTCGGCTTTGCACGGGTCTTAAGCAGCTAGACTTAGAACTTTTCTGCCAACCCTCGCAATTTTCAAAGCGTTTTGACGCAACTTCATTAGCCCCGTGGATCCTCAAAATACAATCTGCGAATTTCGTTCGGTACCTTTCATAATATAACTCTAGGAACTGCCCGGTGACTATGCTGGTTTTGCCGACAAATCTGTGTGTGAAAAGAAAAATGATAGGAGATGTGTTTTATTGTCTGGTATGAACAGGTTCATATGCAATTATATGCATTGCATTGCCTTTGTGTACACATTCCCTGCAGGAATTTCCCCAGCTATGTGTACCCACAACATATGATTTGTTCAGTTCTTTTTTCATGCGTTTATATCAACACACTATGTGCAGGTAACAGAAAGAAAAATATTGCTAAGATTGACATGGTGTAAAGTATGTCTCGTGCATTCTATGGGGCGAGTGAGACGTGACTCACACAGGGGCTGCACACACACATAACACACGCACACATGCATACATATATATGTGTGTATGTAATATATATATATATATATATATATATATTTGTAGACAGATACAAGTTGTAATGGGGCAGGAGAAATGACCCGGTCCAACTTTTGGATGGAACACCGGAGACGCTTTAGGGCAGACGGGCGATATACAAACCTGTAGTTTCCCACAGCTCTGCCACACATCTACTCCGTCCAGTCCGAGGTGGGGGGGGGGGGTCAGAAAGGTTCCCTCTGTGTTCTCTTTGCTTTGTTCAGTTCAGCTGGACATCTTAGGTTTACACTGTCATGTAAATCAGGCAATACCAGCAAGAGGTGAGTCAAGGGTTGTACAGGTGCAGTGTCAGTGAACCTTTTCGCGCTTGGTGCTAACAGCAGCAAACTACACGAAACAGGGCAGCCGGAGAGGAAAACTTCAATGTTTGTTTTTATACCTATGTGAAATTTTACTTTTTAGCATACGAGAGGAAAATTTTTACACATAGCACACATGAAATTTAGATCAATGTTACACCATTTTGTGTTTTATGTATTATATCTATAAGCTACAAAACGTGATTGTGTAAACAAAACTCCACCGCCGCAGTAAACATCCTACAAACATTGTTTTTCTTCTATTGGGCTGCATTTGTAAAAGCATATCTTAAAGGTTGCTTCGCGTCGTTTTATCTTTAATAAAAGGACATACCTTAATAATCACAACATGGTTGTGACCAAGAGTCATTTGACCACATGTGCGTGTTGTAGTTTTTAGAAGCCTTATATTGCACCTAATGTCCACCCAAATTGGTATCTTTCCCTATTGTATATTTCAAAGATCGTTAAAAATTTCGAAAATTAGATACCTTTCAGTTACATAAACATAGCCAATAATTTTGACAAATAAAGGCAGGCACAACTATACATTCAACTTCACAAAAAGCTGAAACCTCACAAACCAAATGCGACCTTTAATCCCTGGATTCCTTCGTGGCGTAATAAATGAAATACTCACATACAAATTATATTCCTTTATACTGTCTATTACGGCCTTCCAATTGAATGCATTATGTTAATTTACATACACAAATCAATTTAAATGCTACACGAATACGCATTTATTTCAACCTTATATAAAAAGACTGTGGTTTGTTTTAAGGATACACTTGTAAGGAAAATTAGAGTGCATCGTTGGAATATGATTATGGATATGGCATTGTACAATTTTTTAGGTATTTGGCTGGAACTTTAGGATTCAATGTTGCTGCACATAAAGAGGACAACAACTAAAAAATTAGATTTCCTTCACACGAATCCCTCTGCGTGCCTTCAAAGCTTACCTGAAATATAATTCGACGATAGTGACCTCATGGACACAATTTTTACCTACAGCAAACCGCAAGAGTACGTGTGAATCCTGTCAATGATCTTTTAAATGTTGAATTAATGCACACAATTCAAACTGAGATGACGAAGTAAATTTACATGAGAACTGAAGTTGGACGGATGTTTCACCTGCAATAGTTTCGTAGATATTCCTAATTCACACGCATTGGCATCAAGTGAAATCCATTCTTTTTACACTGTTCCCTTGATGTGCCTTTGAGTGGCTCCCCAGGTTTTATAATTTTGAAGATATTCAACATCATAATTTCTCTTGTGTCTCCAATTGGCATAAAGTAACAATGTTTAGTTTTATTTGTAGCTCATATGATGTGCCTACAGCATAAACGTTGACATGGCACTTCTAAATATAACAGTATTGATGATATTCAATTTTAAATGTTCACGTGCTTGTCAATAGCATGAATTGAAATTCAAAACCTTTTGCCTGCCTGATACGCCTGCAGGATAACCCTGTGAATTGAACTCAGAACTCTACCCCTAATAGTTTTGAGGTTTTTCAACCTCAGTTTGTTTAAATGTTCCTAATTAGCAGAACTTGAATTCTACGTTTTATTTGTGATTTAACTGGTCTGTCTGCAGCACAAACCAATGATTGGAATATCACATCCACCTGTAACAGTTTTGAGAATATTCAACATTTTAACTATTCCAGTGTCCCTAATTAACATTTCTGAACTTCTGCTTCTTTATCCGTTAAATGGATGCGACTACATCACAAACATGCGAATTGAGACTTTGAAGATATTTAATATTTAATCATTTATACTTGTCAAACACCTGTGACGGTTATGCCGTGCCCGAGAACAACTTTGAACAAAATTTTGATGAAAGAACAAAGAAAGAAAAAGGAACTCTCCTGAAATCAGAATGTTTGCCTTGCACAAAAACATTAGTCATTTATTGTGACTTATGGCACAAGATTTTTTGTTATAATTTATTATTATATATATATATATATATATATATATATATACATTCATTTGTTCTTTTACCAGGGTTAGTAGCTCAGTGCCGCAGCATTGACCTCCTGCCCTGATTGATACAATGGGATGATTAAAGTGTAAATCATGCTGAACTTAGAAATTTTATACTCACAACGGGATATTTAAAACAAGATAAAATATAGAACTATCAATAATATAAAAATACGTCGCAAAAAAAAAACAAGGAGCAGAGAGAGTCCAAAGTTTGAGAGATAATAAAATTACAGCATGTTCGTTTGGGGGATACCACCAATTTCATTTGGTGGTGCCTCTATAGGATGTCCTGCTCTTGCCACCATTAAGCTTATACCGGGGAACAACATTTTGGTTAATATAGACCTTCTTGTGCACGTATTTACTTGGAAGCAATTCGGAAATCCTGATAAAATGTAACCAGGCAATATCCTATACGCTTTACACATAAGAACATTCGTGTGGAAATGTTTTCTTCTTTGTTGAAGGGTACGGGTTTTGGCGATATTTGTAGATGTGAAACATGAGTGCGTCTTTGAGATTTTGTGGCAATACAATGGACACGATTTTGAAGGATTTGAAGTTTAATGTGGCAATATTAATGACTTTTACAACATCAAGGCAGTCTTTGCAGATATAAACTTCCTTTTTTCTTCCCACAGCACATAACCGGCAGTTTACATTTCTACAGATATAGTCAATGTCCGCTGAGGAGAACAAAGAAGAGTCAAGTAATACAACAAGATATCTAAAAGTTGACCCTTACTCAATGTGATACTCATCTCGAAGGATGTATATTAGTGGGGGTGCCTTTTTAGCTGGTGAAAAGTGCCAAAAGTCATGGCCTCGGGGTTTTTGTGATCAGAGTGAGCTTGTTTGCCTTGAACCAGCAAAAGACATTTTGCATCTCAAAATTCAGTGTATCTTCAATGTGAGATGTATCTGTGTCAGCAAAGATAAAGTGCTGTGTCATCAGAATAAGGAAAATTATCGCAATGCATAATTGTGTCTGGAAGATCATTGCCATACATAAAATACAACAGCGGACCGATTATAGAACCCTGAGGAACACCACAGGTGATACTTCTAGGTTACGATAAGGCATTGTTAATAAGAGTCCACTGCTGTCTATTTGACAAATGTGAAGAAAAACCATTGTAGCTCTAGACCTTGGACACCGTAGCGTATAATTATTTGTATTCTCATTTTTTCTTTTCACGTTGACATTTGAGGTAAGTTCCAATACATATATAGGTGTACTGTACCTCGACACTTGTAGCTAGAAAAGCGAACATAAATTTGTAAAACTCAGGGGTCACAGAACCATGACCTTCCGCATTAAGAACAGTATCTTGTATTTGTGTCTTTTTGTCCAGAACCACTTCCTAGTGGTCATTACCCTATTCCGCAGTCCGAACTCTTTACTCTCCATAAGCTAACCTGTCCCTGTCTAACCTACATACATATGGAAGTACTATTGTCCATATTGCACACGTTCCTCTGTAAAATTGTGTTATAGGCTGTATTATCCCAAATAAATCAAAGGGTCTTCAGAGGATAACTACTCAGAACATGTTTTGGAGCCTTTTACCTGTACATGTGTCTCTGAGTAGCGGCTCCTTGTCAAAGCAAAATATTCAGCAAAGACAACCCACATAATAAGGAATAAATATGGACTTGGAAAATGATGAATTAGCTAAATACGTGACGTTTTGCTTATAAATGCAGAGTTTCATTATGAAATAAGAATACCTATCAAACAAACCATAATCTTGCTACCGATGGCAAGGGTTAACCTGACAGAATGATGCCAAAAGATAAAGTTAAGTAGTAAAACAGACAAGTCTAAAAACTGTAAAATTATTGTCGCAAATCTTCCTAGTGATCTTTGGATATTAAAAGCACAATTTATAGGTCAAGTAAAAAAAAAATGAAAGTTATTTGTATTTAAGTCAATGGAATGCAATGCAAATATAATATTTCTTAACCAGATATCTGGTACAATTAGGCAAGCTTGTAACTGCCGTAGGCCGCTACTTGCTACCGATAGCCCCTGAGGTTTAACCTAAGAGAATACAAGCTAGCCTAAAATGTCTGAAAGGTAAACATTAAAACTGAATGATGCCAAAAGAAAAAATTAAGTAGCAAACCAGGCAAGTGTAAAATCTCTAAAATTATTGAAGCCAAACTTTCTCACCATCTCCGGATACTTACAGCCAAATGTGCAGAAATATTTGATCAAAAGCACATCTTTGAATCCTCTTGACTCGAGGTTATTGTAAATAAATTTCATTCTAGATACAAAGTCCTGAAATTTAGAACAAATACGACCAAATCTTAATATCTGTGACAAAAACATATTAAATCAAATAGTTTCCGAAATATGACTGTCCTGGAAAAGATAATTAAATACTTCAAAATTCAACTCATCTATTTTTAATAGACTTAAAATCTGTCATTAGTGACCTAAATATCAAGTCCAGAAACACGTCTCTGAACCGTTTAAATTGTTACCCTCCAAAGGCATATCTTTTAGGTAAATTTCTTTCACTGAAATTTTGTACATTTACACAAGCAATGTCATCAATATATCTTGCGTTATTTGATAATTTTGTAGCCATTGGAACGTCCTTTTTCATAAATGACCATATTCTTAAATTCAAGCCAGACTAAATATAAATTTGCCAGTAAAGGGGAGCAGTTGCTATCTATTGGAATGCCTATTATTTTTTTGAAAAAAAAAGCAATGGTCCGCATTGAACAAAAGTATTATCCAGAAGAAATTTCATAGGACCTACCCAAGTTTCAAAACAGTGTAAACTTATGTTACTTTTTGAATATTTATTGTGTGACCAATATGCTTTCTTTGTATATGAATTAATGTTTATGTATGTTTTACCATTATGTTTAAACATTTTGTTTATTAATTCTGAAAGTCAACTTTTGACTTCATCTATGGGCAGATTTGTGTACAGTTTAATAAAATCAAAACATTTGATGTTTCTTTGCTTTTACATCTTTGACTTTAGATGCAAGCTTGGAAGAATTGATAAAACCCCTAAAACAATTTATTCCACAGTTTCTAGATATTGCATTACAGTATTTACGAAAATGGTTCCTAATTGCAGTCAAACACAATGCTACTTCTTTTGATATTTGTTTTGTTGTACATTTGGAAGCACCAGCAATGAATCTAGATTTAAAAGGGTTTTTTTATGTAATTTGGGTATCCAGAACAAAAGTGGAATAGAGGAGTCCTCTTCAGAAATTTTGATATTAAAATTCTTTTTCATCTCATCTTCATGTGTATCTATCAAATTATCAATGGATTGTTTGTGCAGTTTATATACTTCGTTTCCTCTTACGTCGGAACTATTGTTTATACCAAGTTCATTTTTCAAAACATCCAGATAACATTTTTGCAGATGGTCCCAAAATTGTTACCTGCCTCATTTACGTTAGTGACTACAAATCTTTTTAGTTCATTGACTGCTTTTGAAACTTTAGGCTGTTTTAGATTTACCGTATTGAAATTCTCAATGTGGGATTTGTAACGTTGAATTTTATTTCTAAAGACTCTTTTCAAGTTTGATAACCATCTTTCAAATTTCTGAAATTCCATTTTTCTTTCTTTGCCCATTTCATACAGTAAGAATCATATGTATCGCATGTATCCGGAAAAATACTGTCAATGTTCAACTTGTGGCATATCCGAAATTTTTTACCCTTTTTCACTTTTTCATTTAAACTTGAATTTTGAATTATATCCAAATTACCTGTAAATACATGTTTGTGGTATGCATCAACAAAATTAGAATATTTACTATTAAACAAATAGTCACAATTTTGATTCGCTGTGATATCGTCAAGATTAATTGAAGCCAGAAATTAATTGTAATTCATCATACTTTGTACAATATTGTTGCAATATTTATACAAAATAATGGGGGGGGGGGTATTTTGCATTACTTGGGATTCATGTTATGAACAAATTCCAATTTGAACAGGGACCGAATGTTCAATGAATCAATAACTTTGTGTTTGAAATTAATGCTGCAAAACATTTGATTTTTTTTTCTTATTAGAATCTGGTTCCGAATAGCTGTTGTGTGAGCATAGACAGTTTCACACAAAAATTGCGGAAATGTGAATGCTGAATCAGTAAGACACAAAAATTCATTGATTCTTGATATTTCTCGAAATGATAGTGTTTTATTATTTGCATGTAGTTGATAAATGCCATCAGAAAAAGCCTTTATTAAATTTTGTACAAGATCTTTTGTATCCACGTTCCTAAATTTCCAGTTTTTCTGTAATTTTCTTTGTCCGTGACTTCTTCTTTGAAAACCAGCCTGATTATTATAAAAGTAAAGTCTTTAATATAGAGATTTGGACGTAATTTGTGTATTTATGTCAAGTGCTGCTATAGTGGTTCAATCAGCTGATCAATGTTTTGGATATTATAAACTGATGGCTGATTTAAAGTACAAAGTAACACTGTATTCTCCTAACCTTATAGGAGTAATTCATACATCAGCATATCTTTAGGGTTAGTGCTTTACCAAGTCTCAAGAGCAAGATAATGATATTTTGAATAAATATATCGAAAATTTGGAATAACATAGTCTGAAGGTCTTGAATATAGATATTTTGAGAGCATTTGTGTATTTATGTCACGTGCTACTATAGTGGTTTAATCAGCTGATCAATCTTTTTTACGGATTACTCCCACTAATTTCTATATTCCTAATCATTTTACACATTACAACTGGGCCCCTAGAAGTCTGCTACTTAGCCAGGGGAAGCTCTTTTCGATCAAGTTGTTCATCTCATCTTGATCATTACATAAATTAGCGAATTTGGTATCTTTTTCCAGTACATATTCAAGATCATCTATTTGAGGTCAAGTGCTGATCAGACAGGCCGTTAAAATTCAAAGTTTCTTATGGGTCAAAGCAAGTGATTATAGTGTGCATTCAAATAGTTGTTGTACTAAACAGCAGTTGCCTCTTATGTTGCGGCGTTTCTCGGGATCCCATTTTCCAGCAAATGCAGAGTATAACCCATTAGTTTACTATGTTGATGCAGACTACCTTGTGGAAGTATGTTAAATAAATCTCAGAATACTTTTTATGCTCTTTAAGCAGAAACACATATACACACACAACCATGCAAATATCTTTAGATCAATACATATATATATATATATATATATATATGTATATATGTATGTATATATATATATATATATATAGGGATGTACATACATATTATAAGACCTAAACGGTTTGAAGTTTGTGACATGTCCCATGTTTATCTCCAGGTGTATATCTTAAGACAGCACATTGGGATAAAAGAAACAGTGTAAAATCAACATCAATGCACTATTTTCGTCTGCTGTGAGCTGCTGAAGAACAATAAGAGGCCTGGCTCAGGACGCTGATTACAGTGTAGTCAAAAGTCTACGTTTTGAGAATAAACATGAAATGATGTCACTATTATGCATTCAATTCTGTATGTTTTAATAAATTATACTTTTCATTATCTTTTATTAAAGTTTCTGATCATTAACAGGAACAGTAAACGGTTACAGGAGATTAACCAAAAGTAATTTCAAGCTGTCGAACAGAAATGACTGAACTGATTATACTCATTTCAAGATATACTTTTAATGTATTTTTCTGGATAATTACTATCATTTTTTGTGTCAATTTTGACAAAAACAGAATTTCACACAATGAAATGAAACAACCAGCCCAGTTGCATATATAACTTTTTGACAAAGCTGAAAGGAATTTTTATATTTCCCATTTTGAAATATTGACCACTGGAGTTGTCATCTGTGTCACAATAAGTCGTGTCCAGGTTCCCCTTCTCCACATACGTGGATGAAGTGTACCAGATCCTGGACAAAGAGCTCAGGGGATCTAGGTCACCCTCCAGCATCCCAACCCAGCATGCAATGAAGGGCAGGAAACTGTTGAGGAAGCCTAGGGTCAGCGTGGCTAACCAATGTAAACCCAGCAGGATCTATGATACCATTGTCACTCAGGTAGATGTAGAATAGGAAGCCATATGCAAATGGATCCACCCATCTCCCAAAGTCCCCCAGGAGATCTTGAGTAGACTCGAGGAGGATGCAATGGGATTGGCGATCATCACCTTCTTCTTAGACATGTCTGCGGCTGAGTCTGTTGAGGTCATGCAGTAGCTATTTGTGTCGCAGCTGGTCCTCGAACCAGTCAGGGACTGGATAAGCCTAAACACCTGGCTTCAAGCATTCGAGGTATGGCAAAGGAGCACCTTCTCACCAGGCCATCACTATGAGGCCAACCTGAGGTTGACAAGGTGAGACCCTCAGCCTCTGACTAACTGTTTGGAGGTGCTTTTGCTCCCATAAGGGGTCAAGTGGTCAAGATGTGAAAGCAGGAACAGGCTGACAAGGCTAACCAAGTCATCCTTGGCCTGGTTAAAGTAGCCACCAGGCCTGGGAGACAGGGAGCAAAGGCTACTGGCACCAAGACTCTTCTACAAAGAGAAGAAAACTTAAGCAAATCGAGAACAAAAAGCCTCAGAAGCAGGATTCAAGTGATGCACGATACTCCAGCAGTGGCAAGCAGAACCAGCCCTTTTAGAAGCCTGGTTTCGATAAAGGGAAGAAGCATTGTAGGTGGGTATTGGTCTTCCATACTTGCATGGAATTCTGGGACAAGTTGGGGTAATAGGTCTTTAGGGATGTGTCAGCAACTCGGCTGCAGGTAAGGGGACTTCTGCAGTCACCAGCATCCCATCACTGACAACTTGTTCATGTTAGGTGTCCTGAAAAAGGGTAACATGTTACTGCTCATGTTGTAACTGCCCTTGTCATGCATCCCTTTGGAGGCTCGAACTGCTGGCTTAAGAGCCAAAGAGGTCATTCGTCCACTAGGCAGTCGAGAAGCTGTTGGCAATGGGAGCCATGGAGAGAGTAAGAGATCAATCTTCTTTGGGTTTTGTAGCCCAGTATTTTGGTTGCAAAGAGGAAGGGTGGCTGGAAACTGGTCATAGACCTGTCTCGTCTGGAAACATTCTTGGAAATTCCATCCTTCCATATAAAAACCTAAGAATCAATAATGAAGGCTCCCCAACCAGAGGACTAGACCTTCTCCCTGGATGAAGGGTGCGTACCTACATGTACCTATGTCAAAGGGCAGTTGGAAATATGTACTATTCCCATACATGGACTAGGCATTCAGATTTTGAGATCTTCCCTTCTGCTTGACCAGGGAACCACAAGTGATCACACAGATAGTGCAGGCAATGGTGGCATGCGTTCACAGGAAGAGCTTAGAAGGCATGTGTGTATCTGGATGACTGGTTAGTCTGAGCTTTAGTTCTTCACAATCTAATCAAAGATAGAATTTCTGTTCAAGCTGTGTGGGGACTTGGAACTAGAAGTGAACATTTCCAAATCAAATCTCACACGCAACTGGGTGTTTATCTTCTTACATATTTATTTCAATCAAGTCTGATTTATGTGCCACCCTTCTGAAGACAGATGGGACAGACTACAGAGCCTCATCAAGAGGTTTTTGACATTGACATAGCAAACAGCTTGGCAAATGCTATCACTGTTGCATATGATGTCCTCAATTGGTTCACATGTTCCTTTGGGACACCTACACAGAAAGCCACTAGACATGGTCCTGAATGCCAAGAGGAACAGAACCAGTTTGTGGCAAATGGTCAAGGTAGGCCCACACAACAAGTACCTGATCCATTGATGGACAGCAAGAGGGAACATCATGTAAGAAGAGAATGAACCCATTCAACTGAAAGCTGGTAGTTTACACAGACACGTCAAACCAGGGCTGGAATACCTATACAGACACCAACATGGTCTCTGGCATCTGGTCTCTGCACTCGAGAAACTTTCGCATCAGTTGACTAGAGCTGTAGGCAGTGCACTTGGCCCTGAAGAAGTTCAAACTGTTGGTGAAATCAAAGATGTGATGTTTATGGCATTAAACAGGTGGTGATGGCCTACCTGAACAAACAGGGGGGTACATTGTCTAAACAATTGTTTGAACTGACCAAAATACTTCTCTGGTGCTGCAGCAACAGAGTATGGATTCTGGCCCACCACATCAGCAGACATACAAATGTAATGGAGGACTTGTTGTCCCAAAAGGGACAGGGGATACGGGCAGAATGACCCCAACACGCATTGGTAGCTCACTCATTATGGAAAAGATGGGGGATATCCAATATTATATTTGTCCGCCACTACATGGAATCACAAATTGCCAGTGTTTGTGGCTCCAGTCTCAGATCTTGTAGCTCATCCAGTTGATGCCCCGGTGATATGCCTGGACAGAATGTTGGCCTACAAGTTTTCTACACTCCTGATGATCCCTAATATCCTGAGACACATCCAGGAAGAGAAGGTGGAGATCATCCTGGTAGCCCCCTGGTGGCCAAAACGAGATAGGTCTCACAACCGTCTGGATTGAGTTAGGTAGCTCTGCCATATCTACCAGTCTGGGACAGACTGCTTGTGCAACCTTGGATGTCCAAATGCCATCATAATCCAGTGTTACTAAGTCTTCATGAGTAGTGGCTGTTGCAAGGCATGTCGAAGAGTCTGGGTTCTCAAATTTTGTTGCCTCAAAAATTGCATGAGATAAGCTTCGAAGATCTATGAAAACATATGATTTGAAGTAGACACTGTTCACTGAATGGTGTGCTGGGAAACAGTTGGAGCCTTGGTTAACAACATCCTTGGATGTGGCTGATTCTCTTCTGTACTTGTTTGAAGAAAAAGAGCTAAGTCTAAGGACTATCAAGGGATACCAAACAGCAATTTCATCCTCCCTGAGCAAGAATTCAGGTCGATGAATACAATCAGATCCACATTTTTTTATTCCAAAGTATTTTGACAGATAGCACAGTGAGCGAAAATGTGATGCCCATTTGGGATTTGCCTTTTGTTCTTTTGTCCATTACAAGCAATATGAAGAGGGGTTTATATAGGGCCTTGCCCTGTTTCTCAATTGTATCCTTACGGATATAAAAATATTTTTAAACCAAGTCATCCATTTGAAGAGAAGGTTCCCATTTATACTGGCTGACTTGCAAGATAGTTTTCTTGCTCATGCTTGCCTCTTGGGCCAGAAGTAGTAAAATCCATGCAATGGATTTTAATGTGATTCCTTGTTTGGAGGATAAAATCTCCATCACTTTGAAACCCCGCATGGGCTTCTTAGCCAAGAAGCATGTTGCCACTGACCCAACCACTGCCATCACAGGCTGTACAACTAAAGTGTTTTTGAGACCTTCCCAAGATTGGAACCCAACAGGATGCTGGGTCCTGTTAGGGCACTTAAGTGGTTTTGGACTGAACAAAAGAGATTCATCTAGGTTGAAGAGCCCACCATCTTCCATTGAGGAAAACTGAGTAAGGCTGGGTAGGTGCCAATACTGTGTCAGGAAGGTTGCAGGTGTTGCTCTGCAAGGCCTATCAGGTGGCTTCCAGGTCAGAAGATATTCTCAGGGTCCAAGGGGGTAAGAGCACATGACATTAGTGCTTTCTTTGCATCAGGGTCCCTTATTTGCAATCTTACCCTTGCTGGCATTATGCAGAGATGCAGGGGGAGGGCTCACACAACGTTACTGCCTTCTACCTACAGGATCCGACCAAGATTCAAGGTGGTTTGATGGCAATGCACAATACCCACCAGCTAATTGGGCAATGGGAATTAGCCTCCATGTGTGCCTGTTGTGGGGGCCCTTGAGGCATAGATAGTGTGCCTGGAGTTGGAGACCCACCTGACTAGTAACGGGAGTCTGCTTTAATTCCTCTGTGGTCGGCTGGGTTGAGGGAACAGGGCAGCTAGGTGCCATTCTGCTCTATTCCCTGAATTCTCCTGTCCCTACTGGCATTAAGATTGGTCAGGTAGAATTCAGAGTGATTATGCTACTGTACTAACGTGGGTAGTTGACCTATAGGGTTATTACAATAGAAGTGTCAAAAGGTGAATTGCGCCCTCCCATCAGGGATTGGGAGAGAAGTATTACACCATAGAAACATGGAAGTGATAAATGCTTGCGTTATCTGTTAGTAACACTTACCTCTCAATCACTCAGAAGACCACCCATGCCATACTAGCTAGTGAAATTCTGCACGAGAGAAACTGGTGAGCATGTGCAAGCACCAGAAGTTCTGCCTACGACCCCTTGGCAGATGTTCCTCTAATATCATACCATAGAGGGTTGTCTTCGCAGTCTTTGTTATATGATACTGACAATTACATGTATATTGTACTAGTTATGCCTTGCTGCTCTCATATCACAGTTATTTAGGAATATTAGTTTTACTGTATATTACTATTTTTGTAAAATTGTGAATCAACATATTTATATTTGATCTTCCGAATTTGGGAATATACTCCCCGGCTAAAACAAGAAACACGTCCTAGAGGGTCCATTACTGCGATTTAAGTAAGACAAAACTAAAAAATGAAACAAAACAATTGTTGATTTATCGAATACAGTTAAAAAAACATTGCCCATATTCACAATTTTCAACCCAACTGTGAGAGCAAAGTAAAATACTTCAACCCCTTTCAAGAATTAAGAAACCATCAACATGCATCTTCCAATATCAGTTAGTTCTAGTAAATGTGTATGCTGAGTGTCATAAACATGTGTAGCAGAACAAAAAGGCTGCAGAGTGGACTCACAAAGTGAACACTCTGACATAGCAACGATAACATTATTTTATCATATAACTCAGATCTATTTTTATAATAAAATTAAAATATTTGGGCGTGTGCTAAGCTCACACTACTTGACACGACAGCAGTCACTGTGACGTCATTAATTTAGCGTCTCTAGGAGTGGTACCGACCATGAGACATCCAAAAGGCTTGATTGCTTGTTCTGCCCACACCTATTGACATCAAATATTTACTCTGTGAACAAGACAGCAATATCTTTATGCATATTGATGATCACTTGAATCCTTATTTGTTCCGACTCATATAAGTAGTTGTAACTTCAGTCACAGTGCTTATAAAATTGAGTACTTTCATTCAAATTTGATAAAGGGCTCAACCCGTTTTGCCAATTGCAACCGATACATCTGCACATCAATTCTGTATTTTGATGATAAAATGATTTAACCAAAGTTTGAATGAACAGGAAATATGCATATTAATTTCCCGCCATAACTGCATACCTGATTGCCTAGTCTCGCTTGGCAGGATATGGTGAGATACGGGTCGGTACCCGTGGGAACAAGTGGGATATTACTTATATTTTGCAAACAAAAAATATTTATTAAAGGCAGATGGAAATTTTATTTTATATGTGACTCGTGAAATACTAGATGAATACCAGTTTGGCTTTTGTGAACTTAAATTTCTCAACAAAAACAAAAAAAAAAAAAAAAAATTCTGATTTAGTGTGAAATGAACATAATACCTTGTCAGTGACAGTGATGTGATCCGCACGTCCCCCATGATCGCCTGGCGTCAAACCCGTGCTTTGTGGTGGGAAATTAAAATGCATACGGCGTATTAATGGAATAACCGTCGTTTAATTCCGACATGACAGCAATGCAACCCGCAATTCGTATAAGATAAACGAATTTATTTCTTTTATATGCCAGATTCCGACTGCTTGTGAAGGTGTTCATATATTTTGCGGCAGATATAAACACATAACTACCCTCGTAACTAATCGGCATTTATTTCATTTCCTGATAATGTCTACGGCATTCTGTCGGAAGTACACATATACACCCTCAAAAATGCGACCTTCCGCAGCAGAAGACAACATCATTCGGGTCACAAAGAAGAGCAGACAATCAGGTCGCAATGTATTACAAAACACCGGCAGAAAAGAACGAGCAGTTTGATCAATCGATATGTGTCACAGGTATCGATGCGAAAGTAAAATTAACAAATTGTGCATGGAGTAAACGTTTATTTCTTTCCACCACAAAGGAAGCTGAACACAATGGGAGAAGCAGTATTAGGGTAGATTTTGCTGAAAGTTTGGGGAATGGAGTTTCCTGGTCACATTTGTAAAGGGCAAGTCATTATATATCTTGTTCAGGTGTGTGTCAGTGCGCTCGTCGAAGCGCCCTCTGTCTCCAAGCGCCTGTGCGTATACCCACCCAGGCATTAGTTTTTTAAATAATCTTTGCCGGCGACCACATGTAGCACTCATCACTAATGAAGCGAGTGCATTGGACTTCAGAGACGTTTCATATACAAGTTATCCCAAAAAGCCTTGGAGAGACTATTGTTCCTTGCCATGGTCAGCCATATCCAATCCTAAAATATGGTTGCGTTATCTTTGATAACTGTGGACAGGATTTCTGCAACTTAATTGAGTCTATTCAGTACGAGGCAGCTGAGATATGCACTTGAGCAATAAGACACACTTCACATGCAAAACTCTTGATCGAACTTGGATGGTCTACGTTAGCCGGCAGACGCAAATATTTAAAACTGCTCCTTTTCTACAAACTGTATTATAACTGAATATTAACTTTTCATCCACATTGTTGTCGAATAAATGTTATATGTCGTCACTGTTATGTACCAAAGCAGACAGTGTACCTTTACCTCCAGTGCACATTCCTTGTTCTCATGTTCCCCATGGTGTTGCACCATTGCGTAATTTAATCACAAGAATTTAACGCTTCTGTTCGTTTATCAGCTCAGGGAGTAGCCAGTCTGGTACTTCCGTTGCCAAATCGATGGAACTGTTGCTTAATGCCCCCCGTGGGTTTGCACGCTGTTACCTGTAAGTCGGTCGACAATGACAAGGTGGGGAAGGTATCACCCCAGCAGCAGGGCGAAATTGCGGCTCCGCATTTGGCAGTGCATGTTGCTGTCATGGTGCTTCGACCGAGTCCATCAGTGTGCATTAATGATTCAAGCTATTTTGTGCCTCTCTGGTTGGAATACTTCCCCTTCAATCCCTACCTACATGTTGTTGGTACATGTACACTTACGGGACATTCTGGAGCAAAAGCTACGTTGTGACCGAATTTATAGAAATATTTAGTATATAGTCATTTAATGTACATCGTTCTGTCCCGTGCATCTTGTATATACATTGTGAGTCTCCATGTTTGGAGAACCCCTCGATTAGTCATATATCGCACGCTTTTTTATATGATGTATCTTAGTACCTGTGTTTCTCAACTCTTTTTAGTTTTCTAGTTTGCAGATTTGTTTATAATTTCGCCTTGTCATATCAACCCTTATAAGCTTTTAGTAAGTTTTAGTTTTGTTTCCTTTTACATTAAATTTTAGTTATGTTATTCATCTAGATGCATGCTGGGCCCCCTTTGAAAAACAGAGCTGTGCTCTGAAAAGGTCACCTGGGGTAAACATATTCTTAAATAAATAAATAAATGTATCATGTACTTTTGAGTAATCCAATAAAAATAAATATATATTTCTCTCGGTCATATTTCCTGTACCGTTACCACCTAGAGAGACCAAACTGGGTCTGTGGATACTTCTTTGAATAAGCTACTATAATTCTGTTCAAGGATATGTATATATATATATATATATATATATATATATATATATATATATATATATATATATATATATATATATATATATATATATATATATATGTATATATATGTATATATATATATGTATATATATATATATATATATATATATATATATATATATATATATATATATATATATATATATATATATATATATATATATGCGGCTCCTGTGTATGTAAGTCACGTACCACACGCTGTATAGAATCTATAAAGCATACATTATTTCATGTCTATCCTGGCAATATGTTTTCTTTCCGTCGTTCACTGTATATAGTATGTGAGATCAACACAAGCGAAACAAAATGGAGACTCTTATCACACATGGGCCCCCTAGTGCCAAACTGTCCGGTAACTCTCCAGTGCTAGAGGTAGGAAAACCCCAAAAATTTTCACTTCCGGCAACAAAGAACAATAATTTGTACATGTAAACTTGCCTAAATATATATCAAAATTATCGTGTATTGTCACAAAATATGAGATAAATGACTGATAATTCACAAATTAATAGATATCAAGGTTAGAAACAGGTTTAAGGAAAATACCAACATGCACCTCCAACACAAGAGAGTGCCGAACAATTTAGCATTAGGGGGCGGATGTGTGTATGCTTGTGTGAAGACATAGTTGAGGACGTTCCTGGAGAGTAGTAGTAGTAGTAGTAGTAGTAGTAGTAGTAGTCAAATTTTATTGACAAAAAGTCTTGTTAGACTCGTTTGTCATACATAATATATATATATTACACACAGAGACAAATATATGCAATATGTGTAACACAAAAGGGCATGATCACGAGAATGTACCTATGGTGCATAGATATGTAGATATACATATGACTAAAACCAACACCTGGAAGCTTAAATTACCAGGGTCCTGGCTTGCTAAAACACTTTATGCAGATGTTGTCCCAGGGCAAGTAGCACATAACGACACTTTGTGGACATCAACATAAGAAAATAAGTCATCGTCTGAAAAGGAATCAAATCCAAGGAGTATTTTCTAATTATACTAAATAAAATGCGTCTTTCACTCTCATGTTTTTCATAATATAAGAGAAAAGGAATTTCATCTTCAACGTTTTCAGTACTACAGTTCAGGCATTTCCTTTCGTCATCTTGGGGAAACATGTCGCAAATGTCGACCTGTTTCAACTCTGAGGTTATGTGAACTAAGTCGAAATTTTGCAATTGCCTGCATGCATGTTATATTTGGAAGTAAGAAAATGTGACTCCCTACAGAATTCTGACTCAAATAATTTACATTCGCTTAATTTGGAGTCAGTACTGAGTGCGTCTAATTCAGAATTCACCACATGAATTACTGACTGAATGGGCTATCTTTGAGATTCCGAAAAACACAGTCATTCAAAACACATTGATTTTCTCAGTGAGTATACATACCGGCATTCGTCAATGTTTCAGCCACTAGAGTACATCAACTATTTTGCCTAAATTTAAGCAAATCTAATAATGCGTTGTATGCAAACTTAACCACATCGTTTTCATTTAATTTTAAAGTGCGCAGCTAATATTTGATCATTCTAAATTTTTTACGTAAGTGCGAAGGGAAACGTCCGGTATCTGCGTATATAACAAAAGGTGGTGTTGAGCACGGACGACATGCATGTATTTAAATTATTTCAACTCAACCTTTTCAATGACATCCAATTCCTTATCACATGTCCAAATTTCATATGCATGCTCTAAAATTTGTAGGATTTGACTATCAAACATTTTAAGAGTACTCGCGGGCGATGGCTCAGCCATAGCACTATAGCACATATGTGAACTTTAAAAGATGACACGCTTGGCTTGTTCTACCAGGTGGGTGGTTGTACTTTTAAGCGGGTGTCGCTTTGAAGAGTCTAAAACAACACCTATTTCATTTCATTTAAAATTTTCAACTTTTTCTAAAAGGTTGGCAACAAATGTAAAGAGGTTAACACCATTATGTTTTGTTTAAAAAAGCATTATCTTAGTCTTTGGCAAGTTCACAATTAAGTGCCGTTTTTCACAATTTGAAGACAGGCAGTGTGGTTGTCTCTGTAATCCGTTAGGTGACTCTAGAAACAATGCAAGATTGTCGGCATGTAATAGACAATTACCCCAACTTGGAGTACACCATATTCACTTGTAAACAACTCATTAAAATATCCCTGCCATCTAACCTTTGCTGTGGTTTTCTTTAACATGATTTTGTAACATCTAGATACTGTCCACAGACTCCACGTTGCTTTAGCCTGTAATAAGGGGCATCACGGTTGAGAAAATCAAAGGCTTTTGTAAAGTCAACGAAACAAACATATAAAAGTTTACCTAACAATTCTTCTTTTTTGAATGAGATTGTGCAGTATATATACCCTATCTACAATCCGCAACATACTACGGAAGCAAGCTTGAAATTAATCATCCTGGGAAAAGACTGAGTTTTTAAAGACATGTCTACCATTTACCTCGTCGGTTACATCATACATCGTGAGAAAATTATTAACCTACCTACAGAGCCGCTTACATTCATCATTAAACCAAGGACTGCTCAGAATTTGTTTAGAGCAGCTGTACTTCCGTTTCTCAAATAACGAATTTATTCCTGCACAAGCATTTATAAAATCAATCACACGCCTCATCTACAGAATGACCCGAGTCAAGTATACAGATAAAATCAAATATCTCACACGCTCTATCTGAAGATTGCATTTCACAGTGTGTTTGTACTTTGCTTTTATCCCAGAAATAGAAAGTGCAAAGCACAATGGTCAGAATCAACGTGTAAAGGGTCGATCACAGTTACATTTTAAAGGGTACCGCAAATATTTTCCAGAATGTCTTTGGAGTATCCATGGGCCTAATAAAGTTGCGTTGTAAACTTTAATTCCCTAAAAGACACTCTCTCTATGAGAAAGGAGTATCAGCCCTGCCTGTGAACGTGATATGCCGCTGTGTCCTCCGTGACTGAAAAGCATGAACCCCGTCCTTTGTGGTGGGAAATTAATATGCATGTGTCGTATTACCTGCCGGGTGTACCAGTCCGTATCCACGGTTTCATTCCGTATCTGTACATCCTAGATGCAGATGTCATCCACCGGTGTGTGTACCCTGGGCTGCTTTACGGAGTACCTAATAATATCTATTGACTCGTAGCGCCAACAGTATTTCATCCAGCAAGTTCGTTGCGGTTCACGGACTAATATAATTTTTCTTGGAACTATATCAATTTACCGTTCAGTAGTGGGAGTACTTATTAACATAATGGTTATTTGGGTGCACTTTGGGCTGAATATGACTCAAAGTATGCGACCAGAGTTTCTGGAAAAACACATTTCTATCGCCCAACCATCACTGTGCGACTCATCCTTGAAGGGAACTATTACACTTTAAATGCCGTAGTAAAGATATAAAGCTAGCTGTGCTGATCGAGTCGTTTATAATCCTTCGTCGATCAGAAGCTGCAATTGGGTGTAATAGTGATTACAGTCCCCAGTCCACAATGGCACATAACATCTTACCTTTGTATGTCTGCTCTGACAAAAAGAAAGAAAACGGAGAAAGAGAAAGAGAGGGAGAACAGCTAAATTAATATACAGCTAGTGAATGGATATCACTGTGACCCAGATACTTGACGTTGTAACCTAGTTTTATAGTACATGACGTGCATGTTGGCCCGATTCGCGCGCGCGCGTGCGTGTGTGTGTGTGTGTGTGTGTGCGTGCGTGTGTGCGTGCGTGTGTGTGTGTGTGCGTGTGTGCGTGTGTGTGTGTGTGCGTGCGTGCGACGTTTCTACAAAAAAAAGGAAAGTACGGGGAAAAGTGCACACCAAAGATGAACGTTAACCGCCTTTGGTTATATTACTTTGTCCCACATATATATCACCAGTTTGGCCGTGTACATAGATATATTAAAAAGTGACCAAGTTTTACCATTTAACGCTTATTTTAGTCCTGACGTCTGTCTGTGCTAGCTTTCATGACATGCAGTAGAGGAAATTATACCATTGAAAATTAGTAACCTGAAAAAGTCATGACAATGATCCCTACTCACAGGGTTGGGTGCGGGGACGTTAAGTTATCGGAAGTAATAATCAGACGCCAAGCCCTCTTCACTGGTTCATCCACAAAGTTCGGCTTTCCTCGTGGTAAAGAGGACCATGCACATTGCCATGCTTTTCTTGGGTTTTGCCATTCATACAATAGGACCAAATGTGTAATTGTATTCTGTGGAAATGAGCAACCCCTGTTGGTTCATATATGAAGTTCTGTAATAATTTGATCGCAATGCAAAAACAAATATCGTGTCGGGGGATGGGAGGTAACGCAACAAATCACTCACAGACACATTTTACTTGACCGATCAACCGACAAAAAGCAAAGTGAAGAACCACGTTGTAGACATTTACAAAAAAGCAGTAATGTGACTGTCATGTCCTCCTGATGGTCAAAGTTTCAAATACCCCCCCCCCCCCCCTCGAAATCAGGTCTTTTGGGGTCAGTGTATTATGATACGCTCCCATAAGAAGTGGCATCCTTCCACCTGTAGGCCACATATGATACCAATTGCAGTGAAGTGTGTACTTCATACTATTTTAGTTCGAGGCTTATATTTTAATGCTGTTGCTCAGCATATTTGACATGCATATTCTTCAGATGTTACACACATATTAGATGACAGACCGGGAAAAAGGCAACACAAGCGCGTCACAACTCCCATCAATTCCACACACTTTCACACTTGGTCCCTGCCTTGGCTTTTCTGTCACTTCTCCCGAGCCCGCTCAGGCAGTGACAGCAACAGCGGCATATTTTGAAACGGATGCGAGAAAAAAACATTTCGAATTTTTTAAATTTGAAGGCACACATAATGAACCAAATGTCTAATTTTATGGTTCACATTGTATTTATATGTGCACAGGTAGTTCACTAGTTTAGTGGGGATTCCTCGATCGTTGTGTTCACTTGGCCACTAAATAGTAAAACCACCTGGTCATGGATTGGGAAAGACTGGACTTGTGGCTGGTTTGGCTTTATAATGTTAACAGTGCCATGACTCTGAGTCACAATTAATGCATCTGTTGAAACCATGGAGGAGGAAACTACCTTTCTTCCACCATGTTAAGTTAAAACCGCCTTCAGTTACTTTGTGAGTCCCAGGTTGGTCGCCAAGCGCCATTTAAACATTCGGCACCTATTGTAGTTCCATTTCCTACCTGTCCCACCTCCTACCGCCAGCCCCAGTTCACTATGATCGGAAGTATAGGAAAATAGGAGCGCATCGCACGATAAACCAATTAGGTGGTGGTCTTTATCTTGTCCAGCAGTTAACGCAAGAGTCACTAGCAGCAAACCTCAAAGTTTACTGTAGGTTGCTTGTCGTTGCTACGGCACAAGGTTGCGGAAAGCAGCCGACTGCCATTTAATGTCGAAGTTTTTAGCATACGGTTGTCAAGAGGCATGCACGCGCGCCAATCAGCTAAAGCATCGTCATGTTTTTTCCCCTTTTTGATCCCACGAATTTTGTTTCTTGGGGATTCATGTTTCTTGACAAGAAAGGTATAATGCCAACATTGGAAAATAAAAAAGTCATTTTGTGTCGAGTCATGATTTTGCCGTTAAAGCTTAGTCCCCTCTGGTTTTAGTTTTTTTTTTTCCACAATGTACTAAGATTTACATTATGAACAACTATGAAACAAGTTGTAAAATTGATAACTGCAATGTATGCAATAGGTGATAATTATTTATTTTATATATATATCTATATCATTTTCTCTTAGTCTCTCAACAATAGTTTTGCCTGTAGCGTATAATTGTACATACTTTGTGAATTTTTCAGGTCGACCTGTATGATTGCGACTCTTCAGAGTCTAATAATACAGTCTCCCTGGTTTATACATGTATTTATATATCATATAAATGAGTTACATCTGATGCCGTACAATTTTTGGACCAAACAAAGCTTCTCAACTCTCAACAGTTGGCTGTCTCGCACATATGATCACTTGTTTCTATCCAGAGCTGTCGCAATGATGTTCATATATTTCCTACTTCTTTCTTCTCTTTTGTATATATTTCATTATGACATTTTCCATGGATATCCAAGGCCTTTCCAGTAACAGGACAAGAAAGAAAGATATGAATAGAGAAGATACAACCAACCCGATGGAATAGGCCCACTGAAATACAGGAAACGAGAATTAGTTAAACAGCTTGTTGAAGATAAATTTAAGGAACAAATCGAAAAAAAAAAAAAACAAAAAAAAACAAAAAAAAAAAACATTTGCTTATTTAAGAAAGAAATAAACCCTGGCATTTCCGTCTCGTTTTCAACTGACAACTGTCTCTTAGATAAGTGGTGACAGTGAAGAATTGGGTGTTACCTTATGGTACTACCCGAATATTTTTTCAGCAGATGATATCTGCATCCCATACTATTTATCTGACAAACATGTAGCCCTTATCATATCACAACATTTAGCAGGTACACTCCTTGTTGTATCATACTGTTAAGCGGGTGCTACTCTTATATAATAATATTTAACAGATATTGCTCTTATTATATTATAGTGTTTAGCAAAAGCTAACACAAGGAGACATATGCAACTTAGACGAACTTAAAGAGTGTCTACTGCTATTAGATAACAATGTGCGGGACAAGTACAATTTCTTCCACCACTTATAGTTTGTCCATCTTTTTCAATCTAAGAACAAGGAAACAGTGAAATGCCGTGGTTACGGGAAAGAATAACTGGTACCTTTGTACACCGTTGGTCTGTATCAGTACTTTGATACTTACGTATCCATGGTAGCATGTTTATGGTGAAATTTTAATGCGTCAATGCGGATCATATCATGAAGGAACTGGTAAGTATTCTAATGGTGTATTAAATCGGTATCAAGATAATTTGCTGTCTTCTTTTTAAAGGAACCTAAACTTGTGGCCCAATATATTCGTATTAGACCTTCCACCAGCTAGAACAATGATCATCTCCTACAAACAAAATGTCATTTCCACGAGGGTGCATAGCTGTGAGATACGTTGAAATTTCAAAAGGTATCGGGTGCTTGGGAGTGTTTATCTCTTATCTATAATACCTGCATGGATTGTGCACTCTTTCTTTCTCATCTGAAGCTAAAGGGATCACTTTTCCTTCTCTTGTATTGTTTATGTAATATCGTAATGGGATTGACTTACAAGATGAACATATTTGTAGGATACAAGTTCCTGCTGGTACCTCAGCAAAAAATGTAACCAGGTTGGGTGAATTAGATAAGCCATGTATGAGACTTTCACCAGCGGTTGAAAAGCCCTCCAAGAGAGGAGGGTATTTAAAGGTCCTGTAAAGACACAGAATCGCAGACATGCATCAAGCATAACGACGTAACAATTTTAGAGCCAGTCATCCCCCCGTCCAATAAATTAGAAAAGAACTTAACATTCCAATGCGTCATGGCCTGGATAACATGAACTTTATTGACTGTACCGTACATCAACAAATAATTGGCATTCTGCCAAGATATAATTTAAACAAAAACAAAAACAAACAAAAAAAAAAACAACAACAACAATAACAAATACAAATAAACAGACACACACACAAATACAGCGTGATGCATAATATGGTGATTGCCAATCTAACCTAATTATGATGATGCCAAATTTTAATACAGTGATATGCATGTGCATATTTGTATTTGTGTCTTTTTGCCCAGAACCACTTCCTAGTAGTCAATATCCTAAATCCGCAGTTCGAACTCTTTACTCTCCATAAGCTAACCTGTCCCTGTCTAACCTGTGTAATGGGTACTTCTACAACGAGTTTCCCCGAATTTGTTTACAAGCTTTTAAAAAATATACCCAGATTAATTATAATTTCAAAGTCTTCTGTTTTCATGAATGGATGTCACTTAAAGCAATCTGGTACCCCAGGCCAGCCTGAAGCTGCAAGTGTTATTCGGGAAGGTGTCACTGACCACTCCTGGTATTGTGGCACTGCTTGCCATTTTGAATGGCAGATGTGTCATTGTGATTATGCACTGATTGAGACCGTAAGGTGTAGCCATCTGGTGATCAGTAAACCGAACACAATGACATATCACTTGGTATGACCAAGTGGCCTACCTCTGCAACATGACACACGTGTACGCTCTGTGGCTCATACATACAGTGTATATGTGTAAAGCGTCATGTAACTGTAAAAGCGCAAAAGGGTTGCAGACGCAGCAAGTGAAGACATATCCACAATGCGCCCTGTTCTGTCCTAGTCTATGGGTCGATCACAGGGTTTTCTAAGGTTGTCTAGGTAATGTGTACCTTTCTGTTTTGTATTTACTCCAACCAGAAACTATGGAACCTTCATCAAGAGCAACTTGTGCACTCAGCTACAGCATTACAGCACACCAGCATACGGTACAACTGATTTGAAAGTTCCTTACACAAATTTCTAAGATCCCGATTTAAAATGTCACATTAAAAATGTTTGATAAGACATAGAGCGTGGAGGATGTAAGCAAAATGTGTCATTATTTTGTATTTAAGACAACAAAGTCCCTACCTCAAGTTATGTGAAAAAATTCGAAACTTCGTAATAATGCTTAACTTTTTTTCAATCTATCCACTCCAAGATGTCTGCCGATTATGAACTCGTGGTCTTATCATGGTGTAAATATATCATATACTTCGGCAGACATGCGCCATCGGAACTTTAGTTCTTACATTTGCAAAGAAAACTAAAAGACATAGCAACCCGAAATCTGGTAAGTACCCTACTAATTCATGTCCCATGTCCATGACTATGTGCGCCAAATTGTACTAACTTGTGTAGACATAAAAAGCATCCAGGTTCATGGTTGATGATGGCGGACAAGAAAGAAACAAAGAAAAGAAAGAAAGAAAGAAAGAAAAGAAAGAAAGAAAGAAAGAAAGAAAGAAAGAAAGAAAGAAAGAAAGAAAGAAAGAAAGAAAGAAAGAAAGAAAGATAAAACTTACGGCAGTTACCAGTGACGCACACAAACACAATCCAAGCCAAACTAATGGCCCACAAAGGTTTGCCTACGGTATTATAAAGGGCGGACACTGGCAGACTTAGCTTTTCTCCTTCGGAAGCGTTGCCATAGAAACAAAAGATTAGACCCATCAATGTTCCGATGCACAAACACCAGCCTAATATCCAGGCAGCCTGACAAAGAAACAAACATGAAGTACCATCGTTGAATATGCAATCGTATAGGAAACATGTATGCCTCCTCTATATATTTTGAATAATAGAATCATCATTCCGCAAGTCTTGCCCATATATTATTTTGTATTATTTGCATATAAAATCACATATGATACGCTTTGGCCACCTCTGTGTATTTAAAATAATAGAATCATCTTTCCGTAAGTCCTGCCTAGATATTTTTTCGTTTAATGTGTTATATATATATATATATATATATATATATATATATATATATATATATTATAATTGATGTTTTTCTTTTCGCAACAAACACACAACATATATGTGTGGTCGGTACCACTTGATCAAGAGAGACCTTTCAAAAGTGTATATCCGTTGTTATTGGATTCAGATTTTGTAAAATTTAAACACGTAACTTCTCCTTTAAGTTAGCCCTCAGGAGACCTTTTCACCAGATTTCATGGTGCACTCTGTCACATATATGCCCAAAGTACACCAAAAAAAAAAGTTTTTCACTGACACCATATTGTTCTAAATGATGAAAAAAGAAGTCTGCTGTTTGCTGGGTGGCAGCATTGGTTATATACTCGTGCTCTCTGGCGGCATATGATTATTGTTAACCTTGAGCAACCCGTGTTTTGGAATGTAACTTTTGTCATAAGAATTACCAACAAGCGTCTGGTATCCTAGTTGCAACATCTATTATAAATAAATTAATACCACGAGATTAATGTTGCAAAAAATAAATATAAATAATGCTCCATTTGTTAAGCAGAAAAGTCCCATCAATCATGCAGGAACCAATACAACATTAACCGATACCAACGGGCGGCTAACTTTCATTCGTCAAAGACCATCAACTACACTGACATAATGATAAGGAATTTGGATGTGATTTGTACTCCTTCCTGTGGAGTTTGAGTGCAAAAGGTTGACTTGGTAAAATATCTCATCCGTTTATAACTATTGAATATTGCCGGGGATATACCGTAGTTAGCCAACTCACCCAAGGGAGCTTTGATTTTAGTTCGGATTTGTGCAGTATATAACCAAGCAAGATGCCAATCAAGTACGTCGAAGCATTTGCTTGTGGTCCGTGAAACATTAGAAAATCTAGTTCTTGGTTGCTGTATGGGAAAAAAGAACTACAGTCTATTAAATTCCATTCAACAGTATGTTTAAAAAAATGATTATTTATTTATTTATTTATTTATTTATTTATTTATTTATTTATTTATTTATTTA